>OX596381.1:124482481-125022749 GCA_951394425.1 Tipula unca | reverse complement strand
AGGCTTTATTTTATTATTTTTCTCAATTGGGTTTTTGTTATTTTTGCCAATTGGAATTCTGTAAAACAAATTGTTAAGTTAAACCAGAATTTAGTTGGTATAAATTATCCGAATATGTACATGAGTACCATTGACATCTCTATATAGTATTAGATTATTACAATCAATTACGATCAAAGTAGATCTTTGGCTACATACACCAACTATTGGAATGATATTCAATAGTAAAATAATTTTAGACTTCCAGATCTTATAAATCTAGAATTTGAATTTTTTAAAATAGTTTCTCCAAATGTTTTAAAAATTGGAAATTTTTGGTCAAGAACCTTCTTACTTATATCGCAAAATACAAGAAAAATTGTCTTGTATCCTTGCTAGACAACTTTTTGTTTGTTTACTAATGGAAGTGCTTATGGCAAGTTCGAGTAAAATTTGGTATCGTAATTTTATATTTTTTTATAAATTACTAAACCCGCAAAAATTATTTAAAAAATAAAAATTTTCGATACCAGGTTTTAATTGACATTTCCTAGCACTCACAAAGTAAAACACGGAAATTTGTGTTGCATCAGTGTTAGACAATTCGTTTTTATAAATAATTTTTTTCTTGGACGGTGAAATCGGTGTATACTCCAAATGACTGGTGTGGTGCTCAATATAACGAGTCCCGCGTGTTTTGAACTAACCCAATTAGTATAATTCAACTTTTAAGCCCAATTCAACTTTACTACTTTGTACTAGAGGAATATCCACAATAAAAAAGGTTTCAGCATAGATAAAAAGTTAACAAATATAATTTTATCAGAAATTGTCCAATAACTTCCAATTTCTAAAATGGAGAAAATATTTCAAAAAATTTAAAATCCTTTAATTTGAAGATCTAGAAGTCTAACGGTATCAAATTTTATTCCAACAGTTAGAAAATGTAGGAATGATCTACTTTGGTCGGATTTGATTGTCTATGTCTTTGGTATATATTTTTTTAAATTTACTTTTTCTGATTCACAAGACACATTTACCTTAAAAATTATCTGTAAAATTGTGGGGCGTTTGATAAATTGTGAGAATTTATATAAATTGGGAGGATAATTGAGAGGCACAACCATATTTGTTGTGATCTCCTGTAAGTTATATTGAATATTACATGAATTTTCGACTTGTCTTGAGAAAATCATAGAAAGATGACATCAACACAGAAGATCACACCAAACATGGCTGTCCTAATCACCCTAATCCTCTATATTCAAAAGTAGGATTTTTTCGAATACCTCAAGTGGAACGAAATATTTTTATATAAGCCACTGTGTCAGCTTCCTAAGATTTTCTCAAGAAAAGTCAGAATATTACTGCTGTGTGCCTCACGCGTGAATCGCCTAATTTAGTCAGTCATTCATAAATAACACTTAATAACACAACTCTTATTTTGAAAATATGTAAATAGTTCAATTTTTGTTGTGCCAACCCAATCGATCCTACCAAGCACCCACATAGTAAACCACATGGAAAGTTGCCTTGCACTGATACAAGATTATTTTTTGCCTGGTTTGCTATATGAAAGGTTAACTAAAAATTGGTATCTTTTGTTTTATTATTATTTATTAATCACGGTAAATGGAATTTTATAAAAAAATTAAATTTCGATACAAAATTTTAATCGACCTTGCTATAAGCACTCACATAGTAAGACACACGAAAAATTGTCTAGCACTGATGCAAGATAACTTTTTGTGTGTTTACCGTATGAGTGCTTCGAAAGTTCAGCAAAAATTAGGTATCAATATTTTTTAATTCATTAATTGTGTATGGTTTTGGCTACTGTATTCCTTAATTGATTTTCAAACTAATTGTACTACTAGTTATAATCGATTACTCAAGTTTCGATTCAAGTGATAATGAGTGGGATTTCTGGGGTGGGATATTGTAACATCAATATTTTCGATATTGATTATTACAACTGATTACATATATCATCTACTAATTTGTCTATCTTTCTTATGTTCATTTTGCAGAGATATAACTCATTAGTTAGTCTCTAAAAATTTGGCTGCCCTATTGTGGTCTTCCCAATTTCAGCGGGTACTTTCTTTGGGGCCTTCGTACTCCATTTATGTTAGTCAATATAACACGTATGTTGAGTTACGTTGACCAAGCCGGTGTATGTGTTTCTTTGCGTGAATTGTTATCTCTTCGCTGACATATTCCATCCGGAGGTCCCTATTTATGTTATCGTTTCTTATGTACCAAGGAGCATTCACTATTCCACGTAACACTTTATTTTGAAAAGCTTGTATTATTTTAATATTGGTTTTCTTAGTACAGCCCCACAGCTGAATACCATAAGTCCATATAGGTTTTAAAACTCGTTGATAAAGTAGCAACTTATAAGGTATTGACAGCTCTGAATATCTTCCAATTAGCCAATACATATTTCTATATTTAAAGTTAAGCTCCTCCTTTTTGTTTTTAATTTGCTCTTTCCATTTTAACTTAGCATCGAGAGTCATGCCAAGATATTTGGCTGTGCTAGCATCAGGAACTTCTTTGGAATTTAGTTCTATTGGTATCCAGTTAACTATTTGATTGGTTGCTTCGTTTACTTTATAACCAGTACCTAAAATTGCAGTATCGTCCTCGAATGTTGCTATTGTTGTCCTGCTATTGTTTGAATAAAATATTTCAATATCTGAAAGTATTCTTTTGGCAAATCTCGATGCAGTTTATATTCCAATCCAGGGTGCCATACTCTATCAAAGGCCTGTGCTACATCCAGAAATAATGTTCAGCATATTTTCTTATTTTCAAGTGCATCTTCAATAATACTTGTAATCCTGTGAATTTGCTCTATGGTTGAGTAGCTGACTCAATATCCGAACTGATGTGGTGGTATTAGCATTTGTACAACAGTAGCCTAATTCTATGAATAAGATAACTTGAAAACGCAAAAACGAGTACTTTACACGTTTTAATACAAAAATGGTATTCTATAACTATACACCAAGATAAATTATGAAATGGGTAAGATATTAAACGTCAATAAATTACACATACAATTTATCTTGTGTAGTTCGTTTTTACGGATAAAAATTTAAAATTTAAAACTAAATTTCACGAAGAAGGCGGGCTAGTGCCGAACAAAAAAAAACATATTTGTCCTTGTTACTCTTTATATTATATTATGAAACGAAACACTAACAAAGTCAAAGTGGCTGACTACTTTGTTTTATAGAATCCCATTTAACCTAAATAAGATAGAAATTGTGTAAATTTTTTTTGTGTAAACTTTTTCAATGTTTCGTTTTTTCACATTATCTTGTTTTTACAGAATTAGACCACAGTTTCTTAAAATTTTTCGAAAGTACTGGAAGCAGAGAAATTGGCCTATATGACTTTTTATTATTAGATGGTTTGTTCGGCTTTGGTATCATAATTATTTCTGCTACTTTCCATTGCAGAGGTACATATTTCAGTCGAAATGAAGCGTTGATGGTATGAAGACGTTTTCGCACCCCTTTCTCAGGAATTGCCTTCATTATTTCACCAGTTTATATTAATTTCATCTTTCAACTCTCCTAGAGTTACAGATGGTATTTCCCTACAATCCTCTTTGTGCACTGGTATTATATTTTCATCCGCTGATTGTCTAGCATATGGTTGGAACGTTTCTTCAAGATAAGTTGCGAAACGTGCTGCTTTCTTTTTGCACTTGTTACAAAATTTCCCTTATTAATTTTTGCTGGCGGTATTTCATAATTTGGTCGTTTTAGTGCTTTTGTAGCTTTCCATAGAAAATACTCAGTTTCTTTATCGTCTGTAAGACTACGAAGATAACGGGTGACCGATTGATTTTTCAGTTCTCTAATTATTTGCTTAAGCTTATTGCAGAGGTAATTAAAAATTAATTTGCTTTGTGCTGCTCGGTTTCTCTGCCAAGTTTTCCTTGCTTTCCGTTTTTCATTAACCAACTCCCTGATCTCGACTGGATAAGTCAAATTATTACGCTTCTTGTTTTGAATTACAAGGGTGCTATCCCATGCTGCTTATGTTATATATTATTGATTAATAGTTCCACTTCATTTTGTTATTTGAACCGATTGTTAAAAATTGAACCGAATGCTTGATTGGTACAAGAAGATTGGTGTTGTCCTTAATCAATTTGCTAAATAATTCCCAATTGGTTTTGCTATTTGTTAGTCTAGGTGGATTTTCCTCCTAACAATAGTGGAACTAACAGTCATAACGACGGGCGAGTAGTCCAATGAGAGACTTTCACTATTTTCTAGAAAAATGTGGTTTTGGGATATTTTGTAATGTAGAAATCAATTAAATCCGGAGTTTTCTTCCTGACAGAAATTCGCAATTGTAAGCTCGACCTGCGGGGTATAGTTCTTTACCCTGTGGAGTTGTTAATCTTCTCCCAGAAAGTATTTTATGCATTAAAATCATCTCCAATGATAAAGACATTTGTGTCTCTTTTTTCGAGCACAAAACAAAGTGCTATTTCGTTCTCAATTTTGTATTTTCTATTGTGGCCATGGTCTGCCCGATTCTATTCCTTTACATTCATTCGATAAAGCATCACCTATATTTTTATTTCAGATAGCTAACGAAATGAAGAAAAAGGGATGGTGTGCAAATTTTTTCTAATAGGCTGCAATCGCATTTTGTTGAATAGAATTTCAATATTGGAATTTACTTTAAATCAATTTCCCGCTAAAGCTTTGGCAAATTACAGACATAAACAGAATTATACCAAAACATTTTACGATAGAGCTTTTGCCGTCAAAGGCAAATGTGTTCTTTGTTCTATCGTTTTCTTTGTTGTTAGTTGCTAGTTTACTTACCGTTGAATGGTATTTGTACGCATGTAATTTATTAATTATTTTGCGGTGTTTCTTTTATCTAATCGGAGGTATAATTGAATTATGGTTGGAGTTTTCTGTTGATTTTACTAAAGTTTGATCTCTGATGCCACATTGTAATAATTTTATTTGGTTTGTTATTTTTACTTGATTATTAAATTCAAAACCAATATTTATAGCCGATGTTTTTGTCCATTTTGATAATTCGATTAGTTATTAGTTTTTGTATCATTAGGATATGAAAAAGAATTGCTTGGAATCCAGTTGTTTCGCCTTCCAGTTTCTATCTCATCGTTTTCTATTTGTAATTTAAAATAATGAAATTTCAACTTGCTGTACCATTTCACCTTTCTTGCATTCGTAAGAAGCAACTTTCTTCTTCTTTTACAAGCACTCCATTTTTTCACCGATGTAGCCATCCAATAATTTGCTATTTTATGAGAGCACGCACACATATTTTGCCTTAACAATAGATTAGAATAACACTCGCTATAGTGTACCAAAATGACAGCCTCTCTTTCTTTCAATCACACAGTATTTTGCGCAGTATATTTCATGTCGTGGTGCATTAACGGTTGCCAAGTATTTATTTTAAACATTTGTAATCGTGGCAACAATTATTGAAAGAGTAAATATTATTCGTTTGAGTTTTGTCCTAGAACAGTACCAAAAAATATCATTTAGGATTTAGTTTTAGGACCAACTTTACAATTCTATATATCTAGAACAAAAATCAAAATTGATGTCGAAATTTAAATGCCATTATATACGTCTAAAAGTAAATCTCCGCTATCGAAATTTACAATGACAAGAACGGCATGGCTCGGATTTTTAATATGTTGCTTGAACCGAATTTGACAAAATTTGCGACAAATCTTATCAAACTTGGTTTGCTATAGCTTAACGACTGTTTACACTCACTATATTGATTGAAACAATACGTCAGCTACTATAGGCCAATTTTATTGTGTACATTCAATTTTGAAAAAAATAAATTGTGATAATTTAAATATTTATTTACCGGGGTCGATACATTATTCTAAGGAAATTATTGTTTAATTTTCAATATATATTCAAAACAATACCGATAATATCAACTAAATTATGAAATAGAACAAACTCCGTACATATTTTAAAGTAAATAAATTAAATCGCGCATTACATCAAAAGCAAATCACATCACATTACGCTCTATTTCACTCTGAAAATGATTCCATTTACCATATATAATCTAATCACTGTACACCAACAGCACTTGCCCGAAGGGTGTACATATTTTAATTTAATGTTTTATTTGAATTGAAATACAATTAACATTTCCCTTACATTATACACGAGTGCGTCTCCACCTGCAAACTCCACCCTATATATCCACATATACATAATAAAAAATATATGTACATATATTTAAATAATATACAATCTCTTAATTGACCGCACACCACAGATAATACATGTTGTTGGTTTTTTTTAAAACCGGTTAAAAAAATTCATCTGTATACCGATCGCAACCCGCGAGCAGCAGGTCAAATGTCTCATGCTTCCATTTTAATGCTCATTTATTTTCCCATTAAATTTTATTTAACCCTTACGTATATGTATACATGGCATAAAACAAAATGAAAATATTTAGTGTATTGTTTTACAACCCCTGACATTTACCAAATAAATTCTAAAAATATAGAAAACATTTTCCATTTTTCTCTCAGTTTCATTTGAATTTTCATCGTGATCGAAACCAATTTTCTTTTAAGTTTTTAATTATTTTTATTTCAATTTTTTTTTTTATGTTACCCAACTTCTAAAGTACATAATGTAAAAACTAAATTCATTTGTTATAAATTTGTATAGACATAATATATTCGCGGCCGCGATTTTAATAAAAACTGTAGTTAGTGAATCGAATGCAATATACGTACATACCTATATAAAAAAAAAATGTGACTATATAGTGAAATTAATTTAGTGAATTAAAAGTGAAACTATCCCCATTTTCTTTAAAAAAAAAAGAATCTATTTTCTATGATTGTTGTTGTTGTTGTGAAAATAAGAAGAAGAAAATGTGTTTTAAAAATAGGAAATTTATCTTAATAAATAGATTTTTAGTGATTTTTATAATATTACTATTGTATCCCGGATTAAGTAATCAATTGTCCGATGAGGAGGTTAGGGAACTATTGGAATCGGATGAGTAAGTATTTAGTTCTATTGAAAAAAAAATATTTTTAATTTTTTTTTTTTTAACTGTCAAACGAAAAATCATTTCTTATACATTTTTTTTGTAATGAAGTAAAATACAAATCTTTTTTTATCTTTATGACGAGGAGCTCGGCTTTATATGTATTTTATAATGCGTTTGTGATGAAAATATTCAGAGAAGTGGAAGAGATAGAGAAAATATGTTGGGAAGATTATCGCAAAAGCATTTAAAGTAAAATTCTCTCAATTTTTTTGTTTGTTTACTTTACCAAAATTTTCTTTACAATTTCTTCAAAAATAAAGAAAATGTTCATATTAAATTCAGTACACGTTGGGCAGTTGTAAAAATATGTTTAGATATTCTTAGAATTGTATACTGGTGCGCGCTTCACAACGTGATGAATTTTAATATTGAAAATATTTATATTTTGTCTACACATAACACGATTATTTAGCTAAAATTTGAAGTTTATAGGAAGTTAGCACGTAATATGACAAATAACAAAATATTTCCTTGTGTTAGGAAAAATGTATGGCTACACTAAACAAAACTTATAACAACGGCTGGGCATAGCTATCTACATACATAAAATTTAAAATGATTATAGAGGCATATCATCCGATCGGGTATTTAGTATTAATTGTCTTGACTTCCTAGATTTTATTTGCAACTTTAAAATTTTGGTATAGCCATTTTGTTATGATCCAATTTATTTTAGCACCATAAAAATCAGTTTTGCACCCAAGTGCCATTCAGCACTATATACACCTTTTTAGCAATAATTCTAGCACTCTCAAAATTTTTTATAAAATTTATATCTATACCAGGTATAGATAGTCAAATCAAATCGGACCTGTGGCCGTGCGTCCACGATTTGGCTGACAAAATGGCGTAAGGGAAGGACGCAAATAAACGAACTGCGAAATAGCCGGGAGAGCCTTGAGCCCCAGTCTTTGAAGGCCATTACTGCGTCAACAATCTGGCTCCAATGGTTTCGATCCTGGGCTTGGTCTTCATACTGTCCTATAGACAACCTGAAGAAGCCAAGTCATTCTCTACACCGTGAAGCCATCGTCGCCTGCAACGACTTCAACGTGACTGAACCAGCGTACTCACTGAGTTTTTATTTCATGCACAATATCGGGGATCTTCATCAGATCTCTGATCTCGAAATTGTACAAAGCTCGGTATGTGCCATCTATATCACGTTTTCACGGCCATCTCTCGTACTCATCCGTCAGCGCCCAACTTTCACATCCAAACATAACAACGGGCTCGAGATCATCGCTTTGTAAAGCTTCGCGGCACTTGATAGGTGTTTAGATTTTAGCAGTGGCCTTAGAGGATACAGGGCACGGCTGGCAGCTGCCACCCTTACTTTAATCACCTGTGTCACCCGCTCTATACTCAAGTGTGCAATTAAAGCAAGCAAACAAAGATATTTTCAAGAATTGTGTGAAGAAGTTGATCGGGACCCCTGGGGTAGACCTTATAAAATGGTTATGAAAAAGGTTAAGGGTGCATATGTACCATGCCCATCGTGCCCACGAGTGCTGAAAAATATCGTCACGTCACTGTTTCCACAACAATCAGATTGTACGGTTAATGTCGAAACAAGAGGAGGCGGAGAAATATTCCCATTAATTACAAAGGAGGAGGTGCTTAACGCATGTAGCAAATTTAAGAATAACAAGGTTCCGGAACCTGATACAATTCCCAATATTGCAATTAAATCGGCGGTCCGCTCATACCCAGAGTTCTTTGTAAACTTATTCAACTCATGCATGGAGGAAAGAGTATTTCCAGAGCAATGGAAGTTACAACGGCTGGTACTATTGCCTTAAGCGAAGAAGGCGCTAGATGATCCATCTTCCTACCGGCCAATCTGCTTGCTAGATACTTCAGGTAAATTATTTGAGAGAATTATATGTGAGAGACTACAGGAGGCCATTAAAAACTAAGGGGATTTGGCGGAGAACCAATATGGGTTCCGTAAAGCTCGCTCTACCACTGAACCGATTAAACTCGTAGTGGATACGGCGCGAGAGGCAATATCTCGTGATAGATGGAAAGGAGGTTCTAAAAAGTACTGTGCGGTAGTTACATTCGATGTGAAAGATGCATTTACCCCGGCGAGTTGGAATTGCGTATAGTTGGGAAACGCGCTAATCAATAAAGAGGTCCCTCTGTATTTACTTAAAATGGTGGCTAATTATTTTAGGCAACGAGTTTTGAAGTATAAAACCGATGAAGGTACTAAATACCATCACATTTCTAGAGGTGTACCACACAAACCCCTGTGCTGGCACCCACATTGTGGAATGCCATGTACGATAATAATTTTAGACTGCCGATACCAGAAGAAGCAATGGCGGTTGGTTTTGCTGATGATGTTGTGATCGTAGTTGTTCAAAGTACAAAGAAGAGGTGGAAGAAATCTGCAATTGGAGTATAAGAATAATTCAGGATTGGTTATAATCTGTGGGTTTACAGTTGGCGGAGCACAAAAAAGAAGCAGTGCTAATCACCAGTAGGAAAAGGTTAGAATTCATGACGGTGGAAGTTGGTGGTCAACTGATTTAGTCAAAACAATCTATTAATTATCTGGGAGTAATAATTGATGCTAGAATGTCCTTTAAATCGCATTTGGATACCGTTGGGGAAAAAGCTGGAAAAGTGAACGGGGCGTTAATGCGAATTATGCCAAACGCAGGGAGAGCTCGCCAGAGCCGTAAACTGTTACTGAGTAGTGTGGTGACGTCTATTTTGATGTATGGAGCACCATTCTGGGCCAGTGCTATGGAGAGAAGTACATACAAGCAACCGGTGGCATCTGTTTATAGGTTAAGCGCTTTGAGGGTGGTTAGTGCATTTAGAACGGTATCAGATGAAGCCGTGTGTCTATTGGCTGGTATGCCTCCAGTTGACTTATTGTCTAAGGAGCGTGAAAGAATATATTCTCGCCGTGCAAATGGCGATATGAGAGGAAATCGTATTGTGGCTCCCGCAGAGACCGTTAACATGTGGCAGCAGCGTTGGGACAGCTCTCGGGTCATTGGACACATCGGTTAGTCCCTTTGGTAGTTAAATGGCTAGATAGGAAACATGGATTATATGCTGGAGCCCGAAGAAATTTAGGAGGTGGTGTGTAAAATGAGTGCAAGGATTATTAAGAAACTGAGAAGTCTAGAAAAAATAGACAAAAACAACAAAGTTAGATGGCAGTTAAGGCTTAGCCTGTTCTCGCGAAGTAATACATAACAGTAGTTCCACGAAACAAATATAGTCATAAGAATTTGGGGGTTAGGGTTTAGTCGGTCAGCATCCGACACTCTTACATGTTTATGGATTAGGTCCACATGTGAGGTCTTATGAAGATTCCCCCCTCCCCCACAAAAAAAATCGCACTTTAATATCCTCACCCACACTGTTATCGTGAGTGATAAGAGAGCTCAAATATTTGAACCTCCTCACTCCTTCAAACGTGTAGTGGCCACTACTAAAATCTGGTGTGCCATTGCTCCTATAACCTGACATCATATGTATATCGTTTTGGACTCATTGATCTGGAGTCCAACAGAAGCTGAAAATTCTGCAAGCGGATCAAATATTTCATTCACTCCGTTGTTATTCAGTCCAATCACGCATATGTCATCTGCATATGCAAGCACCTGATTGGACTGGGGATATAAGATGTTGCGCTGAGGTGTTTCTGTTTTACGAAAGATGAACTCCAACATGAGATTGAAGAGTATTGGGGGCAGAGCATCTCCTGCCGAACACCCGAGCTTACTGTAAAAACTCTTGATAGCCTGTTCTCAAATTTAACACAGCATTGAGACTGTGTCACTGTCATTCTACACAATCGTACTATTTTTGTTGGCATGCCTAGATACTCCAGGACAGACCACAAACTCTCTCGATCGATCGAGTCATATAGGCCTGCCAGGAAATCCAATTATGAAGTCTCATAATATTTAAATAGAATCATCCGCAGCGAAAAGACCTGATCAGTGACTGATCGATTCGGACGAAATCATCCTTGATAGTCACCAACCAGGGCCTGCGCTAGAGAAATGACTATCCAATATAATGTAGGACAGTAACTTATGTGCTGTGCAAAGGAGGATTCTCACACTTCAAGCGGTTTCTCTTCTGGAAGATGGGCATATCGCGGCCACTTTCCATTCGTCAGGCAATACTTCGGTTCGCCACATCTATCGATTAAGGTCGAAAAGACAGTTCCACAAAGTATACCCTCCGAATATCAAGAGCTCCACTCTAGGTGAGCGGTTTCGTTTTAGTCTCTGCATGGCCCTAGTGAATTCCTCATGGGATGGATCCTCAATGCAAATCTCCGCAGTCTGTATTTGAGGTGAATCAACAACATGACGCATGATGAATACCAAGCAGGTTGGTAAAGATCCCATTCCATGCGTCGATGTTGACACAGAGCTTTCCATCCCGGTTACGAATGGCAGTTGACGCAGGCTTGAAAGCATGGTGCTATCCAGTAATTCCTTTAAAGTAATTACGTGAACTGCGCTCATTGCTGAGTTGTTGTACTTTCTCGGTCTTCCACCATTCTAGCTTTTTCCGTCTACAAATCCGCTTAGCTGACCTCCTAGTAAGAGTATAGCCTTGTTTTTCTTCACGATTGTGAGACGTTGTTACACTTCACTATGAGCTATATTTTGTTGCTTAACTGCAGGACGACACTCGTCATGAAACCAATCATTGTCAGTGCTGCTCAACAGACTTTAAGTATAGTGAAGTCAGACCCAAGGACTTCAAGGACTATACTTAAAGTCTGTTGAGCAGCACTGACAACAGTAGTTTTCAGTACCTCCCAGACAGAGTTCACACAGTCAGACTGGTAATTAGCTCCCTCAATGTTGTCGCTGACAAGATCCTGATATCGTTTCTTTTGATCTTCACAGTAGAAACGTTCCATTCCAATCAAATACAAAATTCATTTATTATATAAAACAAAAATTGTGAAGGAAGAATTCAATCATGCTAAAATTCATTATTCATTGCAAATTTTAAAATATTCAAATAAGTTATTGAAACTTTAAGTTTATAATTAAGTTAATTAAGTTAATATAATCAATTTTTAATTAATTACTTATTTTTTGTTTATAAAATAATATTTTAAGAATACCAGTCCATTAAGAGTATCATCAGATAAACGACTACGGAGTTTTGTTATTATATTCCCGGCAATTGAAAATACCGCATGCCGTTGAGGTAGGGTTTATTGTTAAGAGCACTTGGTATAAGTTTTCCAATACTTCACTTCGCATTCCTCTATTCAATTCAACGAATTTGAAATCCTTTTCAATATTTGCACAGGCACTCGAAGCTGTAAACTTGGTGAATTTAGTTGATGTAAATGAATTAAGGGACTTCTGTAGCTTAGTAGGCTGTTTTTTCACAATCGCGGTTAGTGTCATCAGAGGAGCTGGAGCTATCTGATTCTGATATTTCGTTTTGAATTTGATCTGAATTTAGTCTATTTATTAATTGTTTAGAAGTAGTTTTATTGTTGTTTTTGATGAGTATAACTTAAAAAGTCGGTATTTTTTGGATGCCTACCATGATGTAAGAATAATAATAACGTTATTAAGTCTTTTTGTCGTCGTTGCTCAACTACAATTTGTTCAATTATATCCTGTGAAAGGGGCGTATTCATTTCTTTTAGTTTTTTGAATACATATATAAGGGTTCCCTCAGCAGTTATAAGATTGTCATTTTCTTTACTACGTTCTTCAACTGCAGCCATTAAAGATTCCAATACTAAAGAAACTTCCTTTAAAACATGCAAAACATCAGCAAATTTTTCTGAACCCAATTCATTTAATGTTGAGTTAACACAGTTAATTAATTTTAAAAATCGATTAACTGCAAAAATGAGTGTATTCCAGCAGGTTTTGCAGTCCAAAATTAGTTTAAGATTTTTTCCCTCTTGTTGCACTACATGCTTTGATAAAATTACACTTCGAACTGCTGATTTCTTAACAAATCTTATTTTTTGTCGCATCTTATCTAAAGCTGACTTGATGTTTGAAGTTAGACAAAAGGTTTCATGTTCCGATATTTCTTCGAACAGCAAATTTCCATCATTGTAGAAATTTTCATTTACTACGTCAACGTCTCTTCCATTATCATTATCATCCTCATCTGCAATGTCGGCGTCTTCATATAATATTACTTCTCTTTCTGTAATAATGTTTTTATATATTGCCTTTACAACTACTAAATGAATTGTATGATTGTAGCAGAGCTAACTTACTATTCCGATTAGTTTTCCGTATTTAACCATAACGTTAGCAACATCATGGGTTGAAGCAACTATACATCCTTATTCAGTTGAACTCCATATTCTTGTAAACGATTTCTTATAAGACTTTCAAGTACTTCCGATGTGCACCTCCCATTTATTTTAACTAAACCCAAAACAAATTTAGTAGTCACGGAATGAAAGGTGATGTTTAAGAATCTCCTCATATTAATGTCTGTCCACTCATCGACCGTAATGCTAAATTTCATGTTAGTTGCAAGTAAGCTTGTTATTATTTTGTAGGTTTCTTGTTTCTTTTCTTCAAAGAATTCCATGACATGTTTTTGGACAGTGGTAACACTTTTCGGCATTGTATAATTTCGATAAGCAGCAAAACCTTTGATAGCTTCAGACTGTGTGATGGATAGAAAGAAAAAGTAATTTCATTCAAGGATTCTCTACGTACATATGTGAATATTGACGATGTATCCTCTTTAGTTCTTTTGGCTTGCACAGACTCTGGATCTTCTAAAGCTGGTCGAAATTTAATATCATGTTTTTGACTAAATGATTTTTCATTGCAGTTGTGTTTCCTCCATTACAACTGATTTTACCACAACAACCTTTAACAGTACACTCACCTTGTTCATTATTTAATTTTGAAAAATGTTCGTAATCTTTTGATGTCTTACTCATTTTGAGAGGATTACAATTTTTTTTTATTAATATAATCAAAAATGTCTTACTTAATAAGTAATTAATAACACAAAACCAAGTATTAAGTATCAACTTGTGATTCTGAAAAATAAAAATAATAATTACCTACTAAGATAATGCGTAAATGTATAGACAAAAAGAAACCGTCAACATTACCTGTTTAGTTTTAATAATTACTAAAGGATTTTGTATTGATTATCAATAAAATAACACACATAGACTATCACTACACACACAATTGAGAACTTCTCACACAAGTCGGTCTGATTTCGGCCAGCTCTAGCATTAAAGTCCCCAATTACCATTCTAACATCAGATCGTCCAAGTCATTGTAAAATGAGTCTTTATCTTGGGGCTGACTCACTTCTGTGGACGCATGTACACAAATTATCGACAGGTTAGCTAATTTCATGCGCAGGCGAAGCTTACACAATCGGTTATTGATTGCTTGGAAATCCAAAACAGCCTTCTTTACTTGCGGTCATCTCTACTGTATAACAACGTATAGCCCTGGGACACATGGTCTCGACTTTTAGGCCAGCGAGTTTCTTGAAGAGCAACGAGTTCCACCCGATACTCCTTCATGCACGTGATTAGGCCCTTTAAAGCTCCTGCGGTTTCTTAAGTGACTGCACGTTCCACGTGCTGATCCTAAATCTCGTGTCCGGTATACTTGAGCGGAGGTCCGGTGTGGTTTTGGCGGTATCCATTTTTAGTTTTGTTGACTCTATAAACAGTTAATTTTTTTACGGATGCGGGTCGTTAGCCCAGGCGATCCAACCGTTTAGTTGCCTCCTACGACAAGCAAAGGATACTGTGATGGTATTCTAGGAAAACATGTTAATGCAATTTGGATTTACCAGACATGTGTGCCCCCCGACCACAATTAGAAATTACATTTATCATATTTGTAAATTATTTGGTCCTTTTAAACGACAACTGTAAATATTTTAATTGAATTTTGAACGTTTTACTGATGATAAGATGAACTTTTTAAGAAAGGTTTTACAATTGTCCTAAAGTTTAGCTTAGGTATTTGTAATCATGTGCTTCTATAATTAAAAAACGAGTGTAAATATTTTATTTCACTCTGATCTGACATAAAAGCTATTTCTTGAAAAATTAAGCTTTTGAAAATAAGTTTCACATTATTGTTCTTCACATTGGAAATCAACTTTTAGATTTTTCAATTATCTGTTTATTTAAAGAGAACAAATATTTGTTTCCGATCCAACATAAAAGTTATCTTATGAAACAATGAGCTTTTTGACAAAAGTATCATATTTGACCTTCAAATTGAAAATTTTATGTTTAATAATCAAAATGATTTGCTTCTAAATTAAAGAACAAGCGTCATTATTCTAATTGATTCCGCTGCAACATAAAAAATATTTATTAACACTAGAGCTTCTTGAAAAAAAAGTAGCCCTTCCACTTCGAAAATTTATATTTGAAATTTGTTACCATCGAATTATTTAGTTAAAGCACAAAGTGTTTATATTCCAATTGGCTACAATCCAACAAAAACTTCTTTTATAAAAGATGAGCTTTTTGTTAAAAAGTTTCACAAGTATCCTAATTGGGAATTAACAATTTAATAATTGTTGATCATTTCCTTTTGTAATTAAATAACACTTTTTTATTCACTTACGATCCAATATAAAAGCACGTTTTGAAGAAATACTTTACAGTCTGTTTATCTGTTTCTCTGAATTAAATTATAAGTCTATTTATTTTATTTTAATTGATTCCAATTCGACATAAGAGTTTTTTTTATGAAAATCTAAGCTTTTTAAGAATATAGGTTTCACAGTCTCTTCAATTGGAAATTTTAATTAAAGCATAACGATAAACATTTTAATTGATTCCGATCCAACATGCACGTTCTGTTGTGAAAATATGAGCTTTTTTAGTTACAAGCTTCTTTTATTAAAGAGTAAATAAAAATAGTTTGTTAAATAGATTCCAATCCGACAAGTTAAGTTTTTTGAAAAATGGTTTTACAATATTGTTCCATTAGAAGTACACACTTTTTGATATTTGTAATCTTATCTATGGTTCTTTAATTAAAACAGGAGTCAAAAATTTTATTTACCCCTGATTTCCTTTAAAAGCTATTTTATGAAAAGTTGAGCTTTTTCAAAATAATCTTCACAATTTTATTAAATTCTTGATTTTTGTAATTATCTATAATGTGTTTATAATTACAAAACAAATATTTGCTTCTGATCTGATATAATACATCTTTTATGACAAACGGAGCTTTGTGAAAACATTTATTTATCCTTCCAATAGGAAATTAATATTTTGATATTTGTAATGATTGGCTTCTTTAACTAAAGAACAAATGTTTATTTTTATATTTTGAAAAGTTCTTTTTTCGGAAGCTTAAATCATGAGTTTATGATTAAAAATTTAAAATCAAAAATGTATTACGAAAAGTTTATTAGTTGGTGAAAGCTCTGCTATATGAACATTTCACAGAATTTTTTAAATGATGTTTCAACTGTTTGGAGCCCAAATTAGTGATAACGAAAAGTTTATAAATCAGTTCCAAAAATAGTTTTATGGTAAGAGGAGGTATATGTATTATAGCCTCTAGTAGTTCATTCCGAAAAATATTCAATTTGTAATTACTTTCTACCAATTTATAAACATGGTAATGGCAATCTAATAAAATAATCAAAAATAATTCGAATTCGAAAAATGTTTCATTCAATTTGTGAAAGGGTTCGAGCAATTTGGAAATAAGTAGTTTCACTTATTTTTGAAAAATGTGCGTTAAACATGGGAAGATAAGTACATAGTGACGTTTTATCCATAAACAATTTCAGTGAAATTTTGTGAATGAACCAGGGCCTAAGTTTACGAATTTAATTTATTTAGAACTCTATACTGTCAATCTAGCACTATCTTGACATCAATCTGGCACCCACCAAAAATAATAGTTGGGAACACTGATTATACTTTGTGAACTTTTTGATTAAAATTGCATTTGTTTCTTTGGCAGTGCAATCTGATTACACATTATTATTCTTTTAGCCGGCGATTCAATATTTATTTGATCGAAATAGGCCGGCTAGATATTTAACTACCGGTTAAATGTTTCCATTGAACAAAAGAAATGTAATCAGATTGCTTTGCTAAAATAAATGCGGATCAAATATCGTTGCTTGAAATGACACGCTTAACGCAGACCAAATTTTGTGTTATTGTTTTCAAAGAAAAAGTCTCTTAGCAACGATGATTTTTTTGTTTTGTAACAGATATTTTGAAAATCAATTTTTAAAAAACAAATTTAGAACAATAGAAAATGCAACACGACGTTCTCTAATGTCGTTTTCGTTTGATTTTTTTACCCTCATTGGCCGAGTACACTGATTTTATGCGTCAATCGAACATGAAACCGATTTACCCTCATTTATATTTGTGTTTGCGTTTTCTGAAAAAAAATGAATATTCACAAACAAAACCGTCTATAGATAGACAGTTTTGTTCACAAAAGTCAAAATGGCAACACAGTGACAGATAAAATTATAGTATTCGTGTAAAATAGGGGTAACTCGGTCGAAAAAACCAGAGTAGACATGCAAAAAAATTTAGCTGTCAGGCTATTTTTTTTGGTTCAAATGAACGGTTTTCGTGTAATTTTTTGCACTCAGTGCAAGTTTTTATGTTCAAACGAAAACGACATAAGGAAACCAGGCCTATATTTTAAAAATTATCAAATTTTCGAAGTGTATCACAATTTCAAAATTAGCTGCTTACAGGAAAAAAGGCTTATGTGCTTTAACTGAAGCTGTTAAAGCGGTTGCGGGAGTAAGGACTTTCGGCGATCCAAATATTGCAAATAACGATATATCTAATACAGAAGAAGGAGTTACCGACAGCGTTGCAATACCGAGTGAGGATTCTCCTTTGCCAAGACCAATATCGCAGAAAGTGCATGTGCTGAGGAAGCTAGTCAAGCACCGCTGCCACATACATAGATTAACCCGAACTACGAAACAATTACAAGAAAGCTTGATGTCCAAATAAGTAAAAACTCAAAGTGAAACCTACAAACAGGTTTTAATAGACATGCAGACAAAAGCACCAACTAAAACTTCTTAAAAAATTGTTATAGCTGCACAAAATAAAGCAAACCAACTACAAAAAGAAATGTTTGTTTTAAAGAAAGAAAAACTTAGGTTGTTGAAGTTAGAAAAACGGGACAAAATGAAAAACCATGCAGATGAAATGCAATGAAAATTGCAACTCTTGGATATAAAAATGGAGAGACCTGGTTACGAATAACATTAGTTCCACAATTTATTTTAATTATTATGTTGCCAAATGGAATTTAAGGCAGTTTTATTTTTGGTTTACAAGACTGAATTATTTATATAATATGTAACTGAAGTAACTACAAATACAATATTTAAAAACTTGTTCGTCTTGCCCACGCTATTTCACTTAAAGAATTTTCCTGCTTCATATTATTGCTGTTAATTTCGTTATTGACAACTTCTTCAAACCTATACATCAACGAATTTTGCAGCTTTGGCTGGGGTATAAGAAGCTTACTTATATGGAGTAGAAAAGATTTTATATAGGGTATCCAGAATCGCCTGGAATTTACATAAGTGAATTGAGATATGGAACAACATAAACCGAATATTATATTTATTTAGTAACCATGAATTTTTGTCTCCATTCTAAACATGTCCTTTCTGGGCTTATGCTCCATATCACCGAATCATGAGATGTACGCAAGGTATTTTGGTATACAAGAAAAAAAAACAATGTTTCGTCTGTAATTGTTCGGCAGCTGTCATTTCTAGGTGAATGACAACGTTTCCTCTAATACTGGCCCACACATACTTGATAGCTTCCATTGGCTAAAAATCTTAAAGTGATAAGCAATTTCTGGGTCGGTGAAATACGGGAAAAGCGTGTAGATTTTTTGAAATTCGATTACGTTTTATTTAGTATAAATAAAAATCCCTCTTTGCTCAGTCGAAACAGTTTCTGAAAACTATAAAATACGTACGACTACATATGTATGTAATTTTATATTCAATTTCTACTGCCTTCTTATACAGATCGAATGATTTGGAGTCAGAGCACGCCGTTAGTTTGAATGGCTTGATACCATCCCGAAACTCTACAGAATGGACGGAGTTTTGGATTTTCTACTAAGACCTTCAGAAAACCAGATGCAGATAGGTTTATGCATCTTGTGAGGAGTGTCTATTTCGTTTTCCGACTGCAATTTGGCCCGTTTGCTGCCGACCGCTTCCAGCTCATCCTGAGACCGCTGTCTCTTCTAAACGTGACCCCCATCCGAGCTGTTGCAACCAACTGCGTTGGCAGTGCTTGATTTTTCTTGGGTGGTTCCGCTGTTTCCTGACTTTGGTTCTATGGAGTCGTTTACCTTTGGTGTTGTGGAGGGTTAGACCTAACTTTACGGTTCGAGTTCTCCCTCGATGTTCCCGGCCCTTTCAGAGTGTCGGCCTCGGTTTTGTTTCTTTTGTTGTTAGCTTTGTTCATATTAATTTCCACGAGTAACAGAGAAATAACGGCCCACCTGCGTAGAGATCCGTATACGGCGGTAAGGTTTCTTACAACTAGAGGTCGTCAGGTATCTCTATAGAGGGCTACGTTTGCGACTGGGCTTTGCTACATGGGCTCCCAGCATAGTAGCTTGGTGGCACAGGTCGCATAACACCTTAAACCGGCCCATCTGCCGTCATTTAGCGTGAATAAAAATAACTAACGACAACCTGGACACATAATCCCAATATATATTATAATTGCTATCTAAGTGCTTCTGGACTAAACAAATATTTGTTGGGTTAATTTTTAAATATAATTAAAATTTTAATTGGTTTGTATTGATTGAGTTTTGTTGAAATAAATGAAATAATTTTTATTATTTGTTGTAACTATGTAAAAAAATGAACCGCCTTCGAAATTTAGTTCTTGACGATATTCCAAATTTTCCAAATTATTAATTAAAATTAAAATTTAAAATTCAAAATGGTAAAATTCGGTTTCAAAAATTCAAAATTAGATAAATCCTAAATTCTCAACATTTTCCAATAATTGAGTTGAAAATTTATTTTTAGATTGGAATTTAATCAATTGAAAGAAGAAAGATTTATTTAAATTTTGAATATTGTGGTGTGGGTGTTGCCAGGAAATTAGAAATTTGAAAATTCGATTTTCTGTGTTATGCTTCAAAAATTCAAAATCATAATTCATAATTCCAAACATGTGATCGTCATTTCACAAAACAAATCCTAAACGAAATTGTTTTCGAATTCGGATTAGGAGAATGCAAAGAAATATAGAAGTAATAGCGAGTTGACGATTTTTGGATTTGAAAATTTATTATTAAGAAACAACATGTTTTAGTATTACAGATAACTAATAGGACCATTTACATTTACCTGTTCTACTCAGTAATGTAAATAAAAATTAAAAATAATATAGCACCCCAAATTTCTTATTTAGCCTGTGACTTTTGGGTCGCAATCCATAGTTTGAAAATAGCTGATTTGGAAGATGTGAATTTTATTTACTCTGTATACGAATGTGACCTGCAACTGGAAGGTTAAATGTGAAATAAGCCAGAGTGACTGGTTATTTTACGTTTCAATATGACATCGAAGAAATCGCAATAATCGAATGGTGGTATAAAATTACTAGAATTCTGTTACAAAAATGTTCAGCTACTGATTATACTAAAATATAGTGTTAGCAACAATTTACTCCATAACTATTTATAAACAAAAAACTAATTTGTATTTTTATGGGCTATGGCATATTCAACAAATATAATTTGCATATGTTGTTTATATTTATGTACATGTATGTATATACATTTTATACACATATAGTAAAGTCGGTTAATAGTTACAAACAGTTTTCAAAACAATTAAGCATATATATACATATGTATGTATGTATGTACACTATATATGTATAGAGAATATTTCTATGATTTTAATTTGTCGCCTGTAAAAATTGAGTAAAATTTGGCATCGCATGTTTCGAATAAATTTATTATGAATACAACTTTCGAACACGCTATCTCAATAAGTACACACCACACATAAACCACCTGTCTGTGTCGATTTTATTTTATTTTAAAATAATTGGTATTTTAGTCAAGAGAGATATCAGTACCCCAGTATAAACCTTATCCTGAATTTTGCTATACCCATATAAGTATATAGCCTCCATAAAAAAGTTCGTTAAACTTTCGCCGATGCACACATTTTGCCTAAAAATTTAAAGCTGGAATTTATGGTTTTGATGTTTTATATTTTCTCTCCTCTAGCTGTAAGCTTTAATAAATTTTCTTCTTTTGATGTTGGTTAATGAGGTGTATATACTATGAGAAGTGTTTTAATTTTACTCAACCTTACAAAAAATTATGGGATCGATACTTTTTATGGTTTTGATCCATTTGAACGTATACACCATATGTATATGAGGATAATTATTAATTTATTATACGTTACAAGTACATACAATTCCCAAGCGATTAATAAAAAAATAATTTGCGTTTTATGTGTACAAATATAGAGTACGTATTGCTACATACTTATATATAAAATTATGAACACATATGTAAGTTGAGTCTAAAAAATCGATCGATTTGATATAACGACACATATGGCCGTTATGAATAAAAGTTCGATCAACAAACAAAATTATTGTGGTTATTATATTTTCTAGCTCTTCAGAACATTTCAAAATACTAGTGTGCAAATTAATACCGGCTTATTAAATGCCGCGGGATTTACCCAACATTTTTCAAAAAAATGGAAAAATTTCAAAATTGTTCAAAAACAATAATATTATATCCTACTGAGCGTGCAATTGGCAAAATTAGAGATCGTTTTGAAAAAACTGGTTTAGTGGAAGGCCAATTAACATGTTCATCCACCTGATGCAGTGGCAGTTGTTAGTGAAAGTGTTTGTAATGAATGAACTAAGGATATCAACCAAGCATCGTTTACAAGAACTAAACATTTCACGAACCACATTTTACGACGCATTTTGTATGTTCATCTTCATTTACACATCCGGATACAAAATTCAACGAACTCAAAAATTGAAGCCACCAGACCATTTAAATCGTCGTCGCTTTGTCAATTGGATGCTTGAACGAAATGAAGGTTTTTCATCAAAAAACATCTTTAGCGATGACGCTCATTTTCATATGCTATTCACGAAGCAGAACTTCATCTCCAAGAGTCACTGTTTGGTGTGCTTTATGGGCTGGTGGTATCACTGGGCCGTTTTTCTTTGAAAACAAACAGGAAAATTCCGTTACAGTGAATGGAAACGTTATCGCAACATGTTAACTAATTTTTTTTGGCCTAAATTGAATGAATTGACTTGGCACGCAAATCGTGCAACAATCCATTTATTGTCAACATAATTTGCTGATAGCATAATTTCTAGAAATTATTAAGTTCCTTGACCACCAAGAAGCCTTCATTTAACACCACTTAATTTTTTGGGGGGTTATTTGTGCTAATCATTCACAAACAATTCAACAAAAAATAACATTCAAGGTGAAATTGAGATCATTGATCCGCTTTTATTCGGAAATTGTCATGTTCGGATGCAGGCCTGTAGTTTTATAATATATAGTACATAAAAGGCATAAAACCACCTTTCATTATCAATAAAAAAAATGTTGACTTTTCATCCTAAAATCTTTTATTTATACAAATAGAAAAAGGACTAACAGATGGTCCACCCTGTTCTATTTTATTTAGTTAATGCTGCTGTCATTAAAAATAGTGTTCGGCTCGGAACTGTCCTTGGATAATTCGATTGCATTAAGTTTTAAAGTAAAACCTTTAAAGTATTCTAATTATTGATGATAGAATGCCGATTATTAGGTGCATCCTGTTTCGGTGTATTTCAGCATGATAAGCAGCAATAACTATCACAAATAAGTGACTCTAACAACATATCCTATCAAGTACGGTTACTGAAGACAGCGACAATATTTCTTACCTACAATTTACAGTTCAATTATTACTTCAGATAATAATAAACAGTATTAAAGGCCATTACTGGCCCCTTACTGAGTCAACAATCTGGTTCCAACGATTTCGATCCTGAGCATGGTCTTCATACTGTCTAAGACAATCTGAAGAGGCCAAGTCGTTCTCTACATCGTAGAGCCATCGTCGCCTGCAATGACCTCTGCGCCTACCATATGGTGGCTCTCCTTTCCGAGATCGCTGCACAATTCGTTCCGGATCAGCACGCAGAACGTGACCGAGCCAGCGTACCCACTGGGATCTTACTTCATGTACAATATCGGGGATCTTCATCAGATCTCTGATCTCGAAAGTGTACAGAGATTGGTATGTACCATCTATTTCGCGTTTTCACATTTCCCGTAAATCACACGCATGCCACTTCTGTCAAATGTAAGGAGCCATTGGTCGCCCTCATCCGTCAGCGCTCAACTTTCACATCCAAACATAACAACGGGCCTGATCAACGCTTTGTAAAGCTTCAGCTTCACGGCACTTGATAAGTGTTTAGATTTTAGCGGTGGCCTTAGAGGATACAAAGCACGACTACCAACTACCAGCCAAACTTTAATATCCTCACCCACACTGTTATCGTGAGTGATAAGAGAACCCAGATATTTGAACCTCCTCACTCCCTCAAACGTGTGGTGGCCACTACTAAAATCTTGTGTGCCATTGTCCTTAAAACCAGAGATTAGGTATTTTGTTTTGGACTCATTGATCTGAAGTCCCACTAAAGCTGAAAACTCTACAAGCGGATCAAGTATTTCTTTCACTCCGTTGCTATTCAGTCCAATCACGCATATGACATCTACATATGCAAGCACCTGATTGGACCGGCGATATAAGATGTTGCGCTGAGGCGTTTATGATTTACGAAAGATGTACTCCAACATGAGATTAAAGAGTATCGGGGACAGAGCATCTCCCTGCCGACCACCCGAGTTAACTGCAAAAATTGTCGATAGCCTGTTCTCAACTTTAACACAGCATTGAGACTGCGTCACTGTCATCCTACACAGTCGTACCAATTTTGTTGTCATTCCTAGGTATTCCAGGGTAAACCACAAACTCTCACGATTGATCGAGTCATAGGTCTGCCGGAAATCCAGGAATCCAAAATCCCCAGCTATACCGCGATAATTTTCACACTTCAAGCGGTCTCTTATCTTGAAGATGGGGCACATCGCGGCCACTTTCCATTCGTCAGGCATAACTTCGGTTCGCCATACTAATCGAATAAGGTCATTAAGACAGTTCCACAAAGTATCCCCTCCTAATATGAAGAGCTCCGAATTAATGCACTCCACTCCAGGTGAGCGATTTCATTTCAATCTATGCATGGCCTTAGTGAATTCCTCTTGGGATGGCTCCTCAATGCAAATCTCCGCAGTCTGTATTTGAGACGACTCAACTACGACTCAAGTGTCCATTCCATGTGTCGAGTACTGCGTCGATGTTGACACAGAGCTTTCCATCTCGGTCCCGAATGGCAGTTGACGCAGGCTTGAAAGCATGGTGCAATCCAGTAATTCCTTTTAAAAAATTACGTGAACCGCGCTCATTGCTGAGTTCTTGTACTTTCAGAATCTCGGCCTTCCACCATTCTCGCTTTTCCGTTTACATATCCGCTTAGCTGCCCTCCTAGTAAGAGCAGCTTTGTTTTTCCTCGCTATTGTGAGACGATGTTGCACTTCACAATGGGCTATATTTTGTTGCTCAACTGCAAGACGACACTCGTCATCAAACCAATCATTCTTGGGCCTGACTTTCACTATACCTAAAGTCTGTTGAGCAGCACTGACAACCGAAGTTTTCAGTGCCTCCCACACAGAATTCACACAGGTAATTAGCTCCCTCAATGTTGTCGCTGACAAGATCCTGATATCGTTTCTTTTGATCTTCATTTATCAAACCTTCACAGTCGAAACGTTCCATGCGTTTCGCTGTGTTCCCAGACTTGTACGAAAACGTACACCGTAGCTTTGCACCAAATAATGATCGCTGCCTACGTATTTGGTTGTTGACCGATAAGTTCTCACATCCTGCACAACCCGAGCTCGACCTTTTGAAATTAACACGTGGTCAATTTGGCTGCGGGAAGTTTTGCGAGGATGGATCCATGTTTCCAAATGTATCTGTTTGTGAGGGGAAAATGTGCTTGCTACTCTAAGATCGTGAGCAATTGCAAAGTACATCATTCTCTCACCATTATCAGTCGCAGTTTCGTGTCGGGAGTACGGACCTATGTTTTCACACAATTCGGCCTGATTTCTGCCAGCTCTAGCATTAAAGTCCCCAATTACCATTCTAACATCATGTTCGAGAAGAATCCAGCTCCAAGATTTCCGAGGTCACCTCCACTGCATAACAACGTATAACCCCGGGACACATGGTCTCTACTTTTAGGACAGCGGGTTTCTTGAAGAACAACGAGTTCCAGCCGATACTCCTTCATGCATGTGATTAGGCCCTCTAAAGCTCCTAGTTTCTTAAACTTTCTAGTTTCTTATCCTAAATCTAGTGTCCGAGTACTTGAGCGGGGGTCCGGTGTTGTTTTGGCGGTATCCATTTTTCTTTTCGTTGACTTTATAAACAGATTGCTTTTTTACGGATGCGGGTCGTCAGCCCAGCGATCCAACCGTTTAGTCGCCTCCTGCGACAAGCAAAGGATACTGTGGTGGTATTCTTGGAAAACATGTTCGTGTAATTTAGGTTTACGAGACATGTGTGCCCCCGACCACCTGTTACTTCAGATTAATGTCCTCCAATTACTTCATATAGGCAATTTAAAACTGACCATAAGTATCCTATATCCCTTGCTCTAAAACTTATTTACGCGGATATGCTGTTTTGATGGGCAAATTTCTGGAGAATATTGTTTTCTGAATGGAAGAATAAATATTGCTTTGATTGAATTCATTGAAGCTATAGGTATGCAATATGGGCGATGAGAAAAATATATATTCCATAAAATATATATATATCATATTCCGATGACACATTAAGGGAAAGAATTTCACCTACTTCTACATCATATGTTCAACTAATTGATGGTAAATTAAAATGGAGTCAGTTGGGTTGGCCAAGTTGTTAATTTCTACGATGGTATCGCACCATGCAGTATCCGATGATAATGCGGTGAGTCTGGTGGAATATATGAAACGTACAAGTACATTGTCTTTTTGTTGATCGTTGCTTTAACACATTCTTGCTCGATGGATAAATTGGATAGATTAATCCATTCACTAGCCGCCCTCGATAGCACAGTAAGTAGCGTGCTTGCCTTGTTATTCGAGGGTCTCGGGTTCGATCCCGGTGGTAACCAAAAATTACGGTTGGGTGTTTTTAATGTGTAAGTATTTGTGTTTGTCCGGGTATTGCACCGTGTAGCATTGTAGCATTGAGTGCTGGAGTAATCCGCCCAATTTAAAAAAAAAAAAAAAAAAAATCCATTCACTTGCTATTGATTTATTAATGGCAATGAGTACTCCACTGCCAGTCTTTTTTTTTTGCTCGACAGAGACGTGCGGTCACATCTGTATACCACGTATTGCTTTGGAAAGAATTCAGAACTGCGAATCTCTTTGTTAAGGGACGTCTCACATATTATATAAACATGAAACAACGTTTCTAACACAAAGTTATGGAATTGTACTGCTTTTTATGACATTCTATTTACATTTTGGAAGTAAATAGTCAGATTCTTATTGTTATCAAGTTGTTCGTTGCTTGCTTTAGTGGAACTTGATTTTCAAAGACGCGTTGAAGATTCTGTATGTTTGCGTGAAATTGTACAATTTGTCGCCAGGGAACCAAGGGAAATGATTTAAAAGTATAATTCGAAAATGCGTGGATTGACGGATGCCCTATACAATAAGAAAACGTTGGATAAAACTAAGGTGCTTCTATCATGGTACGGATATGATACGCATCATTTTTACTGTCGGAAGCCTACATGCGTAAAATGTACAGAAAAATTAAGAAAAAGAACGCGTCAAATACCCACATAATCTTAAAATATCACAACAAAATTGTCGCATTTGGGGCTCAGAAAATCCACATGTAACCATGGAGAACCCGATTCATCCGCAATGAGTGACTGTTTGGTTTGGATTTTGGACAGGCGGCATCACTGCCACACAGCAATGGAACAATCTGTCTTTTGCACTGTCTTCGGGGGTCGCATACTCAGCCGTAACGGAAATGGGGTACCGGATAAGTGTTACGCTAACCATCCAGAGAGTGTCCAAGACTTGGAAGATCAAATGAAGTTGCCATTGATGAGAGGAGTATGTACACTTTCTAATATAACAAACCGCTTTGAAAAATATTCATTCGTCTTTGAATTTAGAGCCAAATTAAATGTGTAGTAAAAGACCAATTGTTAATGAGTCAGCAGATATTCTTAAATGCTTTCGAATACATATGGAATCGGTTGTCCATGCATTTTATAATATAAAATGAATTGTTTTGGTGACACGCGATGACATCAATGCATCAAATTTAAGTGTGTGTCTATATATTATATTGGCAGCATTAGCACAATCTGTGCCTTTAAAATGTTTCATGTTTTGGAATACCCAGAGGGAAGTAAACCACTATGGCAATTTATTTGACGTTATTTCTAAAAAATAGAAATAATTTATAATGATTATGATTATGCTGTGGCTTTGCTAATTTCTAAATTAGAAAAAAGACAATAAAATTTTAATATTAAATAAAATTTACAGCTTTGTTGGTTTGATGGTACATGTTTTTGTATTTTTTACACACAAAATATTTGTGTCATGTACGGATTTGCGACCAATTAAAGTTTTAATACTAAGAGTATGGGAGAAACTTTAGGGTTACGTTTTGATACTCTCTTTTGATTCAAATGCTAGGAATGTTCAGAAATATTTAGCTTTGAGTTATTACCAAATGATTACGTAGTTTATAGATGTGACTGTGATCGGTTGACCATGACTACTTAGTACAAACACAGCAGATGGTGTATACTCCTTTTCATCTGCGAGTGAACTCTTACAAAGTGGACGTGAATTTGAAACTGAAATATAAAAACATACGATTTCAATGTAAAAATGATTTGATAACATCGGAAGGGCATTAATTATGAACAAGCTATACTATATGCACGAAATAACAATGGAAATAAACGCATCAATTATTACTGTGCCATCAATCAGTTTGTCATAGGTGGCAGTAAGTAACCGAACAAACATATACGTAAATCCATTTGGACATTACACAGATGGCAAAATCAGAATCTAAATCGTTCACTGGTTTTAGTTAACAAGAAATGCCTGTCCTAACAAAATTGCAAAGCAATTTTCACAGTGGCCACGAACTGGTAATAGCAACATTCAAATTTAAACCAGCCGCTGTGATACAAAATCTAATCTGAGGAAATTTAACATTGGCGAAACTGCCAGTGTGCTTAGTTACACAAGACAACATCCGTAAACCATGGATTAGAGATGGCACGTGGAAAAAATATGAAGAACGCCGCCGAATGCAATTGTACCATTCAGTGCGGCTTCCGCTAACAAAACGGCTCAATGACCCGGATTATGTATCATGTCTCCTAACATTCAAACACGCCGATATGCAGCTGAAAGTACAGAAATTAACGGAACTCTCTGATAGAGTTAAAATTTACAATTTCAAATAAGTTTGTACACAATCATCAGCACACGAATTAACATCAACCAGGAAATCATAGAAGATGTCGAAACATTTGTATACCTTGCTTGTGCTGTAGCTAAGACAGCGGATGTTTCTCGTGCTTTCCGTTTTTCTCTGACTAATTTCCTGGCTTTCAGGAGGTCTAGTTCGTCTTCTTACTGTACCGACGTTTTAATTGGTATTTCTAAATTGGTGTTGTTTTCAATTAGCTTCCGGAATTGATCCCAATTAGTTTTATTGTTTGTTAATCAGTGCTATATTTTTTTATTAACAATCGTTGCACTAAGAGTATTTTCCACTGGGCCTCCATGAAGTGGTAACAAAAGTATCCTTATCATTTAGAAGTTCTAGAATATGGTCAACTGGAACGAAGCTGGGGTATTTCTTAACTTAAATAAAACATTAAATTGTTTAGAATCTCGAAACAAATAAATTTCATTTAATTCGTTGTGAATATATACCCGAACCAACTATAGACAAAGGATATGTACCTTCTCCAAGGTCTTCCGATTTGTTCGCCTCGATGTTTGCTTTTTTAACTACAGATAACAGTTTTCCTCTGCCCATATTTATATTTACTATAAACTAACTATACTCTTCTCAAGAGTATTAATACAATTTTTGTATTGTATTACTCTTTACTTTTTTGTTAGGTAAAAATCAACAAAAGATACTTTTTTTAAACTTAATGCTCTCATTTTTTTTTTAAATAAATACGTACATCATGCTTTTATGTCACAAAGAAATATATAGTACAAACGATTTATTATGCGAAACAAGATTCCTATCAATATTTTTAAGCTTACACACTTCGAGGTATCAATGGCTCAACATGAAGCCAGACAAAGTAGCTCGACCATAGCAGGTATATACTAATGGTTTTCAAAGAGTGGTATTGTTTAAACAATTTAAAAAATCTTAACAAATCTGAGGTTCCAATTTGAACTGGGGGTGAGGCTGGATAAACGGCAGTGAAAAATTATTAATTTAAATTAATTTGTTACTAGAACATCAAGCTTCTGTGTGGATGCGGGTCGGTTTGGAACCGATAGCGGTAATGAATTAACTAGAATGGTTCTGAAGCAATTCCTCCTTTTCCTCAAGGATGGTTTGCTAGTGGGTTTTGTATCCACTTCGTACTGGAGATAACAATGGTCAGAAAACGAATGGTCTTCGGACACTTCCCAGTTCAAAACCCTCTCCTTAATAAAACCCGAGACAAGTGTGATGTCCAGCACTTCTTGTCTATTTTTATTAATGAAGGTTGGCTTACACTCGATATTACATATATTTAGGATGGTACTTAAAATAAAATCAAGAAGTAACTCACCTCGCCTGTTGATATTTGTACTTCCCCAGATTGAGTGATGCGCATTAGCTGTAAAAATTGTTTGTTGCTTGGTTGGAACGTCTTCAAATATTTAAATTTTGTAAAACATATTCTTTTGCGTTTGAAAATATCTGGTCAGCCTATTCTGATGGCATGTATACTTTTTTTAAATATTGAATACAAATCGCAACAATTCCTGAAATAAAATTTTTTGGTATCACTCGTATTGTTATACATTCTCTCACTTATCTTGGAACAAAACATATCTCACTAACAACAACGAATCCGATTATGAACGAAAATCAAACTAAAAATATCTGGCGCTATTCAGATGATGCGGAGTGTAATTCACTTTCATCTGAAAGTTGGATTGCCATAATTATTGTACCTAATAAATATGTATACAATATAGTTGGCCTGGCCATCGGCATTTCTTAAATGGAACTATTTCATTAATTAATTTTAAGTTTAATTTTTATTTAAAATACATCGCATACCACCGATTTTGTGATGTTTCTGGATATTTTTTTATTGACATTTCATTTAAATCTGATAATAAATTGCATTCTTCCTCTTTACAGATTTGTGTAGTGGAATTCCATTATTTTGTAGAAATTTAAAAATGTCAATTCGTTGCGCTATTTGGTCAACGCTGTTGGTATTTTCTAATAAAAAACTGAATTAAAAATTTAACAAAACAAAATAAAACATCGATAATTTAAACCGAGTACTAGATGAAAATATTTGTATTTTATTGAAATGAAGGTTTTTCTAGCTATGTGAATTACAATTCGTTCAGTATTTCTTGCAATCTCTCAAATACTCGTATGGAACGTATTAAATATACAATACATGTACGTACATATGTATTCCAATAATACATTAGTATCAGATTCACAAGTGGCGCATCTGGCTGAGATTTATACTCATGCAAAAAAAAAAAACAACAGACAAATGACGCGACCCAATAATTGATTTGACATAAATGTTATAAAATCAAGTTCATATTGGTTGAACATTCCATTTCCATTTATTTATTTGTGTTATCAATTTTTCCAAGCTTTTGTAATATATAATCAAATAAAATTTGTAGGATATTGATTCTATAAAAATATAAATAAATCAATGTTTTTTCCATACACACAGAGACAATCATATTTCCTCTGTGTATATTAAGATTTGGTACATTATGTGATGGAAGGATGGTTTAATAAAGTGGTTAGTTAGCTATTTACATTCCCCATACAAATAATAAATCACTTATTTTATTAAATTGCTGTATTTACAACATATACAGAAGTTGATTTAATTAGATTGTGCATATACCGAAAATAATTTATGGGTATCATAAGTCCCAAACACAAGATAATTTTCAGTTTGTGATCCCATGATTCGTTTTGGTCTAATACATACAAATTTTTATCCATTTTTTACAGAATCAGCTTATGGGCGAACAAATTTGGCGATGAACTATGGTCACTCGGACAAAAAATGACAAAGTCACAAGAAATAAAAGAGGTAACACGATTAAAACATAAATATACATATAAATTACAGCTCATCCAAACTATAATGCAATTCCAAATCATAATTCACAGAAATACAAAAACTATAATGCTCGGGTCGAAAAAAAGAACGGAACATCATTGATCGCATCGATTGTAGAAAATGTGGGCCGTATGTTAGCTAGTAAAATGGATGCAGTCAAGTGTATATTACAATTGGCCGAAGAAGTGTCCGAGCAATTTGAGTTCAATGACACGTTAGCCGAAAATTTTACATATTATTCGAGTAAATATTCGAATGTGACGGGCGAGGAGCCACGTGAAATGAAAGAATCGATCGAAGAGAATAAATGGATGTATCGTGAAATGAATTTTAATGCGGACAGTCATTTTTTTAATATATCTGTGAATACATCACATAGTTCGGTTCATGTGCCAACAAATGTATACGATCGTAGTGATCCAGCATTAGAAGCAATACAATGGTCTGAGGCGTTAGATGAAGTTTTTTTACAAAATTATAAATCAGATCCGGCACTTTCATGGCAATATTTTTGTTCGGAAACCGGTATATTTCGACATTATCCGGCGATGCGATGGCATGATTCGGAAGTGGATCTATTTGATTGTCGTCGCCGATCATGGTATATTGAAGCGGCTACATGTTCAAAAGATGTTGTTATATTAATTGATACGTCTGGTTCAATGACTGGATTCCGGAATTATTTAGCTAAATTAACTGTTAAAAAAATAATGGATACATTTTCAAATAATGATTTTTTAAATATTTACAATTATTCAGCTGGAATACAAGAATTAGTTCCCTGCTACAAGGTAACAAATACCATTTAAATAATCCGGAGACCAAAATTGAGAATCAAAATATTTTATTTATTTATTTATTCCTCAGGATATGCTAGTGCAGGCTACACCCGAAAATATTAATGTGTTCAATGATGCCATGAAGAAACTGGATCCAGAGGGATACGCCAATGTATCACGAGCGTTCGAAACGGCATTTCAACTACTTGAAAAAGTAAGAACTGAGCATCCTAACAATTATGTATAACTGTATTGGGCCCTATATACCTACATTTTTATTTACTTTTCTTAGTATCGTGACCTTAGAAAATGTAACGAATCCGTCCAAGGATGCAATCAAGCAATTATGTTGATTACAGATGGTGTCGCAGGCAATATAACTGAAGTTTTTGAGAAATATAATTGGATTGACACAGGAAATAAAACAAAAATTCCGGTACGGGTTTTTACGTATCTACTGGGGCAAGAAGTGACAAAAGTTCGAGAGATTCAATGGATGGCATGTCTGAATCGTGGTTATTATTCGCATATAAAAACTATGGACGAAGTATCTGAAGACGTATTAGAATATGTAAATGTGATAGCAACGCCGTTAGTGCTGCAAGGTATTGAACATCCACCAACTTGGACACATGCCTTTGCTGATCAAACGGTTAGTACTTTTTTATTATGTTTGTTTCGTTATTATCTGAATTATCGTGAATTTATTGCCACAGCACGTAAAAGAGGAAGACGAGAATGAAGGTGATCTACGTCTGATGATTGCTGTTGGTGTTCCTGCATTTGATCGAAAGGTGAACAAACAGAATGACACAAAAACCGCATATTTATTAGGTGTGGCCGGTACTGATGTCCCAGTCGAGGATATAGATAAATTAACGTTGCCTTATAAGGTATAAGCCTAATTTTGCATAAACTAATGTCACCCTAACTAACTAATATTCTTATTTATTTCCCAGCTTGGAGTAAATGGTTACTCATTTGTTGTTAGTAACAATGGTTACGTATTGTTACATCCTGATTTGAGACCAGTATTCGCTGGCCGCGTAAAAGATAATTACAATAGTGTTGATTTTACAGAAGTCGAACAACTAGACGATAATAGCTTACCACGCCAACCTCCAAAATCACTAAAAGAGCTCCGAGATAAAATCATATTTGCCACAGGTGTTGAATACCAATTAAATGTAAGCGTAAAATTTCATTACGACAATATGAGAAGGGTGTCTAAGGAGATGCAAGATTTCTATTTCGCACCGCTTCCGAATACTCCATTTACTTTGGGGCTGGTGCTGCCGAGCACCTATGGTAAAACTTGGATTAAAGTTGGTGACGAAATTAAACGAAATCAGCATATGGGGATCAATATAACCGATTTCTTTGTCGGACAAAATTGGAAAGTTCATCCCGATTGGGTTTACTGCAAATACCATTATTTGGAGGGACACGAGTTTAAAGATCCTGAAGATGAATTGCTTCATTTTTTGAAGAAATTGAACGATACAAATTTTCAATGGAACGAACAATACGAATCAAACGTCGGTTATGATTTTACTACAGACGGCCGAAGTGATTCATTTTGTAACCGACGTACATCTAGTGATAATGCTAACCAGGATGCGTATTACTGTAACAAGGAGTTATTTCAACTACTGGTCTTTGATGCTAAAGTGACGAATACAAGCTATCGAGAATGGAAGTTCGAAAGTACTGAAGAGGAGGAAATTATAAACCGATATAATGCAACGATTCGATTTGTGGCCACAATGAGTGGGCTAACACGTTGGCAATTTATATTCGGCGAAGTGGAGGTGGACACGGATCAAGAGTTTGGTGATTATCATAAAAAAGCTATCGATGAGACGTGGTACAAAAGTGCGGTGTTACAACATTTTCTGGATCCGGATAGTTTTGTGTACTCGGTACCGCATACAAACGATGTACGTGAAGAGGGTGAATTAAAAGTTACCGCCTCATTAGCGATTGTGCCTCGCGACGGTGGTGAAAAAACACCAAGTTGTGTTGTTGGTTTTCAATTTTTGCACACTTTGATGTACGATCGATTTCTTAATATTACATCAAAGACAAAATGTGAAAATTGTACCGAAACCTGTGATACGTATGAAAAAGATTGTTATGTTATCGATAATAACGGTTATGTTATTTTATCCGAGAATCGGAATGACACAGGGAAATTTTTTGGTGATATTGATGGTGCTGTTATGCAGGAAATGGTATGGGCCGGTATTTTTAATAATATTACAGTATATGATCTGCAAGGATGGTGCTCGAAAACGGAAGAGGTTTCAAATCCAGCTGGGCGAATATCAACTGTAAGCATGATTCAATTACTAAACGTTCATAATTTTAATGTTTTTATAAACGTTTTTCATATTTCAGCCGTTTAAATTAGCTGCCACGTTTTTAAATTGGTTATTTGTCGAGTTTATGATTTACGTGTCACGTTTTAGTTTATGGGTTGAAGGTGTACCATGGGATGACGAAGGTAGTATAGACTATAATTATGATGAACCAAAGCATACCGATCAAACTAGAAAACCTCCACCACGAAAAGGGGCCGATCAGGACGAAGAGGAATATTTTAATCGGCCGAAGGAGAAAAAATTTGAAACCACGTATTTCCCTTGTGATTTGAGTACTAATTTATATGTTTTAAATCAAACCATGTTTATTAAAGGTAGCGGAATCAAAGGTGCTGGACCCCGAAATTGTTCAAGGCAAGTTATTTATGTTTACAGCCAAAATTCGATTTTTAAACTATGTCTGTATATTTATTCCAGGCCCTATTATGTAAAACGAATTCCACATTCAAATCTATTGCTGGTGGTCGTAAATGCAATGTATCAAAGTTGTTTCTACCAAGTATCTTCAAAACCGGAAAGACTCGAACACGCAGAAGAATTTCCTTGCTACAAATTAGACATCAATTTTTTGAATCGGCGCAGATTAGAGGAATGTTTCACAGAACATCCGGAAGTATGAACATTTTATTAATTTCTACATTATTGCCAATACATACTAACGTAGATATTTTTTTTACCTTATTTCAGGAAGCGGAAGTACAGCGTTGCGGTAGATCATCAATAATCGAAATAAATATACGTGCATTATTTATATCATTTTTAGTGATAAAATTATTTCGATATTTTGTACTTTAAAATAGATTTAAAGTCGATTATTTATTTTTAAAATCATTTTCTCTAGCGCACCATTGTGAAATGATCCTCCTCGCTGTCCATCAATCACAATTATGTCATGTTATTTATACGCGATATATAAATTCACCGTTGCCAAAAATTACACAAATATTTTGTGAAATTTTTATTAAATTAATTTTCGATTATCACCAAATGTAATGTTAATTTTTTTTTATAAAATTTAATTATTTATTACTGACGAGTTTTTCCTTTCATTTCCCCCATGATTTTTTTTTTGTAATGTCAATTAAATATAACATTCAAAGAATGAACATATTTTTGATCGCAAATTTTTTGTATTGTAATATAATTTTATTTTGAATTTATTTAAAAGATTAAGAAAAAAGATTGTAATACAATTTCCTTTTTATTGTTAAAAAGAAAATGTAGTTTTATTTGTAACTTTCCTGATGCGTTTATGGCGAATGCCAGTAATTGAGTACACAATGTTTAGATTATAACTAGAAAGTATTCAACTTAAGACCATTGTTAAGCTTATGTTGAAAGCTAAGCAATACTAAATGCAAACTTACTTAAATAATTTCTTAAAGGTAAGACATAACATAACATAACATTGCAGTAAGATTCAAATTTTACTTGATTTTGACTTTCAGTTTCAACCGACACCAAATTTTACTTGTCTGTGAAATCGAGTTCGATTTTGATTACAAATCTGAAACTTGCTTTTTTAAATTTTGACCACAAAGATTCCTTGAACATCGAACATGACTTTAAAGATTAAATTCAAACTTGAATCTAATAACTTTGAAATGGACTTGTGGAATTCTATTACTTCTTAAGTCGTTCCTAAATATAATCCGACACCAAAAAATTAAACTAATAAACTTGCCTTAGAATATATTTTCAAGGATATCTACAAAATTTAGTCTAAAGCATTTGAAAGTTAGTATTTCTCTTTTCAAGGAACGATTAATACAAGAAACGACCGATTTTTATAATCCGTTAAATCTGCAAAGCAAATCTTGACCGTATGTTAGGTTAGAGTGGCTGCTACGACACACCATTGTGATACTGGTATTAGAGCGTTTGAAGGCCAGTTTTGGCAAAACTTGCCTTGCTACGTTCCGTGTGAGTGTTAATCCACCTTTCATTCGGTTGCAGTTAATGATTCGTACCATCCACGTGACCGAGAACCTAGAATTGCCAGATGTTGAAAGCCTCACTCATATCGTTAAGAGAATAGTGGCAAGCCAACGCCAACCTTGACACCAGTGAAACTGAATCCAGCAACTTCATTGCCGTCTGTTTGTCTACATAGACTACAATATCAATCGAGGATACCACTTTATGTCGCAACCAGGTGAAGAGTTCAAAACCTTATAAACCGCTATCACCTCCACTTGGTACACGTTGCAGTAATCAAAGAGACGAACGGAAATAACACGTTTAGTTGATCAAACGACTCCTATGCTCCTACTATACAGCTCCTAAAACACTCCATAGCTTCGGTTTCCGATAGCGATCCTCTACTCTAAGATTCTCTTGAAGGTCGAGTGTGCCGGAAACCTTTATCGAAGTATAACGTTATCTAAAGACATTTCTACTGTGATACAGCTGATAGCCACGAAGCCATATTGGCCGCCATTTGCTTACGTAAAAAATCGAACGGAAGAAGGTGAAACATGACCTCCAAGGCGAGTGTAATGCCGTCCTCAGCGCCCGCGTATAAAAAAACTGATCGGGTTTTACATCTTCTCGACCCTATTTCTATGTGTTACTTTCTCAATAGTTGCCACCACATATTCTCACGTCATACGTAAGTATAGGTCTTACTACAGCGGTGAAAACCCAGTGTACCAGCTCTACATTTCAGACCCCATCTTTTTCCTATGGCGTTCCTACATGAGTATATAGCTATAGTAGCCTTTACTTTTTTCAAAATATTAGGGTAGTTATTATTGTCCAAGATTACGCCCAGAAATCTTACTACATATCTCAGTAAAAGCTAGTCTGACGCTGTTTAGGGTAGGGAGAACCACTTCCGAGATTTTATATTTCCTAGTACCAGCTCTGTTTTGAACGTGTTGATTCCCACCTGCTTAACCAATCTATACAGTTACAACGGTAATCCATTGATTGCTGTTCCAGAGAAGAGGAGGTAGGACGCCCCTTTGCAGGGTTCTTTTAACCACCCACCTTGAATAACCTGCTTTCAGGGTAATCCACTTCACGGTCTAATAATCCTTCTAAAATAGTCTCTGTCTTCACGTTCTTAAAGCCGCTCTCAATATCGAGGAGCGCTACCATTCAGAACTCTTGGGCGTATATTGATTTCTATATAGTATGTACCAAAGGATGAGAGCTCGTTTTTTAAATAAGATATTCATATTTGTAAATGTGTCTCTCGATGAGTAGTAGTCTATATCGAGTCGTCAGCGCTTCCTGAGATGTGGATTCCGATGAGAAGCTTCGAATTCCTCACAAGAAGCAGAAACCTAGACTATAACATTCAATTACTAATTAAATCTTAAGTGCGTCTTCAAAAATGCTGGGAACTGATTTAAGATCTACAGTCTCCTATTATAAACTATAGAAAACACACGACCCTTGGCTCTGTACTAATTATTCGTTTCGTAATCAAGGGTCTATTATTTTTAAACATAACAGCCCTCAGTGGCATTGGAATTCGAATAATTTAAGATCAATCAAAAACATTACGGAAAACACGATATAATTTTATTTATTTTGCTTAAACTTATTCGTTACAGGTAGATGTACAAATCACAGATTCGGTGTAGACATTTTCTTTAAAAGAAAACGCAACAAAATAAAAAACTTCTTACAAAATATACATTAAAATAAATAAAATTTAAAATAGATAGGTAATTATGGATAATTGCTTTTGATGCGGATCGTGTCGCCACTTCCAAATTCAGAATCATCAAATGAATCTAAAGGATAATTTGTATGAGCATCGTTTTGTGCGAGTAATGGTATTTGTTTGGCAAGATCACTGGTTGCCCATAAATACAAATCTAGCGTCTTTTCGGTGCAATCGGCAATGAATCGTATAAATGGTCTTATATCACCTTCATTTGCCAATTGGAGATAGTCATAGTAATTGTGACGTTGCTGTTTTGGTATAATAACCGGTGGGTAACCAAATCTCATAAGGATTGTGTTCATTAATAAACGTGAAGTTCGGCCATTTCCGTCGGTGAACGGATGTATATGCACAAGTTTGTAGTGTGCCAAGGCTGCATATTTGACTGGATGCATTGACAGTACCACCTCTGAATTTAGCCAGTGTTCAAATCGTTGCATTAGTATTCCTAGATCACCTGGTCCTGGTGGAATATGCCCACCCACATACACCTGGGTTCGTCGAAATTCTCCCCCTTCAATTGGATCGACATGGCCGAGAACACGCCGATGAATTTCTAATATATCTTTCAGCGTAATAAAACCACTCTTATTTACAAGTGTCGCGTTTATATATTTCATGGCAGTATCCAATCCAATAATTTCGTTGTGCTCATCAATACTTTTTCCGTCGACTGCCATTCGAGTTTCTAAAATTGAACGTGTTTGTGCTAATGACATGGTATTCCCTTCAATACCAACCGAATGATAAATGTGCTGAACGTACGCCTCTTTTTTGGCACGACGCAACGCGCTATTCGCTTCGGAGATTTCGGATAGAGCATCACGTTTTTCGTCCAATTGTGATAATCGGCGTAAATCTAAATTTTCTACAATTGTGGCTGTTCGTTGACGATTCGCTAATGCCCTTGAATGTAGCGGATTTACTGATAACGCCTACAATTTTCGATAAGACATTAGAATTTTTCGGGTTACAGATACATAATTATATACAAACTTACTTGAAAGTAAAATTGATCGGCCTTCACGACATCTTGACGGCGATGTTCCAAAAATTCACCATATTTGGTTAAAATTTCAGGATGTTTTGGCGCTAAAGCAATTGCATGCTGATAAAGTCGAAATGCTTTTCCATCTTTACCTTGAGTATCCATTTCTAGAGCCATATGAAGCGAGCCCAGAGCTTCTTGTTCATTTGCTGTGTACTCAAACGTATTAAATTAGATTTGATACATTTCTAGAAAATAAAAAAACTAATCACTTACCTGTATTATCGTCACTTTTCAATACGATATTCGATCTATCGTCATTATTAATTTGTGCCGTATAAATATTCGCCTTGAAATTGGACAGTATTGGAAATTCATCGCGTAATTGAAGATAATTAGACTCGGGTAAATGATATTTGATTGTGTTTAGAGATTTCGGTCCATAATTTATGATGAAATAGGTCGAGATAGCAAATAAAATTCCAGATAAAAATATAATCAGATAACTAATGGATGCGAGCTTAAATCGCCACTTTGTGGGAATATCACACCATTTTAGATAGAGCATTTTATTAACTATTTCACTATTAAAATTATAAAACTTTCATTTTTTTACACAAAAATTAAAATAAGATCCGGGGGAAAAAGCAATTCTCTGCGCGAATATAAACTGACGTGTGAATGTGAACTGTGTATTGACGTTTGACGTATCTGCAGCTGGAGATTATTTTTGACATAGCTGTCATTCTAAAATTCGACCATTTGAAATAGTCTAAAATGTTATGGAGTATTCACAATATTCAATTCAATGATAAATTCAAAATAGTTCAAATTATCGCTCAAAGCCTATATTGAGCCAAAGTTGAAGTAAAATTCAAAATATTCTTGAGTATAAATTAAAAGAACTAAAAATTTATAAAATATTCAAAATTTGGAATTAAGTTTTTGGTCTTAGCTACATACATATATGATCACAAGAGGTTTGTGTCTTAGCGAAACCGCTGCGTTATATGTACATACATAGTTGTAATTTGGAATAACTAAAGGCAAGCGCTGTCGAAACCATTGGAACTAACCTCTCTAGTTTTCCCAAACTTTCCACTTCGTTGAATTTATCACAGAAATTGAAGTGAAACTTATTTTTCTAAATTAAGTAAAAGTAATAAGTTAAGTAATTAAAGTAATAAGTTAATTAAGTAAAGTTTTCGTTATCAGGAAACATTTATTAATAATATGAGGTATAAAAAAATTAAAAACTAATTAACCAAACTAAACTTATTGAAACACATTTGGAAACGCCGCTCTAAAGTAATCACCACCCGCGCTTTTAACTTTATCTCGAATTTCGCTAGAAATTTTCTCAATCTCATTTTCATCAATATCCGCTCCAGCAGTTGTAAATCTTTCCATTGCGTCAGTAAATAATTTAGTTGCTTCTTCATCCTCTTTCGATTTTAATTGCGTGTAGTGATCCTCACTTTCGTCGTACACCTTTTGCGCCAAATCAATTACGTTACTTGGAAAATTGGCTAATTTTGCCACTTGAATACCAAAACTTTTATCCATTACACCCGGTCGAACTTGGTACAATAAGGTAAAATTATCACTATCCGCAATTGCCACCATGTGACAATTTTTTACCGTATCACAATCGTTGGCTAATTCTGTGATTTCATGGAAATGTGTTGCAAATAATGTAAAGCATTTCGTTTCTTTGGCCAAATATTCAGCGATTGACCAAGCAATGCCACATCCCTCGTACGTTGATGTGCCCCGACCCAACTCATCAATAATCACAATCGAATTTTCGGTTGCAGTTCGAATAATTCCAGACGTTTCAATCATTTCAACCATAAACGTACTCAATCCTTTGATAAGATTATCATTGGCCCCAACTCGCCCCAAAATTGAATCGACTATTGAAATTTCAGCTTCTGAACACGGAACAAACGATCCAATGTGTGCCATTAGCACGGCAGTTCCAACCGATCGTATATACGTACTTTTACCACCCATATTTGGCCCCGTAATAATATACATATGCGTTTCGTTCTTTTTAAATTCAACATCATTTGGAATATATGTCACATCATCCTGAAGTTCTAGACATGGATGACGTAGCCCTGTTAATTTTAATACACCAGTATTTTCAGGGAAAATTTTTGGACGAATAAATGGTATCGGGGCTGATGCAGCGGCCACAGCAAAACTAACGAGACAATCAATTTGAGCGAGTATATGATTTAAATAAGTCAATGGTGGCGTATAACCTAACACCGTTTTCACCACTTCATCAACAATCGACTGTTGTAATTCCTCGTATTCGCCCCGAGCTTGAAGAAAATCTTCATTTAATTCCGTCAATCGATCAGACGTGAATCGAACCCCACTATTAACCGCATCGATAATTTTGTATTTATTATTTTTTTTAATTGATGAGGTGTCCCGGGTGGTAGTTCGGAAATGATATCCCATTTTTGATACGAAATCCAATTTTATATTCTCCATATCCAAATCACTGATTACTTTAGTGTGTTGCCTTTGAAGCTTCTCTTCAATATCATCCATTTTTCCTTTTAAATCATACAATTGATCATCAAATGTCGGTTTTATTAGAAATTCACCTTTTTCAACCGCTTTAAAATCGATAATTTGCTCCACCATTTGTTTGAACAGTGTTAAATCCTCCAAATTACTTTGAATCGGATCACAAATAGCACTCTGAATTGTTGCATTTTGTAATTCGGTAAAGATAAGAAGAATTTTTGGCATTCGAGAAAGGACTTGATAAATACGGAATATATCTTGAAGTGTAGCTCTTTTCCTCATCAATTTTTTGATCAACATTAGCACATCCGGCATTCGTTTTAAATAGTTGTCGTATAATTCCTCTCGGGTGCTCACACTATCGACAAGACATTCAACAACGTCGTGACGTTCTTTAATAGTGGCCTCATCACGAAGAGGCTGTTTAATCCATTGCATCATTAAACGATGGCCTTGTGGTGTACGACACCGATCTAACACTCCTAAAACACTTTGCCATTTATAATAGTTAGAATTGATGGCTGTGCCCGGTTTTGGAAAGAGATTCAATGCGGCAACAGCAGCACTATCCAAATGAACGTAACGTTTTAAAATTAATAGTGATAGTTTATAATATCCAAAATTTGTGGAATCATTTATCAATTCTAAATACTGAATGGTTGCTGCAAGAGCCGAAAGTGCTAATGTATTATTTATTTCAGGAAGGGCGCTTGCATTTGCCTGCTGTCCTTTATTAAATCGCAAAAGTTTATTTAAATCCTGTATTATGTTAGATTTGTCGACACTAAAATCGGATTTTTTACGAAGCGTTACCATTACATTATTTCGATGCAGCATATCTTTTAGCCGAGTAAACTGGAAGGATATAAATATGTATACATGAATTAGTCTAAGTGATGAGTTAACATTATAGTAATATTCTTACCTCAGCGTCAGTGGATGAAATAGTTGGCAAAATAGCCTCCTTTGGGCCAAGTAGAACAATTAGCGCTTCGAGTTCAGCAAAGAAATCATTATCCACAAATTCAGTTATTTGAAACGTTTGCTCGTTCATGTCAATGCACGACAAACCAATATGTATTTCAGATGTTTTCTTATACTGTATTCCAATTATGGTTGAATTCGTAACCATATCATTATTGCCAAATAAAATATCCTCAAATTGAACCAAATTACCGGGCGATCCACGATATTCTAAAGCCCAATCATTTTTACCTTTTTTACATGTAAACACCTCAACCCGATAATTTTTGACGAGCAATAAGTCTCGTACTAAACTCTCAAAATTTCCTTTGCTCAATGTTAGATACGGTAATTTTATATTTTCCGATGGTGACATGATTTTAACGAAAGCAGTTGACTTGAAAACATGTTTGGCAGCAAATTCAGCATCTTCACCATGAACAGAATAGAAATCATTTCGATCGAACAATCGAACAGTTGTTTGTGGTTTCTGCGAAATAAATAAGTGTATTTTATTTTATTAGAGTTTTGATATTTACGCGGGAGGTATACGTTTTTATGCAACCTTGATGCGTGTAACATATATTAATTACTACTAAGGTGAACATACGACTTTAAAACTTATTGGTATTGTTTGGTTAAAGTGTAAGCACCTACACTATATTTTGTAAAAAAAATATTCGTATAAAAATAATTGAATCAATAAAAATATGTGACTTCGTGATTAGGTATTAACAAAATATAATTTAATTTTCTTCTGTTCAACCAGCTGCTTAATACCCTTCACAAAGTAATCAGCTGGCCGTAGTCAAATCTACCGCTTACATACCATACCATAGCGATTAGATCATCGCATACAGATAGATTAAAATTTGAGTATAGTTGGAGCGAACCGCGATACGCCATTAAAGATATGATTTAATATTTTATGTTTAATTTGATTCTCAATTTTATTACGCAAACTTTCCCTTTATTACTGGAATTACTGGTGACCATTTGCGGAGATAATTTTGTTTAAAATTGATGGTCATTGATAATTGATAATCATACCAAACCTGAGGATTAAATACAAATTATTAAAAATGTTGCTATAAAACCGGATTTCATTAAAACTTAAATATCATCAAACAGACAGCAAGCTCATTTGAGTTATGAAGCCTAGTTCTAATAGTTGCAAACTAGCTGTAGTATCGGCCGATTGAACATTTTACAGCTAGATATTGATATTCTACAATACTGAAACACAACCTTAATAGTTAACTACATTATATTAGTTTAAAATGACATTAGCCTCTTATACTTGACCTATACTCTACCTATAGTGGAAACTTCCGATTTTATGAACGCTACTTTAAATGTACAGAATTTGAAGTGAAACTTCTTTTGAGCGCCTTGTTGTGAATACGACAGCAGTGGGGAAAATATGTTCAGCCCAATATACTGTGGAAAGTGTTCAAAGCAAAACCACTATTTAGACAAAAACTTGAAATTCAAGCTAAATAATGATCGAACAAGACTACAAGATTGTGAACAACTATCGACGTAGAATTTTGTAGATATTTCGATAAACATGTAATCTGGAACTTATGTATCATATTTCAACTAGTCCATTATCTTATATTATTGTTTAATGAAACATTACAACACTAGTTGTATACGCGATTTCCAGGAAAGTAACTGGCGTTTATTGATCAAAATCGCCTATAGAGGCGAGTTTGCAATTTTACAGAAACCATTTGAATTTCTTGGAAAATTAAATAAAAATATTAAATGATAATCTTTTGAGTCTACTAAAAATAACAAATTATTTTTAACTGGGTTCAATTAAAGACTGCATTCATAAATTTTGTTTAATTAATTTAAATTTGTCAAATTAAGCAGAATCAAAAATGCGCGCAAACATGAATCAAACAATTTATCATACACCTGTAATATGTACAAACATACCATATGTGTAATTACTGTACAAGAACGCCAACGCAACCTAATCGAAATTGATCAAACACCTATAAGAGTTCAATACATGAAATAATTTTCTTGATTATCAGGGCCAAAATAAATATTTATGTAACTAACTAACTACATAAAACTATTTTTTTAATCACCCGTTTTATTTTATATATATACATAGAATAAATAATATGCAGTTCAATTTAAATAAATTTCTTTACTACGGCCAATTAAAATTAATAACTTTGTAACATCACATATGCACATATGTACATACTAATAGCATATATAGGCATTTCGACGTGCATTTAAGGCTGATTCATTTGATATGTAGGTAATTAAATGTTCTCCTTCAATTTTGGTATTAAATAATGTTGATTAAAATTTTGTCATACATACGAATCAGTCAACGGTGGTAAGCTTAAAAAACCGCGCTTGAAATTTGCATATCATGTACTTAGTCGACATATAAATAAAATTTAGACTACATTAGCTATTGTGTCTAAACCAAAAAATTCTTTAGTAGCTCCTATCTAGAATGTTTCGTTATGACAATGGCTTATCAAAAGAGTACATTTTTTAGTGACTTAAAGATCACCTCACCCAGAACCCACTTCAAATGTTTTAATCTAATATACGAGACTGCAAATAAACGAGACAAAAAAATATTAAAGAAAAACAACAACAACGATCTACAATATAAATACAAGTACTGAGATCATTTTACAATTAGTCGATTTTGAAAATTTGAACAGATCTTAAAACAAAAGTGGTATTGTGAGTGAAAAGTGATTTAAATAAAATATAAGTGTTCAAAGTGCTAGTAAGTATTATATTATACTGAAGTGTTTAACCCAGCAACCCTATAAGGATATTAGTGTACCATGTGATTTAATTTAAGATTACAAATAATAACGTGCGTGAAGTGAATATAGAAAGTGATCATATCAGAATTTAGTAATCGAAACGAGTGAACATATTATCAAAAAAAAAAAATACTTGGTGTCACAAAAGTTCAAAAATTAAGATTTGAAAAATTTTTAAGGCCACGTTTACATACCAATTAAAATTTAATCCATATAAGTACATGAACTCATTAATACATACATAATTTAATATTTGTTCCGTTTATCCCGCTTATAGGCAAAATAATAATAGTTTAGTTAATATGAGAGCACAACACGTGTTATCACTCGATTATGTTCTTGTGATAACACTTTTTATTCTAATTGTGTCGACATTAGGAAATCCAAGACCTAAGTAAGTATTACAATTTACTTTATATATTATTACAGTAAGTCACCTAACCATAATTATACAACTAGCTATTTTGACCGCAATGAGAATCCAGAACTATCACAATGGGCTGAAAAGCATCAAAACGAAGTTAATGAGATGGCAAATCGACTTCGAACTGAATATAATCGGGCGATAAAACAACAATCAGGACAAGATACATCGGGTGGCACATATAGTGCATGTAAATAATTTGATAAATCGCGAGATAATCTCTCTTATAAATCTGATATTTAATATTTTCAGGCAAAACAACCTGTATACCGTCAACTACTTGGGTGAGTAATACGGGTAAAACGCAAGACGAAATAAATCAAATCGCTAAAGAAATGACATTAAAACTCGTGAACGATTTGAATAGTGGTAAAATAGGTTACCATCAAATTATACAGCCAAATTGGTTTGAAAACTATGCTGCACATGAACTACATCTATTGCAAAATCAACATTACCAAAATAATTTTGGTGCTCAAATTCATATACCACAAGGCACCTATTATCATAAAACCGAAAAGAAACAAGTATTTGAGTACACACAAGAAGGTGGTAATGGTCAGCCGGCATTTATTTATAAGCCCAGTGTCACTACATACGAGGAAAAAAAGCAAGAAACTCAAGAACATTCGTCGTCTGGTTATCCCACCGTGTATTACGGACATGGTCAAACTGTTGAAAAAATCGAAAATATGCAAGAACATAAAGATATTAAAACCATTGCTCATGTCCCTGTGTACACAGATTCATATTTCCATTCATCAGATCATAAAGAGCGTAACGTGAATAGACAACCAACCGCAGCTCCTGCTATTCATGTATCGTATAATCACGATAACCACCAGAGGAAGAACACGTTTGCCCAAAATGTTCACAATATGTATCCAACTTCGGTACCAGTTGTGAGTCACAAAGAACAGCAAATCGCAACTGTAGAAAAGCAAACAATTCCGATTATTTACAAATACGGTAATAATGAACATAGAACTGAACAAACCCATCGGAACAGAACTGCAACATATAGAAGACCATCGACTGTATCGACAAACAGTGGTACCACATCTCGAAAAAATATCACTACCGCGCATGTTGAAACACGAACACGACGACCTCTTAGTGTATATTCCGAAAAAAAACATGGCATATATAAGCATTTAAAAATTGACGATGGAAATGTTCCTAATTACAAACCAAGAGTTGTGTATAATGAAAGCAAAGTGAGTGATTATCATGGATTTGGCGAAGAAGCCATTGCGTCAGAAACTATAGAATCACATCAAAATCATACAAAATCTGGCCACACACAAATTAATTATCGCCCTGCATATGTCGGCCATCAATCAAGATACAATCGTACGCATGGATATAATTATACAAGACCAGGATACGTTATCCCAGGCGGAACTGCGCAAACCAGTCATACATCTCAAAGCACACAAACTTCGCAACAAGCACGTCCAGGTTATGCCGTGATTGGTGGTGAACAAATCTCACAAACCTCACAATCTACAAAAACATCTCAGCAAAATGCCCGACCTGGCTATGTAGTAACAGGTGGAGGATCACAATCACAAACAGTACAGTCACAGCATTCGAGTCAACAAACCCATCAAAACCGGCCTGGATATGTTATAGTAGGCGGTGGTGGAAATTCACAAGCAGTGCAAGTTACCAAGAATATTATAGAAACAGTTCAACATACAAAACCTAATTATGTTCTAATAGGAGGAACAGGACAAACCAGTCAAATATCAGAATCTAGTCAAAGCGCACAACAAATTGGAATACCTGGATATGTTGTAACTGGTGGTGGGTTTCAAGGCGGTGGAAGTAAAGTTATTCAAACGTCCTACACTAATCATACGACACAAAAAACACGTCCAGGTTATATAGTTGTTCCAGGAGCCCATTCAAATCAAATCTCTCAAACCAGCCAGACTTCAGAACAAATTGTTCGGCCTGGATATGTAATAACACAAGGAGGGGGTTCGCAGACTAGTCAAACATCACAAACAAGTCAAAATTCACATCAAATTACGCGACCTGGTTATGTTATTGCAGGTGGTGGTGGCGGGTCACAAACGGTCGAAACGTCGCATTCTAGCCAAACAACACAACAACGTGGACGGCCCGGATTTGTGGTTGTTGGCGGGGGAGGAGGATCACAAACTCTGGAATCTACATATACAAATCATACATCACAACGAGGAACTCGCCCGGGATATTTAGTTACAGGCGGTGGAGGACAAACCACACTTATGACACATTCCAGTCAAACTTCTGAACAAAGCGGGCGACCGGGGTATATGGTAGTTACCGGTGGAGGATCGCAAACAATAGACTCATCTCACACAAGTGAATCATCACATGAAATTGTGCAACCGGAATTTATAATAACAGGTGTTGGCAACTCACAAACCGTCGAAACCACACATTCTAGCGAAACTTTAGAACAAGGTCGACGTCCTGGATATGTAGTTGTCACAGGCGGAGGAGGAACACAGTTTGTAAATTCTTCCCACACAATCCAAACTACGCAACAAGGCACACGACCTGGATTTGTAATCACCGGTGGTGGAGGGCAAACCGTTGAAACCAGCAATTTTAATCAATCTTCCCAACAAAATAGTCGTCCTGGATATATAATTACAGGCGGTGGCGGACAAACCATAGAAAGCACCCATTATAACCAAACATCACAACAAGGTTCACGACCTGGATACATTATCACACCAGGTGGTGGATCACAAACGGTCGAAACGTCACATTCTAGCCAAATAACGCAACAAGGTGGACGGCCCGGACTTGTGGTTGTTGGCGTGGGAGGAGGATCACAAACTGTGGAATCTACATATACAAATCATACATCACAACAAGGAACTCGCCCAGGATATGTAGTTACGGGCGGTGGGGGACAAACCACACATATTACCCATTCTAGTCAAACTTCCGAACAAAGCGGGCGACCTGGGTATGTGGTAGTTACAGGTGGAGGATCGCAAACAATAGACTCATCACACACAAGCGAATCATCGCACGAAGTGATGCAACCCAACTTTGTAATTACCGGTGTGAGCAATTCAAAAATCGTTGAGACCACTCATACTAGCGAAACATTACAACAAGGAGGACGTCCTGGATATGTAGTCGTCGGAGGTGGTGGAGAAACACAGACCGTGGATTCTTCACATACAAGCCAAACTACACAAAACAGTACACGACCTGTATATGTGATTACAGGCGGTAACAAACAAACTAGCGAAACATTGCATGTCAATCAAACATCACAACACACTAGGCCCGGATATATTATTGCAGGTGGAGGAAGTTCGCATACCGATCAGTCAATAAATTCAAGCCAAACGTCTCAACACACACATCCCGGATATATAATAACAGGCGGAGGTTCTCAATCTGTAGAAATAACACATACAAATCAATCATCACAACAAACTGCGCGGCCAGGATATATAATCACAGGCGGTGGCTCACAAACGATTGAATCAACGCAAACCAATCAAGCCTCTCAAAACTCTAGACCCGGGTATGTTGTAATTGGAAGTGGTGGCCAAACCAGTGAAATTTATCAAACCAATCAATCTTCTCAAGGAATTTCAAGGCCTGGATATATTGTAACCGGTGGAGGATCACAAACTGTTGAATCTACCCACACTAGTGAAACGTCGGAGCAATCTTCTAGACCTGGTTATGTTATTACAGGAGAAGGTGGATCACAAACGGAACAAACTTCTCAATCCAATCATTCTGAAAAGGAAACCCGCCCAGGATATGTTGTGATTGGTGGCGGAGGCCAATCAAGCCAAATTTCTCATGCAAATCAAACATCAGAACAAACATCTCGCCCTGGGTATATAATAACAGGTGGAGGATCCCAAACAATTGAAACCTCACAAACAAATGAAAACTCACAAGAAAATCGTCCAGGATACGTTCTAGTTGGCGGAAGTGTTTCACAAACTAGTCAAACTTCTCAAAGTAATCAATCTTCAGTGCATGGTAATAATGGCTTTGTAGTTATAGGTGGTGGTAATTCCCAAAACTACTCTCAACAATTTATATCACAATTAAACCACACTGGTGGTGGCCTTCACATAACAGACGGATCATATATTTCGGGCGTTGGATTTCAAGAAGTTAAAACGAATTGGACATCAGGGCATAATAAAAAACCGTTCCTTATAATATCGAAAAATCGAGGAGATCAACCGCCACATCAATTCGAAGACTATTACGATTCTGAGGAAATTTTAGAAAAAGAGCCTGGGATTGGATTTTATCCGACAGGTATCAAACCCGAAATTGGATTGTTAGTACCGGGACGAGCACCAATAACCAATCAGCATGGGCAATCAAATATTCATAGATCACACGGCATACATAGTTCACACTCACAAAGTTCACATCATAATCATCAAACTCATGTACATCCAGGATCGGCAGTAACTACAACTCACAAACATCAAACGCACACAATAGGAACACTGGTAAACTGCCAAAAACCTACTTTTATTTGTTACATAAAAAGAAAATTAAAATAAGAAATATTTTATACCGGTTGTAGCCAAGGGGTAGTAGACCATTGTTAGAAGATCATCATGTAGACAAACAATTAGTAGGAGGAAGTTCACATAATATTCACAGCTCACAGAGCAATATTAGAGATAATGAGTTAAGGGAGGAACACTATGGTTTTAATAAATCAAAACATCATCATAAATCCAATGAACACATACATAATGGCATAAGCAATGGGCAGCATCAGCATCGTCATTCGAGTCAGCATCATAGTGGATCGCAGCAACATCGACATCGACATCATCACGGAGATAGACAAACTAGCAAAACTGAATTTTACAGTATAATCCGAGATGGACGCCGCCAAAATGTCTCAAGAGAAGAGTATGAAGAGGCAAGAAATTTTCTTATTTAAGTAATATGTTTGTTCCTATATAACCGAATGTGACAAACACAAGCTTCTAATACCTGGGCATTTTCTGAATAATTAAAATTAAACTAACACATCTTTCAGTATTATAAGAAGAAAGATAGCAATTCTAACCAATATAGGATGAATTTCATCCTTAATATTTTCACTGTATTTAATAATGAAATTTATTTATCTTTAAATAATTTGTTAGATGCATAGTTTGATCGTGGATTTCATCCTTAAAAGACAAACTATGCAATCTGCAATCGATACCTATCATCTAACATATATAATCTGTTATTAAGAAATGAGTTATAGAGCAAAACTCATTATAAAGTTTGTGAATTGTAAAATTTATTTTCTAAATATGTACTATTCTAATATATTTCCTGCTCTTACTGAGAGACTATTTCAAAAAACGATTTTTCCCCCACAGATGCTGAAATCCGAAGTAAAACTTTTAATCGAAAAATTTACAAGAACCATTGAACGAGACATACAGAATATTGATCCAGAAGAGGACAAGGAAGCAATGGAATTGGGAATTGTATATGATCAAATGGAACAATTTCTACTTCAAATAAATAAGGTTACTGGCGATGATCCAGACACTAAAAAAATTATGGAACCACTGATTAGCAAAGAAATAGAAAATTTTCAGAAAAAATATCGAGTGAAAAGAAGTTTTCTCAATTTAGCATCACAAACAACCAAAGCTACCGGACATAGCCAGTTAACCGCAAATAATACTGGAATACATATTGATGCTAATTTGGAAAGTGAATTATTTAATACAGGAATTTTACCAGGTACAGTAGAGCAATTGCCAAGGCTTGGTTTAGGGGCAAACATAAATACGTATAGTTATTCTGCAAGGGGAAACGCTAATAATCCAAATGATGTAACACATAACACACTAGATACCCAAACTTCATATGATCTAACACAACAAACTCAAACCGAAGATTTGTCACAATTTTCGTTAGGGTTTACAAACCAACCGGCTAAGTCAGCTGGTTTATTTACACCCAACCCAGATTCAGTACAAAAACACTTAGAAGAAGATTTTTCAATGTATTCGTTGAATAACATACCAGAAAGTACTAATATTTACAGTGGTACAGAATATGATGATCAACAAACATTGAATGAAGATTTAACACAATTCCTTGGTAATAATCAATATTCCGAAAATTTAGATACACAGAAACATATTACGCTCGCTTTACCACCTAAATTCCCTACACATTCCACTAATACTATTTATCAACACACTTTTTTTCCAACCTATCAACCGATAGGCGACATCATTCCCAAGCATCCAACTTCATCATTTATACAACCAGATAATAATACTGGGGACACGAAATTTCCAGGAACATGTTGTTGGCATGCTGGTAGTCCGAATTACCAACCAATTGGAAATGATATTGATAAAACTAATATTATTGTCGGGCCTGTGGCAGAAAAACCTAATTTTAAGCCGAATAACCCGATATATGAACCAATTGTTAAACCATTTAGCACTAATCCTGTCACACCAATTTATAACCCAATTGTTGTGCCTAGCACTCCATCAGCAATTTATAATTCATCGGATAAACTTAAAGAACCAGCAAGTTCTAAAGTATCATTAGATTTTATTAGATATCCTGGAACATGCTGCTGGCAACGTGGTAGTCCCAATTATCAGCCAATTGGTAGTAAAATAAATATCACAGATATTAGTGTCGGGCCAGTTAGTCAAAAGCAGGAAATACCGGTATTGCCGATTTATGAGGTGATCAATAAACCTAATATTCCACCACAAAATTTCGTTGTTACCACACAAAATACGAGTAAACATATCTACATATCAATCAACACACCATCACCATTAATAGTGTCTGAAAATAAAACATCTGGAAACATTGAAAACGCTAGGGACGAACTTGCTGTATCACAAGGTATGTCAGGACCAAAGAGATGTTGTTGGCAAGCCGGCGGCCCAAATTATAATCCTATCGATACTACCACTGATATAACAAATGTTGAGACTATAGTTAATCCGATAGGATACGTATCAACTCCACCATGTCGAAATGAATCCGCAATTCCTATCAACCCATCGTATATACCTATTGATGTTTTACCGCTACCAATAGGCCAAGACAAACCAATAGAGTCAACCAAACCAACCAAATTGATAGATTATATTACAACCGCAATAACCGATCATCCCGAAACACAACCCAATTATCCAGATGAACAATTCACAGTTGATAATTTGCAATCAACATATCCAGAAGAACAGTTCACGGTTGGTATGGTAGAGACAAACACCACTAGATATCCAGCAGTACAAATTTACAAACCATTTAATATTCCAAAACTACCAACAATAGAAGCAGCGAATGAACCTACAGATAGCCTATCCAAGCCGGTTATTAAACCAGTATATGCCACAGAAACACAATCACAAACTTCATATTCAGATGAAAAGTATCCAATAAATATTCTACAACCAAGTAGACCAAGATATCCAGAAATACAAATTTACGACCCCTACAATATTCCAAAACAACCTACAATAGGGCCAACAGATCAACCTAAAGTGCTGCAAACCATACAGGAAATTAGGCCGGTGTATCCTTTTGGTACAACACAACCAACTCATCCAGACGAACAATTCACGGTCGATATTCTGCAATCCAGTTATCCGGGATATTCAGGTTCAGAAACTTCCGATTCACATTTTAATCCAAAACAACCCACAGTAGAGATAATTGGATATCCAGGAATGCATATTTATGATCTTCATAATATTCCAAAACAATCCACAATCGGACCAACGGGTAAACCTGTGGAGATTCCATCTAAACCAGCTGTTGGGGAAGTGTCTTCATATGGTGCTATACATCCAACTTATGTATACGGGCAGTCTACTGTTGATATTCTACAACCAAGTTATCCAGAAAATACAGGGGAACCAGTTTATAAGCAACATTATATTCCAAATCAGCCACCACAAGGTCCAATGGGAAAACCTGAAGTCATCCCATCTAAACCAGTTGTTGAACCGATATATCCACATACTACATCATCTCAACACTTACCAATTAGTGTTCTACAACCAGGATATTTGGGAGAACCGATTTACGATTCCCACTATACTCCAAAACAACCAACAGTGGAGCCAACGAGTCAACCAGATATCCCATCCAAGCCCGCTATAAGACCATTATATTCTACAGAAACACAATCACATGCTGCCCAACCAAATGGAAAGTTTCCAATTAATGTTCTACAACCAAGCGGATCACACCATCCGGGAATACAAATTTACGACCCTCATAATACTCCAAAACCACCTACAATAGGAACAGTGGGTCAACCAGGATTAATTCCACCTAAACAAGCTGTAGGGCAAATATATCAATCTGGTGCAATACAGTCAACTTATACAGACGGACAATTTACGGTTGATAATCTACAACCAAATTATCCAGGAAGACCAATTTTCGAGCAACATTATATTCCAAAACAACCATCAGAAGCGCAACCGGAAAAACCTGAAATTATCGAATCTAAGCCCGTTATTGGGCCGATATATCCACCTAATACACCTCAACAGTTACCAATTAATATTCCATATCCAGGAGGACCAATTATCAATTTACATTATACTCCTAAACAACCTACAATAAGACCAACGGGTCAACCTGAAGTGGACCAATCTATATCGATAATTGGTCCGATCTATCCTTTTGGTACAACACAACCAACTCATCCGGACGAACAATTCACGGTCGATGTTCTACAATCAAGTTATCCGGAAAGATCAATTTACGATTCACATTATAATCCAAAACAATTCACAGTTATAGCATCCAAACCAGAATTTGGTTCGACATATTTACCTGCGATACCATCACAACCACCTCACCGAGATGGGCAGATAACAATTGATTTTCAACAATCAAGTGGGTTAGGATATCCAGGAGAAATAATTTACGGTCAACAAGATATTGGGCAACTTTATCCATCTGGCACACTACAGCCAACTGATACAGACCGACAATTTACGGTTGACATTTCACAACCACGTTATCCAGAATATCAAGAAGTACCAATATACGACCAATATTATAATTTAAAACAACCAATAGAAGGACAAATAGTGCAACCTGATGTAATCCCATCTAAACCTATTGCTGGGCCGATATATAAACCTGATACATCATTGCAACAATTACCGATTAATGTTGTACATCCAAGTAGAACAGAATATCCAGGAATTTACGGTCCACATCTGACTCCAAACAAACCAATTGTAACACAAACAAGTCAAACTGAAGTTATAGCATCTAAACCCGCAGCTGCACCGGCATATCCACCCGGTACGTCACAGCCAACTCATCTAGACAAACAATTTACGGTTGATATTCTACAACCAACTTATCCGGAAAATCCAGAATTTCCAATTTACGATTCACATTATATTTCAAGAAATCAAGAAGGGCACATTTTAACGGGTCAAGCGATGCCATCCAAACCCGCTGTTTGGCCACTATATCCTTCTGGTACAATACAGCCAACTGATTCAAATGGACAGTTCACGGTTAATATTCCACAACCAAATTATCCGAGATATCCAGGATTACAAATTTACGATTCACATTATACTCCAAAACAAACCATAATAGCACCAACGGAGCAACCTGAAATGATCCTTTCTAAACCAGTTAAACCGGACTATCAGCCTGTAACACCATTACAAAATTACCCAGCTGGACAAGGACCAATTAATAATATAAAGCCAAATTATTCAGGCTCATCGGGATCATCTTATCCAGATGGACAACCCAGTGAAACCACAAAACCTTCACAAACTTATCTACCAATCTCAAGCGATAATAGTGGTCAAAATATTTCGAAAACTCACACGGCACTACCAAGAAGACCTACCTATAATTACCCTCCATATGTCATTCAATACGGTGAAACTAAAGTTCGGCCAGGCGACATTAGTTATATGCCCGTCGGACATGTGTTTTATCCTAATACGATCATACGACCTGCGTATAACTCAAATACTACAGACCCAAATTTTGAGCCATGGTCAACAATAAAACAAGATCAAATAAATCAAGTCAGTGATCAGAAACTTAATCCACAATCAAGCAGCCCAACTTATAATTATCAGTCACATAATAATCAGTATGGCGTTGTAAATGTTCGGCCTGGGAATATAACGTACATGCCTGTGAGACATGTGTTTTATCCTCATCGGACTGTCTCTAACCCTAACAATCTTCAAATTCAATCAACCGATACATTGTCGCAGCAAAATATACACTATCGGAGTACTATTCAAGAGAGCAGAAATACGCCTATAATATCAACCTCGGAACACCGTCAAATACAAGACCAAAGACAAAAAAATCAGTACACTAATCAGATCACTCAAACCTATAATCTATCAACAGTACAACAAAATATACAACATACTAAAGAGCCGGTAAATGTACTATATGGAAATTCAGAATTAAATCAAAATCATTCAAAAGCAATGCACAAGGAAGTAACATTAAATCAGTACGATGATCAAAAACTTAAATTAAATGTACAACCATTTACATATTCAATTGGTGATAAACCGATAGTTCCACTATCAGGACACACAAATAATGTAACACAATTCACACAACAAACTACACAACAATTTAGTCAAAAACCTATACTACCAGTATCGGAATACACAAATACAAGTCAGCATTATTTAAGTGAAAAATCTGGGAAAAATGCAACTAATACCCAACAAATTACACACAATTTAACCCAATCACATACTGATCATCGGCGTGGTGATCAAACATCGTTCGACGATGTAGATTATGGTGATGGCTCTTATGAAACCAATATTTTAAAAATTGCCAACGCCGAAGATTTAAACCAAGAAATGCCACAAAAAACATTACTATTATCACATTTATATGACGATTATTTCCAATACACTGATCGAGATGCTGAGTTACAACAATTAACACAAAAAATAACCAAAGAAGATTTTACTAGTTTTGTGAAATCGCCCCAACGTTCTAAACGCCAAATAATTCCAAGCTCAGCGTTAGGTTATGTAACACAAAAATCTAGTAATAATAATGCAAATTCTTTAGTTTCAGATGAAAATGATGAATCGATAAGTCAAGCGAAAGAACAAGCGGTGATTGATTATCAAAATCATCCCAGAAATTTAAATCACCTTTAAATAATTAAAAGCAAATCAATCTGCAATTTGAAATTAGATGAGGGCGATTACATTAAACCATTGTAGTAATTTATTACAAAAATTAATCTAATTCGTGTCTCGTGTCGCAAGTTTTGTAAATAAATGTTCAACTTAACGCTTAATGAATAGCTGCATTTTAATTAATTAGTATTTTAACTGAACTTTCCTTATAGAGAATTTCATTGATTATTATATTTTCAGTAGCTTTCATTAGAATAAACAATTATAAGTACTAAATGTAATTGTGTTTTATTTAAAGGTAATCTCTTGAGCAAATCAATTAATAGTTTGAATTAAATAATTGATCGCTAAACAACTTTTAACTAATTCCAAAATTAGGCATCATTACTGGAATACAATCAATTTGGCACAATCAGTAATCAATGCTTGTAAAATTTCGGGTTCGCTAGAAATCAGAATCATTGTGCAGTGCTGCATCTACCATTAAGCAGAAGCCTCCCATGTCCCAAAGAGCCCAGTTTATATTATATTAATACATATTTTATAAATATTTAAGTCTCAGTGGCAATAAGATTGTACTATTAAAAGGATAATATTTGTTTAAGAGCGCAAATTATGTTTATCAACTAAAGCTACTGAATAAAATATCCCTTAATTTGTATGAAATCTCGGACAACTGATTGGCGAGCATATTATCTTTTATATCAAACAAATTCTTTTGGTAGCCGCCGCAATTATTTAAAACATTTCTATATCTGTTAAAATATATTTAGAATGGATTTTATATAATACGGCAAATATTTTAGCTCGGAAAATGGTTTAGCGTACAGCTAAACCAAAATGATCAAATTAACCCCATAAACCAAATCCAATATGTTCGGTTAAGCTTTAGCGTCACGCCATATCGCGCCAGGTTATTTAAATTCCATATTGAACACATAAATAAGAAAAAATCAATGTCTTAATGGCAATCACCAAGTTACTCGGCTTAATTTACGAATAGGAGGTAGGCATCTTTAATGTAGGATTTAAGGACATTTATTTTGCTTCAAGCAACTCTGTGAGATAGTCATAATTGATTAATAAAAATGTGTTCATACATTTGGTGTAGAACCATTGAGCGATTTATATCAATACTTTCTTTTGGGTATGTATGTTGTAAATTAAAAAAAATAGATATTTAAATGTTCTGGAATTGCACAGTCAGTCAAATCATATCATTAAAGCTCAATACTAATACACTTAATGGCTATTATTAAACATTTATGACTTAAAATAATTACTAACTGATAGTACTGACTTAATAGTTCTTATTGCTGACCAACAACGTTCACATACGTCCTTATGGAAATATTATATATGTCCTTCTGGCCATATACATTAATACAGATCACATAAGCCGTTTAAAAAAATGGGCATTGGATTAGTGAAACCCAAAACCATAACTATCTCGGACAATACGAAACTGCACATAAAATTGGATTATGTATTCTAACAATCTATTCGAAATAAGATCATAAGAAAAAATAAAACCACATCCTAACAATCTTAATATAAATGGTAGGTAGCTCGCTACCGGTACATTCTTTTTGGCACGTTCGAAATCACTGTTTCGAACATTTATCGAAAATATACGGAGATTAGAATGCAATTACAAATTAAAAAGGAAAACAGCATAAGGAGAACCTTGTCGATCATATGAAACGAAACAGAACTCATCGTACTTGGTTCACCATCTGATATCTCTATAAATAGAACATTGAATAATTCGCCATTAATAAGCATTGTAACCTGTAAGGCCATCAATTAAACAGATAAAATGGGATAAATAATAACAGATGTTATTGATATGTAAAGAGATATTGACAAGTTAGACAAAAAAAAAATTAAACACTTACCTCGCCAAGACCTTTGAAGTACGTGACAAAAAGTTTTTGAGTATGATTATCTGAAATAAACACATTAGTTTATTTAATTAATTTATTTTTTCGATTGGTTAACGATTTATTTACCCAAATTCAATGGTCGAAGAGGTTGTAAATTAGCCATTATTAAAATTATTAATTAGCCACTTTTAACACTGCTTAATCCTAACTCACGACTTTTCAATTTTAAACATAATCGATTGACATTTACAAAATATTGCGCGCAATCGAAGCTACATCGAAATAACCAATTCGTCCACTGAAGTATAGTTTTAGGAAAACGTATAAAAACGTAAACAAATAAGGGAATGGTATAAAATGTAGTTATGTATAATAAAATAGGAAAAATAAGTTTTTATAAAATACAAAGAAATATTTATTAATTAATAATTTAAATTGATTTTCATTATTTATCAACTTCCTCCTCGGAATGAACGTCTTCAACGGCATCGGGCTCTTCAGTGTTTTCGGCACTATCACCGGGATTTGATTTCTTTTTATCCTTTTTTTCTTTTATGTTTTCTCGATAAACTAAATGTAGTAATAAAATATGTTAATATTGCTTAATATTACCTTAAACGATGAAAATAAATACCTTCAAGTGCCTCCTTCAATGGTGGCACAAAACTCTCGAATTCTATCTCCTCCAAGGCATCGAAAACATGTTGCGATGTAAATAATTTCTTTTTATTCTGTTTAAGCCGGCCTGTATTCGCTGTTGACGTTAAATATAGTATAAAAACTGAGGCTGCTCGAGTTATGGCACTTTTCGCTTCTTTACTAACATTAATTCCCGGTGGTAGAGCTTCTTTGACTAGCTTACTAATCACAGCATTCGGGAGATTTAATTCTTCTACACGCTCAACCATCTTACTATTTAATTATGTTAGATTTCTTCCAGATCAACAATAACAAGACACAAAAACTCAAATGACAACTTCGGAATTTCGGATGGCGCGTGAAATATTACTTTGACGTTCTCAAAGTTGCAGTGTTGATTTATAGGGGAGAATCAGTTTAATGCTGCACAAAAGAAGATTGTAGTTTGATTGAAAAACAATCATTTTTTCATAAATATTATTTTAAAATTTGACAAGCAATATCATCTAAAATGAATAAAATTTTATTTAATTAGAAAAAATTAGATTTTAAAATCATCACTGTCATTTAAAATTTATTGTTAACTACAGTCTACTTTAAAACTTTAGATAATGTTTTCCCTGCTGCTAGTGCGCTCTATGTTTCGGCGATAAAACTACAGTTTAACACAGTAAAAAATTTCAAATGGGTGAATTATTTCTATTTAAATTGATCAACAATTATTGTATAATTTAACTGGACAAATTAAATCAAAATTGTGGTATTTTCTCGTGTTCGAATGAAAATGCTTAGCAACACACCTACAACAGAATATAATAGTTTTGGTTTTTCGTAAATCATCAAGAGTCTTGTGTTTTTATTCAAAAAGTTTCGAATTGGAATACAATTCTGTACGGCATTGAATAATTACATATAGAATAGAAGGTGACACTTCCAAATTAGCAGCGACATATGAGCATGGCGTCAACAATCTTTACTAAATTGTACTATGTAGTGTATACTCAAACCTTTAATTTCAATTTATCTAAGATACCTCTGCTGGCAGCGCTATAACAACGTGTCATTTCTATATGTAATTATTCAATGCTGTACGGATAGGAATTTTTTCGTTTTTTTCAGTAACACCTTAAATTGTAAAAGGGGCACTTACACATGACTATGTAGAAATGTAATTTAATTGGGTAAGTGGATTAAAGTCAGCCTTAAATAAATAGCTGAGAGTTTTACTTACATCACTTTGCTCTCGATCGCAATAAGACATAAAATATATATTTGGCGCCACAAGTTCGTTAAATGGAAGTTGTAAATTTGAGTGGCTGTGGCGAGTTCAATTTTACATTTTTCGAATGTTTTATTTGATTCATCAGTCCAGAATCCAGATGAATAACTTCTTATCAATTTTGGCATTGCCCTTAATGATCGAATTATGTAATCTACATTTGTGAATTTATAGCATTTAATACTTTATCATGGTTAAGAAAGTTTTTAATTTTTTCGCCATGGAAGGCTCGCGATATCGTAATGACGTCAACTAATCTTGGAAGAGGTGAAATACCATTTTTGCTATCAATATATCAACTAGATATAGGAAAACCAATGTTAAACCTCTTAATGTTCCATTTATTAGCCGTTGGAATGTTTGAAGTGCATTACGTAAACTAAACGTCATATACTTGCTATATTGGTAGGTGGATATATATTTTGCTGAATATTGTTAATTCCATTATGGGTACGTAGAGCATTCAAAGCTCTATAGTAGTCACATTGAATCCGTGGGCGAGCGAAATTTGACTGTCCTGTTGTTTCTATGGGGTTTCTATCTTGTCTGAATTTTCGATAGTTACTGGTGTATGTACTTTTGTAATGCCTTCCAATTAAAATAGAAGGTTGGGAAATAGCGATTGTGGATCGAACGTTTTTATTGCTGCTGGTTGAAGTAGGTCACACATGCTTGATAATTTAGTAATAATTTGTTAATAAAATCGGCCTCAAATATTGGCGTATTGTGTCCGCGATAAAAAAAAAACATTCCAAATGGCGTCGTAAATTCAGATCAAATAATTGGTTTTTTGCCAGAAGCATTTATTATAGTTCCATATGCGGCGTAATGTTAATACGAAAACATCCGCACCCGTATCGATGGTAAATTTTATAGCCGATTTTTTTCCGTGAAGGATTTTCGGCTAATGTTGACACAAGAAGAGGAAGAATCGCCTAAATTTCGGATGAAACCGGCTTTTTATATACTGATATGGGCTAAGGCATGGCATTAATGTGAAATTCGACAGTATTTTCGATGGCACGAGTCACCCGATGTTTGACTTTGCCAACACGTTTGACCAACAATTTGCCAAGTTTCCTTGATAATTGAGCAAATTTCAGCTGTGAACTACAAACATTATTTCCATTGATGGTACGCATCTGCATAACGTCGACAATGGCGTGAGCTATCTTAACTGTTGAGCCCATACTCTCTTAAGGGCATTATCATTTATATAATTTCTGGCAACTCGCCGCACTTGCCAACTTTGAAATGAACTGTGCAATTTATTTTGCCTTAATGTATTTATATGTTGATATAGGATTTGAAATTGTGGATGTTGTGCAGTGTTCTCGAACCTTGATTAAGGGTAAAACAATTTTAGAGGGCATTCACACATTTCTAGGTAAATTAAAAAAAATTACTTTTTGATTTAAAAATGACCAATTTTGCAGCAATTAATTTAAAATTATATATTGAGTCTTGAACTAGTCATGATTACAATCCATAATCACATGGCTTCTTTTACCACCGAGCCACCCCATACGTAAAAGTAGTGGTATTCCTAGCGTTGATAGCTGCCATTTGAAAAAAAAATGAAAATTTTAGCAACGGCAAGGGACTCTGCTCATTGGACCATGGCCGTACAATTTCATTACCGCTCTTCTACATACCCATACCCATATTTTATACTTGCCACTTTTACATGGAGAATATTGAAGTTTTGAACAGAAGCTGAGTTGGATTATTTTTATTTCACCATCACCAATTTCACAGGAGAAATTAAATCAAAAAATGTTTGGCTCGATCAAGAATCGAACTTATATCCATAAATCCAAAGTCACTGACTTTGCTTACTGGACCACCGCCGCATATATATTTCACGCTATACAAATCTTTTATTTCTGTCATTTGAATTGAAAATATTGCACATTTTAGCAAAGGCAATGGACTCTGCTTTTATTTCACCATCGCTATATACCCATCTTGTATACGTGCCACTACTTGAAAAATATGAAAATGTTTAACAGAAGCTGTGTGTTGAACCAATTTGAATACAGAAGAAATTAAATTAAAATAATACCGTCGCTAATGGGACTCGAACCTTTGTCCACGAATCCAAAGTCAATCACTCTACTACTTCGCCCACATATATTTGATGTTATGTACATTTTTTATACTTTCCAATTGAATTGAGAAACTTGGGGGATATTTTTTAATAGAAACTGATGGATTTATGAGTAATGAAATTGTGCGGCAGTGGTTAAGTAAGCAAAGTAATGGGCGTTTGATTAGTGGACGTGAGTTCAAGCGGCATTCGGACTAACGTTTTTAAAATTTAATGTCATCTTACAGATTAGTTCAACTCAGCTTCTATTAAAATTTTCAAATTTTTCCAATTAATTGCCAAGTATAAAAGAGGGATGTATAGCAATAATTAAAATGTACGGCGATGGTCAAATAAGCAAAGCACAGAAATACTTTTATGGTTATAAAAAAATCGATCAGAAGAACTCTGAGTATTGTTTGTTTCTAATAGAATGTCTTGGTGGACAGCACAATCCTGCCACAATAATAGGAAAGTTGTTGGTTTTTATATACATGAACAAGTGTTGGTTATCTGAACGATTTAGCTTTTTAATAACTCGGTAGCACTTACAGCCTTCCTGGACTCGAATTAGTTTTACCATGGAGTGGGTGTGTTAAATTTTATGGCACGCTCATAGTTAAAGTTCCCCGGATTATTTTTAATGAAAGTTATAACCTTTTTGTCTGATTATTTGTGAGCCTTTTCTTCCGATTTTCCTGCGAGCTGTTCTATACTGTTCCACCGTTATAATAAAGAGGGCCCCACTCTATATTATGCTATATATATATCGATGTTTTGTATCAATTTAATAATTTTGTAACGGATAAACATGACGTTGAAGTAGATTCATGGTATTTGAGCACGATAAGTTTTAAATTCTGCTCTTTTTGGAAAAATATTTAAATGCATTGACGGACATTCTATAAAACTATCACCAATAACGCATTGTTCCTAAATACCCTTTAGTTTAGAACTAATTGACAAAACCACTCTAGGAATTGTCTACATTATCGATGTTGTCTACGTTGTTGACGTTATCTACGGGTTGTCGACACGTCAATGTAGAGAATAATAGATGACGCAAAAACACCCATCCCTGGTGCCAATACTAATGGATTCATAGCGGCTAATACGGTATTATACCGATGTTTATTAACTACTATCCCAGAAGCTGGAAACCAAAAGTCCAACAACAAAAACCAACTTTAAACATCATGGTTACACATGTCTGTAAATAAAAAATTGCTTTTGGGAATTTTTATATTCGAGACAGTTATGAGATTCTACGAGTATATAGATAACGGGTGATCCAATAAGAGCTTCCGAATTTTTTTGAAATAAAACGCATTAAAATCAATTTAATAATCAAAAATGGTATTTGTGACGTAAGTTCGGTTTATGACATTTAATGTTTGAAAATAATTTATTTTAAATGTAGTCCGCGACTGGCTATTAGAAGATCCATTCTTCCATTTCGGCCGATATTCCGTTAATAACGCGTGTTAAGCTTGATTTACATTTGACGACTTTCGACATCTACAAAAAGCCTGAGATACAACAATTAAGATTGATTATACTGATACTAAATTTTGTACACACATTGATTATAATTTAAAATATTATAGTTATTATTAGTTATTTTTGACGTTTCTTTTTCGATTATGTAGATCTGCTTAAATAATTCAATGTAAAGCAATCTTTATGCTCGCTGCTAATGCAGGAGTTTTCTTAATATGATGTTCTCATTAAAATTTTCTTTCAATAAATCGATGGTTTGGCCTGCTGTGTGGCACGTTGCACCATCCTGTTGGAACCACAAGTCGGCTAAAACGGATCAATTTGGAGCTGTTCCAACGGATCAATTTGGAGCTGTCCCATAAACCAAATCGATAACGCAAAGGAAGGTCAACCAACCTCAATTCTTGAACAAGCTGTATTTTGTATGCCTTCAAACCAAGTGCTCTCTTCAAAATACGTTACAAAGTCGGGTGATTAATATCCAATAATGAAAAAGTGGTTCCAAATTAATTGATTGTTTGTTGGACGATTATGAACACCATAAAATGTTCGAAGAGCACGAAAACACTTTTTCACTGAAATGTCAATGAATACTGAACATAAATGTGACATGAGAATCCCAATTGGAAAAAGCACCTCCTATTGGATCACTCAGTTAGTAGGTTTTAAATAAAATCCTTATAAATTATTTCGATAATCAAATTTGATTATAATATATAATTTTGTTTTAAAATAATTTCATAATTAATATTTAATATATATTTATACATTTTTTATTTAATAATATATTATATGTATATACCATATAGTTAATACACAATTTAATAATTAAATTAAGTTATTTTGATTTTAATTTTGTTTTTTAAATATTAACAATTATAAATTTCTTAAATCCAATTTTAAAAAAATCCTTTCTTTTGGTAACATTTAAAAATGTTATGGTTTACAACCCTTTACCCTTTAAACGACCACCCAGTTTGGATTCTTTATACACATTTATTAATTAAATTAGATATTCTATAAGAATAAATATTATTTATTTTATATAATATTATTTCTAATTTTTAATAATTTTGTTTTTAACTCAAAATAAAATAATATACTTATGTATATAGGTTAAATTAACGCGATAAATTTTAAATGGATAAATTATAAAAGTCGATTTTTTTCTGTGTAAAAATATTAGCACCTACTTTAAAAATTAATAAAAGATAAAAAATAAAAAAAATGATGTCGATATGTTTTTAATGTTTCATCCGGGGGGTGCCTAATTAAATGGTACGCGACAGTATATACATAGTGATTTGAAAAACTGGAGTTTGTTGATTGATATTTTTGGATGTAACAAAGTGTTTATTGTCATGTTTGTATAAAATTAATGTAATTAAAATTAAAATTTAAAAATTAATTAATTATAAGTTTCTTATGATCTAGGCACTTTTCTTCTTTTTTATTTTAATTTAAATATAACTTAGGTTAGTATTTATTTATATTTATGTATGTATAGTTATGGGTACATTGAGGACTTAAATTTTGATATAGACGTTTGGCTCCTATTATGAAAACACCATTTTTTTTTTGATTACATAAGGACGGGTTACTTTTTCTGAGTATTTTATTGTTAAACGGGATGGAATTGTACAGAGATCTTTGAGCAATTCAACATTTTTAAAATTTGGAAAATGTTTTAGGTGTTTTCAAATTCATCTATAGTAAATTTTTAATAGTTTAACTATTTCATCATTTTAACCTATGAGATTATAATATAGGCAAGTAGTAAATGTATATCATATTACGAGTATGAGAATCTCTCTTTTTTTTAAAATAACTTATCGTTTTAATGAGGTAAAGATATGGAATAATTTTTTCTTTTAAAATATGAATGACAATTTTTTCCTTAGTTTTACTATGTGAGTACTTGGTACGGTTGACAAAAGTTTGGTAACGAGAAATATAATTATTACTTTTTTTAATTAATAACACCAAAGGAAGATTGTTTTTGTTCGTTGAAAAACTCGATAAAATTGTCTTAACTCACTACGTATATATATATATATATATATATATATATATATATATATATATATATATATATATATATATATATATATATATATATATATATATATATATATACGTATATATATATATATATGTATATATATATATATATATATATATATATATATATATATATATATATATATATATATATATATATATATATATATATACATGCACTTAGTCCTATATATATATATAGAGTATATATTTTTTTAAAAACTATTTAACTATTTATATAATGTATTTATTAAATCTATAATTTTACAGTCAACTTTCTTCTCCCTCATCATTCGCTTTTAAATTAATTCCCGTTTCGCTGAGTACACGATTTTTTAATTGTTCAATTTCATACAACAATTCTTTGGTTTCGTGATCCAGAGAATCTTCCGATTTATAGGGATGTTCCGGATCAACATCCCATTCCATTGAGTCCGGTGTTGAAATATGTGACCAACTGTTTACCGATGAATTTGAATTCAAATGGGCTGCACGTTGCACTTTTCGCCCATTCCCATTACTATAACGTAGTTTCTCGTAATTACTATTCGAAGTTGACATTTTCATTTGGAAATTTTTATGACGTTTCATTTGTTTATGCAACTCCGAATGATTTGAAGAGCAATCATCCTCACTCGACGCATCATTGACGGGTACATCTTCCGGTAATGCAATCCATGATTGTGTTTGTTCGTTACCGTACTCATGTTCCCATTCCAAATCGAGCGATGAACCAGCGGGTGATGTCGTTAAGCCTGTGTATAAATCAGGTCGATTGACCGAAAATTTTTCCTTGGTTGTGGTGAGAAGTAACGAATGTGCATCGAGGCATTGTAATTGAATATCAGACGGTGTGGCAGTACTATTTCGATTCAGTCTTGAATAATTGTTGGTTTCTTGACGGGACAAAAAACGATCGATAAATTTTGAATGTTTCTGGAATAAATTTAAAACAATATATGAGATCATAATACATTACAATAATATTAAATTATATTGTACCTTTGATTTTGTTCTCATGATACGGAAGATGAAAGAACTGCTGAAATTTAACAAAAAGAAAGCAAAAACACGATAAATTTAAAATTATTGATTTCTTGAAGTTATGCATACCTTTCATTTTCGGGTTGATTCTCATCGACAAGCTAGAATTAGTAAAATATATATATAGAATTCATTGTATATTTATGATCAAATAATGAAGACATTAAAATTATTTTTATGGTAATTATGGTGTTGCCGGTATAATTTTAACATTTAGATGTGAAAACCAGACGAATATTTTCGAACTAATAATCATATACAATCAAGTTAAATTATTATTTGTAATCTACTTTGTGTGAGGAAATCTCACACCAAAGAATACAAACTAGCCATAGAATGGAAACGTTGTTAAACGGATGGAAAATTATCGTTCATTTATTAGAAATTATCACGGGTTAGCTAATTATAAACCACGTTTTCGCAAAAGTTGTGAAATTGACAATTTATAAGAATTTTAGAAAATCTAGTTTACTTCCATATGCAGGCCCGATTTAGCCGATTTAAAAGAAATTAAGGAAAGCATACTAATTTGGGTGAAACTTTAGATTCTATTTTCAAGACGAGATGTAAAGATATCTAACCGAAAACATTAAATATTGCATAAAATATTTAAGAAAAGATGACATCCGGTTGCACTGCCTGCTCCTCATTTATAACATCGGCCTTAATTTTACTCTAAATACCCGGCATATATTTAAAAACCCTGTTATAAAAAAAAACAAAAAACATCGCTGCTATATAGCAACTAAATACAAGCGGGATTGACGTTCACAAAGAATTCGAGGTCATTATGTTAAAAGTAAGGAAAATAGAAGTGGCCGAAGCTCATTAATTTTTTTATACAATTCTGTCAATGGAATTCAATACTATGAACAGTGTTCCCAACTATTATTTTTGGTGGGTTCATGTCAAGATAGTGCTAGATTGACAGTATAGAGTGGCAAATAATTCCAAATCGTAAACTTAGGCCCTGGTTAATTCACAAAATGTATAAATTCTATAGCCCTAATTTCACTGAAATTGTTTATGGGGAAAACGTTACTATGTACTTATCTTCCCATGTTTAATGCACATTTTGATAATTTTATTAGATTGCCATTGTCATGTTTATAAATTGTTAGAAAGTAATTACTGCAAATTGAATATTTTGCAATTAGAATAAGACTTTTTTCGGAATAAATATAACTTTTTTCACCAAAAATTATTAATTTTTGTAAATGAAGTGCTTTACATTTTTAGACACAATGCGAATGTAGAAAGAGTTTCTTCGCTTATAACTAGCCACTAGCGGCTATAATATTGATATACCCCCTCGTACCATAAAAATATTTTTTGAGCTGATTTATAAACTTTTCATTATCACTATTTTGGACCCCAAATAATTGAAAAACCATTTAAAAACTGATTTGAAATGTCCATATAGCACATCTTCCAAATTAATAAACTTTTCGTAATATGTACATTTTTGATTTTAAATTTTTAATGACACGCCAAGGTAATTTTCATGATTTTTGCATCATCAAAAAGAACTTTTCAAAATATAAAAATAAACATTTGTTCTTTAATTAAAGACACTATTGATTAGAAATATTAAAACTTTAATATTCAGTTCAAAGGATAATTGTGAGACTATTTTTCAAAAATCTCACCTTTTCATAACAGGACTTTTAAGTCAGATCGAAATCAAATCAAATATTCATACTTGATTTTTAATTATAGAAGCACATGATTACAAATACCTAAACCTCATCTTATCATAATTCATAAGTAAAATGTTCATATCGGATCAGAAACAAATAAAATAATTACACTGGTTCTGTAATAGCAGAAGCCAGATGAATAAAATGATAAAAAACTTAATTTCTAATTGGAAGGACAATTGAAAGTGTTTAAAACAAAATTCAACTTTTCATAAAATGAGATTTTTGTCATCAAATAAAATATTTACAATAAATATTCTCTAATTAAAGTCGCAGTTAGTTATAAATATCAAAAATTTAATTTTCAATTCGTAGGACTAATGGTCAAATTTTTTATGAAAAAGCCACTCGTGGGAAAAAGAATAAACTATGGAAATGAAAAATTAATCACGATTATGGGCCAAAAAACTTTAGTTTTTGGATTTCTTTGAAAATAAGCTCTACAAGGCTCTAATTATATTTATATGAAAAGATGTGAATTTTAATTGTGGCTTAAAAGACTAGAACATTTCAAAACTTTAAAAATAATATTAGTTTGGAGTTGAAAGACGATCTTCGCAGTTTAATATTGTATTAATTAAATCTAAGAAATTGAAACCCGTAGGCCTATAGTGGGAACTGTTTCAAGGCTGAACATTGGTTAACAAGGCAGCAGTTTGCAAGTTTTTTCAAAACTACGAGATAAGTTTCTTAACAACACCAAACATATTCATTCTCAAGATTAATACCTTCCAACAAGAAATAGCTGTGTATTCAAATCGAAAAAGTAGATCACGTATCAGCTGGTCGTTGAACCTGCCTTGAATTTTTTTTCGAATTAATAGAATTTTTTGTGTAACCAAAGATATTGCTAGAACTCATTTATTATAATAGTGAAGTCATGGTATTTTTAAGTCGCAGTACACACGTAAGACCTATAATTCAGAATTAAATAAAACTAAATAATCAGGCGACAACAAAGCTGAAAAGACGAAAAGGAATTTAGGACTGCACATAAAATTGTAGAGAGTGAAGATATAATTGCCCAGCTGCAGAGTAAAGGACATTAACGATGCTGCAAACATCATTAAAAAACAGAGAAAAGTAGATGATAAAGGCAACAGTGTCGTCACAAAACGCGGGCTAGCGTTATTCATGCTAACGTTTGGTAAGGAGGAAAATATTCAAAAAATTCATGATATTCAAGCAATTCAAAATATGAAAGTCAGAATAGAACCAGTGAAGAAAAAGATAGGAACTCAGCTGCAAAATGGTTTAATTGCAAGGGCCAACATCCAGCTAATTAACGTGGCTGTAAGGTAGCTAAAGAATTACAAAATATAAGAAATCGCGCTAGAAAGTCTGATCTAAACCGTAGAAACCCTGCTAGTGATGCCCCGATCAATCGACCGACAAATCGGGGATTATATAAATTACGAGGAAAAGAATCATATGCACAGGTGAGCCAAGGTCAAGAGGCAAAAGTAAAAGATAGCAACGACGGCCAAATTTTGATAGATGTCGTGAAATTCATAGATGCTCTAAATAAAAAACTTGATGAGCAGGCTGCGACCAATAAACTCATATTTGAACAGTTGAGAAACTTATCATCGTTACCCAACACGACTAGAAAATAAAAATAAAAATAAATTTATAAACGCTCAGAATAGTAATTTGAAATGTGAATGGGCTGGAATATCCCCGAGCTGGAAATATTTCTATTTAAACAAAAAAATGATATTTGTCTAATCTTTGAAACCCATTTTACTAACTCCTCATATGCCAGAATAGGTGGGTACAGATTTTATCATGCTATCCATCTATCAGAGAGAGAGCAAGAGGCGGATCTGCCATTTTTATTAAAGAGAATATAAACCACAACAAGGAATTAAAAATTGAAAGTGAATCTATGCAAGTTACAACAGTCAAAATTCGCACAAAATACAAAGAAATAAATGTATCAGTAATATACTGTCCACCACGAAATAATCTGAAAAGAGACGATTATGAAGAACTTTTTAACACCATGGCAGGTTGTTTTATCATTGGTATCTCATTGGCAGGTTGTTGTTCCATCACATCATCACGAAAAAAACATACTGGGTCTCCAGAGTTACTACACCAAAAGGGAGAGCGTTGTTTGAAGCAGGAAAAAAATTAAAATTTGACTTTCAATCTGGGGGCTCACCAACTTACTGGCCAACAGATTTAAACAAAACACCGATTCTTATAGGTTCTATGTGATAAAAGGTATATCAGATAACTATATTCGTTTGGAAAATAATGAAGAGCTTACATCGGACCACTCTCCTGTTATTATCACGGTCAGTGAAACAATAATTGAAAAAAAAAATCACAGCGAGACTGTCCAATAAGAATACCAATTGGAAACATTTTCGAGAATTATTAGAACAAAACATCAATCTTCAAGCACCAATAAGGAACATTATACAAGTCGAAGAGGAAGTAAAAAGGCTAATAGAAAACATACAACAAGCTGCGTGGCAAAGTATACTTTTCAAATACGCAAATAACAACAACTGTAAAAACTATCCACTTGAAGTAAGAGAGATTGTGGCAAAGAAACGAAAAGCTCGAAAGTCTTGGCAAATAAATCGAACCAAGGAAAATAAAACCGTCTTTAATAACCTATGTAACAATCAATAAGTGCATATTTGTCGTCACTTACTAGCCAAAAAGATACCGAATATTTCTTTATGGAAAGCAACGAAAGTACTTAAGAGACCAACAAATTCGACGGCACCAATTAGAAGTGACGATGGAAGCTGGGCTCGAAGCGCTAAACAAAAAGCTGACTTGTTTGCGAGACACCTAGAAGAAACGTTTCAACCATTACCCAGGCAAACCGCGGATGAAAATGTTAACCTACTGAAACGATCTGATGAGTTTGAAATACAAAGTGTGTCTCTACAGGAGCTAAAAGAGGAAATTCAAAATTTAAACATGAAAAAATCTCCTGGGTACGACCTCATAACCGGACAAATCATTAAAGAATTACCAAATAAAGCGATACATAAACTTCTCCATATAATCAACGCTGTGTTTAGACTAAGATACGTTCCATGGCAATGGAAAGTGGCAGAGGTAATCATGATCTTAAAACCTAACAAACAATGTAACGATAAAAAGTCCTTCAGACCGTTATCCGTACTCCCTACCATAGCCAATATTTTTGAAAAATTGCTCCTGAAACCCATAATGGTGGTCAGAAATCTCATTCCTGACCACTAGTTTGGATTCAGAGAAAATCACTCGACTATATATAGAACAAGTCCATAGAATCACAGATATATAATAGAGCGTACACCAGAAACTAAAAAATATGTTCAAGCGTTTTCCTGGATGTAGCGCAAGCATTTGACCGAGATTGGCACATAGGATTGGAGTTCAAACTCAAGCGAGAACTTCCCAAATAATAATATGAAACTCTGAAATCATATATAACCGATAGACACTTCCGTGTAAAATATGAAGACGAATATTCGGACCTAAAGCAAATTTCAGCTGGAGTACCACAAGGTAGCGTTTTGGGCCCTGTCTTGTACCTCGCCTGTATACTCGGGATATATCACCAATGAAAGAAGCAACTATAGCAAAATATGCTGATGATACTGCGATTTTGGCAGTTGGGAACAATGTAGAAGAAACTACTAACAAATTGCAAAAATCGACAAATTCAGTTAACAATTGGATGAAAAAATGGAGGATAAAACTGAACGAAACTAAATCAGTGCATGTGAACTTTACTAATAAAAATATTTCTAATAGAATCCCAATCATAATTAACTCTAAATAAGTTGCCTATGCAGATACGGCGAAATATATAGGTATGACGCTGGATGCCAAGTTGAGATGGAAAGAACATGTCAAAAAGAAAAAGGAAGAGCTGAACATGAAGTATAGGACGATGTATTGGCTCTTAGGTAGACATTCTGAACTATGTATACACAATAAATTGCTTTATACCGCTAAATACTGAAACCGGTATGGATCTATGGTATACAGCTTTGGGGCTGTACCAAGAAAACAAATATCAAGATGATTCAGACGTTCCAAAAGAAAGTACTTCGGAATATTGTAAATGATCCGTTTAAAAATGGAATACATCGATGAAGTTATTACGTATCATGCTCTCAAGCGTGATTCACGCCTCCGACAGCACGAAAACATCGAGAAATGCAATATGCGGGATAGACCCTTGGCAGTACAACGTCTCCAAAGGACCAAACCACAAATTGATCTAGTGAATGGAACATAAAATTACTATTATAGGAAATATTTATATAAATAAATAACTTTAATTTCTGGGACTAGCTATTGGGCTATATCCCAACAACTGTTAATATAATTATGATAGGAAAGTTACTAGATGACTTAGAATAAAGTCAGTTGCAATATTATATAAATAAAAAAAAAATTAATAAAAAATCATAAAGAAACAGGTAGTTGTAAAACAAGTTCATAGAGTCGCGTGAATTTGGATTTAGGATTTTTCTGCAACAAAACAAAATCCAACTTTTGGAGAATTTACCATGGCCGATCGCCTTTCCTAATTTGTATCTTCCTAATTTGATCTGAATGGGTTTCGAAACTCTCTGTGGTTGACGTTGGCTCCGCGATGTAAAGAACGACTTGGCTTCTTCAGATTATCCAAGAAAGTAATAGCATTGAAAACTGTTATAATACTATTTATTTACCACCGTTAATTTGGAATGCAAAGAATTTGTATTTTATTTAGAAGTTCCACTAGGAGTCTGCTCAAGCGCACACTACAAAGAAAACGTGAAAATAATTGACTTTAAGATTACCCGTTTTTTTTACACAATATACATCCAAAGTTACACAATTTGTTTGTTAATTGTATTAATAAGATTTTTTTTTCAAAAATTTCCATTGTTTGCTTTTATTTCAAAAGTTGCCTTACTCAAATTCAAATTGTCCTTATGCAAAAATGTGATGAACATATAATGTGAGATACAAATTCAAAATATCAATGGCAAATATTTTGAAACGCGTTACTGTAAACATATAAAGGATTACGATTAATATTTTAGGCACGAAGTTTTATGCTCTAAGAATAGATCTAGAAAATCATTCTTCAAGATTATTGTTTATTCTGTATAAATATTTGACGAGACATTTTTGTCAACATTAACAGTTTAATGAAAATATATGTAGCTGCTTATTGTATTATGTATAAATAGAATATAAAATCTATTCTCTATATATTTTATGTATATAGGCAGGTTTAGATAAGTAATATGCTGCTTGCTCATTGCAAAACTACGTACAAATATGTACAATTATTAATTCATGTTCAAAACAATTTGGCTTGACATAATTCATGAGACTCAACTCTATGTATTTGTATACCTATAGATATACTTATTATAAGACATTGCATGTACAAATTTTACCAGTCGAGCTATATGACGAAATGTACATAATAATATATACAAAATTGTTGGTTGTTTTCTTTTTAATTTTCAGGTTTTCTTTTTGGTTTTGGGAAAAAGAACACAAAGAAAATCATTAATATAGTTCGAAAAAAATGTATGAATACCTATATCGAACAATTTTTTTTGATACGCTTTCAGTGACGTGAATTGTTTTATTTATGTTGCCACCACATCAAATTTATGAACAAAGCTATATATATATGTATATAGTTAATACGGCTCGCGCGATGACTCATTTAATTATGTATTCCGTTATAATAATATATAGATTATGTTTTATGGCCATTACCGTCACCATGTCAGATATAATGTTATAAAATCAAAATATGCAGCTCATCTATATATACAAAAAATATTATAATTAAATAACAATACTTACTGTTGAATTATCATCGTTTGATGTTTGATATAATTTAAAACTAGAATATATTTATAAATTATAGTGTTTTATTAATTAAATCTTTGTGCTATATGTATGTATTTACTACTGTATATTACCTAAAACCATTTTTTCCACCTAGACATTTTCCAAAACAAGCACCCATATCGTATTTTGAAAAATTTTAAATAATGAATACAATTTGTTGCCATTCAGAATCGAAATGCTATAATATGTAGTAATTGTGATCCACTATCCGTTAACATAGTAAATTAGAATATATTTGAAAATTTTTAATTTTTTAAACATTTTGCAAATACACAAGAAAACAACAACAAAGAAATTTTTTTTGGTGTTGCAGATTGAAATAAAAAAGTGTAAAAAAAATTTGCAAATAATACTTTTTTGCACTCCACACTCACTAATTACACACTTTTTAAATTTATTTTTAGATTTTAGATTATAGTTATTTATTAAGTATATATTAAAAAATAATTAATTAATTATTATTTATAGTGATAATATGATTTTTTAAAATGATATGACGGCATATTTCCACGATACTTTTCTTTTCGCTTGCTAGTAATTTTATTGACAATCAGCTGTTTGTGGAAATGATTGCAAGACGCATGCTCGGAAAATTTTTTTGTTTGTTGGATTCTATTTTGGGTTTTTCTTTTTTTTGTAGAATATGTTTGTCAAAAACGTGCAAGGGTTGGAACATTTTTTTAGTTTGGCAGTTAGGTAATCGAGCGTAATTTGAACGTTTCATATATACAAAAATTCAAATTTTTTTTTTTAAACCTTTATCTCCAACTTAGGAGCATAGGGCGTCTACTAGGTGGGACCATCTAACTCTATTGGCTGCTACTGTTTTAATTTCCTTCCATGATTTGACGAGAAGTTTCGCTTCCGCTAGCGCCGTTCGTTTCCACGTTACAGGTGGACGTCCAACCTTCCTTTTCCCTTGAGGGTTCCATTCTACGGCCATGCGTGTTACGTCACTTGCTGGTTTTCTTAGTGTATGTCCAATCCATCTCCACTTACGTTTCCTTATTTCATTTTCCATATTTACCTGATTAGTTACTCTATGGAGTTCTGCATTTGGTATGGTACTGGGCCAGAAACACTTTAGTATTATTCTTAGACATTTGTTGACAAATACTTGTAGTTTATTCGTAATCTGCCGATTTTGCTTTCACGTTTCGCGGCCATATAGGAGTACTGATTTTATACACGAGTTGAACATTCGTATCTTGGTGTTACGGGAGAGGACAGATGCATTCCAGATTTTGTGTAACATGTTATATGTCGTTTTGGCTTTGTTTATGCGCTTGTTAATATCTTCCTCGGTTCCGCCTGTCTGCTAGTGTACAACCTAAGTATACGAATTCCTTTACATCTTCTATATTTTGTTGGTTGACGCTTATTGGTGTGGTTATCGTAGTATTTATCCTCATCGTCTTGGTTTTCGTAATGTTTATTTTTAGACCAACTTCTTTCGCTAAGTCCGATAGCTGTTCTATTTTCTGCTGCATGTCCGTGTATTTATGTGTTAGCAGGCATATATCATCAGCGTAATCCAAATCGTTAAGTTTTCCTGTTAGTCCTCATTGGATGCAATTGGGCGATTTGTGGTTCATTTTCCGCATGAGACTATCTAATACTACTAGGAACAGTAGTGAGGAGAGTATGCATTACTGTCTTACTCCATTGCTATTGTAATATGCATATGTATTGAAGGTAACCGAGCATCATGGTACATCTCTTGTACGAGTTCGATAATCTTATTTGGGATGCCCATTTCACAAAGTGTCTTCCATATTGGTTTCTATGTATTGTATCGAATGCACGCTCAAAGTCCACGAAGAGGAGGTATAGTGAGGAGTTCCATTCATCGGACTATTCAATGATGATGCGGATCGTATTTATATGGTCAGTGCAACTACGTCCCGGTCTGAAGCCAACTTGTTCTTTCCTCAATTTCGAATTGATCGTAGGTGATATTCTGTCGAGAATTATCATTGCTAACACCTTTATTGTTGTATTGAGTAGTGATATGCCACGCCAATTTTTACATTCTCTTAGGTCTCCTTTCTTTGGAATCATTATGGTTAATCGCTCTTTCCATTTATGTGGTATTTTACCCGAATTCTATATTTCCGTTATGATCGGTGTTAGAGTCTTCACAGTTGTAGATGCGTCACCTTTGAATATTTCGGATGGTATGTTATCTATTCCAGCGGCTTTGTTATTCTTCATTTTCCCAATGATACTGCTAACTTCCCGTTCCGTTGGTGGATGGGTGTCGATTTCTGTGCTGTTTCCGATTTCCTCTCCGAAATATTCTTTCCATCTCTTTAACTGTCCCTCATCTGTTGTTATGATTTGACCATTCACCTCTTATAGGTGGTATATTGGTGTATTATCCTGTGACCTTTCGTACGCATCCTTGAGAATTTTCAGTGTATTTTCTACGATCATTTCTTGCCATCTTTTTTACTTGTCTTTCCGTGTCTTCATATTTGCTCCTCACCTCGTGTATTTATGGTGGTTCATTTGCAGCTTAAGCTGTCGACGTTCTTCAATTTTTTCCCATGTGCTGTCACTTATCCATGGTTTGCGACTGTATTCTTTATACCCGAGTGTGTTCGCTGCAGTTTCGATATAGGCTTCTTCGATTTGCTTCCATCGGTCTTCTATACTGGTGGCACTGTTGGTTGCTAGATTGCATTCGAGCGCTTCACTGAAAATCTTCCTTGTATCGGGATGATTTAGCCTTTTGATGTTGAATTTTCGTCTGTTCGTCTTAGTGCATCTCATAGCTACAGGCTTGATCTTGAACTGTGAAATTACCAAGTGATGGTCGCTGTGAATGTGTGCACCTCTCATTGCTCGGACGTCTTGTAATGATGTGAGAAATTTCTTGTTGATCATTATATGGTCTATTTGGTTTCTTGGTCTGCCATCAGGTGATGTCCATGTATACTTGTGCATATTCTTGTGTGGAAATTTACTGCCTCCTATGAATAGCTGCTTTGTGACACAGAAGTCGATGAGTCTTTCTCCATTATTGTTTCGTACAGAGTTCAGTTGTCAGGTCAGTATTGTCAGTGCCAATTTTGGCGTTAAAATCTCCTTGAATAATTATCACGTCATTTATGTGCGTTCTTGCTTTGTGGATTGTAGTTGTTCGTAGAACTCATCTTTTTTTGCTTCATCTGCATCTTCTGTTGGGGTATAAGCACTGGATGATGGTTGTGTTTCTTATTTTTGAGCGGAATCTTGCCACAATTATTCTACTATTGTGACTGGTATCCATTCCATTAATGCTTTCGTGTTTTACCTGTGTTTTGCGGTTTGTGTTGTTTCTTCTAGTGTTCGTTTCTGTTATCATTTTTATTCAGGTTAATGAATGATTGGTCCATTGGATCCTAGCCAGTTTCCAGGGCTGCTGGTTAAGGCATACTGGCCTACCAGGGCGGAGGTTTTTTGATTTTTTGTGTATTTTTCCTTTTTCTTCTGTGATGTTCCCAGGCGGTCACCCAACCAAATACTAACCCTGCACAATGTTGCTTGACTTCAGTGATGAAGTCGCCTACCGCTTAATTGTCTCTGCCACTCGCCACAATATTTGGTGGCCCAACTGCATTGTCAGCAAAATGTCTGGCTCAGGTAACGCCATATCCGATTTCTTTAGGTTTAATGCGATACGGATGGCGTCAGTTTTATAATCACTTTCGAAGCATTTTAATTAAAATATTTTCATAATCTACCTCTAGAAATTTAGAATCACACAAAATTTGAATGTTCACAAAATTAGATTTTATTTTTTTAAAATTCCAACATTAATGTCAAGTAGGGAAGGTAAAATTAAAACTAAACCAGTCAAATTATTACATTTGAATTTTGTCTTAAATTTGTCTAAAAAATGATGATTTAAATAAATCTTATAATTTAACCGATTATGTGAATTTTCTATAACTCATGTATGTCAATTAAATAAATTTTCAAGATTTCTTGGAAAATCCCTTAGAAGCTAACACCATAATGACGTATATTTCAAGATGTCATTTGGTCTAAGGTATCCGAAAAAAAATTATTTTGGAAACAATTGGAGATTTGAGGGTTTAGGACAACCAAGTTTGGTATGTCGATTAAATGATTTTTCCGGATTTTCTTGGGAAAATCTATGATCATGAAGTTCGATTGAATAACGTTTCCGAATTGTTGCTCTTCTAATCCCCTACATTTTAAAAACTAAATTAATTTTCGGATAACTTAGAAGCAGTGACATCGTGGTGTGTATGTCATTATGGTGATATTATTAAAAATTGGTGGGAACCCACCAAGCATTTCGGTGTTAGTTTGGAAATTATTTTTGTGGCTTTAGAGGACAGATTTAAGATAAATTTCACATACGTGTCAAATTATTATTTGTCCTACGGCTTATCTGAAGCGCTAGTCACAATATATAGCATCTTCTAGCAATAATTTTTAAGCCAGCATCCGATATTTAGCCAAATCATAAAGTCCAAAATCCCTTATATTCGAACAATGAGATATATGCTTAATTCACGTAGAGCAACACAAGCATGACTAGTGTTTTCCTCCAATATCTGTGATTTGATTAATACATCGCCTTAAGTAAACGAAAACCAATTGCGAACAATTTTTAACGATCACTTTTAATCAATTATCAACGAACGCCAGTTTTCTATTTGTAATTTCAACATACAAAAATATCGTAAGTTTTAGACGTTGTCTTAATTGTCGACGTTGATAATAATTATTGCCAAGTAATCTACGTAATATTCGACCTGTCGACAATGGCGTAAATTACATGGCGTAATCTACCCCGCCCATCCCTGAATACAACTCATTAAGACATAACCCCTATGTTGGTTCTTAACATTTTCATGCACTATTATATTATTGTTAGTAGTGTTGCGTGCGTTTTTTGCTTCTTCGTAATATTCTTGATGGCATTTGTTGAAGTTTTATTTTGGTGTAAGCTCAAGTGGAGCCCCAAAACTGAAAACGACACGCTCAGATTGGTTGATATACTATTTTATATAACAAAACTTTATTGCCTACGCTTAAATTTGTTTAAATGTTTCCCAATTACCCAGTTGTTAAAGACCATTACTGGCCCCTTACCATGTGAATAATGTGACTCGGCGGTTTCGATCCTGAGCTTGGTCTAGACAAGCAGAAGAAGCCAAGTGGTTCTGTACACCGTATAGCCAATTTCGTCTGCAACGACCTGTGCGCCTACCATATGGTGGTTCTCCTTCCCTAGATAGCTGGATAATTCGTTTCGGATACGTACGCACAACGGGATCGACGCCTCATCCACACTGTTTTTGCGAGTGATAAACTGATAAGAGAGCCCAAATATTTGTACCACTGTCCCTGTAGCCACAGATTATGTGTTTTGTTTTGGACTCATTGATCAGGAGTCCAACAGACGCTACAAACTCTACAACTCTACAGTTCAATCATGCATATGTCATCTGGATATGCAAGCTATGCCGGTTGTATTGGCCATATACGATGTTGCGTTGAGTTGTTTCAGTTTTACGACAGACGTACTGTCGAACACCTCAATTAACCGCAAAAATTTTTTAATGCGCAAGCGAAGTTTTGCAAAATTGGTTATTGACGGCTTGGAAATCCAAAACGGCCTTCCAACGCTTCTGGTTTCCTACGTGATTGCACGTTCTACATGCCGATCGTAAAACATGTTCGTGCAATATACAATTACGAGACATGTATGAGTGCCTCCCGACCACTGGGACCTTGAACCTTAACTTAATTTGTTGACATTTAATTTCGATGTATATATTCCACGTCAGCCTTCTATCTAAGTATAGGCCCAGATATTTTATATTTTAATGTTGCGGTAGGTTAATATTCTTTGACATTACTGGCGGTGTACCTTCACATGACTGTTACTGGGTATCGCGTCCGCTGCAGCTTTTATAATACTTGTGTTAGGCTTTGAATAGCTTCTTCAATTTCATCTCCTACTTTCAATGGGATGGTTTGGGCCTAGTTTGTAAGTTTATTTGTTAAGTGTACAGATAATGATGATTTTAGAACTTGCGTGCTTAACCTTATTATAATATTAGTGAATGATTCGATAACATATTTCCGATACTACATCGTGTTTGCAAGTTCTGGTTACACAGAAATCTATTAAACCAAGATTTTTCTTTGGTTTGTTCGCTGTTCGCCTTGGAGTAAATGTTTTCCCATATAAAAAATTAAATTAAATATTTATTAAAATATTTCCACGAATTACTCAAGCTCAGCAAATTTGTTTTGAATACAAAATTGGATGTCGCGTGCATACTTTGTTCATGATGTTAACTTTTCATAATGCTGAATGCTGATTCGATATTTCTAATGCTGTTAACATATACAGATAAATATTTCAGTAATATAAGGTACCCAACAAATATTTTCTATTTAATTGAATAAACTTCGAATTCAAATATTAGTTTAAATGCTGACATCCAAACATATACTCAATGATTTTTATTCTGAACTATTCTGAATCTATGACTTCATCATATAGTTAATAATGGCCGTCCAAATAACAATTTTAGGATGATGAAATGATATTAATTTTTTTCCACAATTTTAATCATGCTTTCGCTGTAAGTGTCAAGCAACGTGTTAAAATTAATGGAATTTATTAATTCTCTTTAAAATGAAAATTCTAAATTCCCAAATTTACCAATTCTAGATTTTTGAGTGAAATTTCAAATTATAAGAACAATGGTTTGCACAAATTTAGCCATAAGTTTTTCTAATTACGTATTTATACATTTTGAAGATCCCTACCTTTCGAATCAATTTTAGCAGATTATCGTTTTCGAATACCAAAGATTTAAAATACCGTTCTGAATATAAAATTTTGAATTCCGAATGTCTCTTGGTGATGCGTTTCGGATACCAAAAAGCACAATCTCTTTATTTTATGTGTGCTGGGCAAGTTACGAAGTACTCAAAAACGAACATGTAAAGTTTTCTTGAAATTGTAGATCCCAATTGTGTATCTCAATTTTTTACTACTGCTTTTAATTTATTTGAAGGTACCATATACTGAATCGGGATGGCTTGAAATAGTACCAAGCTTCAACCGTGAATGGCAGTTTCTACATTGCACTGGCGGAATTGATGGGAAACATATTGCAATGAGTCACGGCGGGAGTGTGTACTACAATGATTGTACAAGTAATTTTAATTGTTCAATTCATAGTATTATTCTAGTGGAAATCTTTAATGCGAAGTATCGCTTTTTGTACATCGACGTTGGTATCCGTCGAGTTATGAATGATAATAAGTTACACCTTCCAGTATGGCCGTTGCTTGGTCGTGTTATTTTGATGCGGTTTGTTTTAGTTTGGATGATGCTATTTCGTTCGAAATAAACTTAATGAAACCGTACTCTAAACGAAGCTAAAGTGGTGTTGAGCGTATTTTAAATTTTCTTCATATATTAAACATTTTCTCAATGATTAATTGATTTATAAATCTTAACAATTATTTTTCCGGTTTGTTTTTTTACATGTTCCTTATCATCAATATCCAGGAAATATCGATTCCGCTTATGCTTGAATGTGCAATTGAAATATCCTCTAGCAGATGCAATTCACTGGTCAGAAATGTACCAACTGCTTCGAATTCATCACTGTGATGCTGCTGTTGTTTGATTTACTGAATGACCTCACTGCATATTTCACAATGTTATTGAAGATATAGATGACGCATGAAAAGTCGTTTTCGAGAATAATGTGGAGCTGGAGAAATACAGTAAAAAATGAGCAATTCGATATGAAAATCATTTCAAAAACTATATTCAATAAATTCAATTTTGTTGAAGCAGTTGCCACATGCCTATAGGCTGACCAGATATTATCGAACGCAAAAGAGTATGTTTACAAATTTTAAATATTTGAAGGCGTTCCAATCAAGAATAATCAAGTTTTACATTTTACGCAGTCCACCTACAGGCAATTATATTCTTACTCTTTATTCAATTATAATTAGTTCCTGATTTTAAGCCAAATCAATCCTTGAACTGATCTCGGGTATTATAAGCTGATCAAGAAATCGGTATTTCATTTGAACTTTAACACGATGTTTTATCAATTAGAAATCAAACCACTGTTATTAACATTGTTTATTTAAACAATAAAACTTGTAAAAGCCGGAACTTCTGTGTGCCGGAAACTTCTTTTACACGGAATTTTTTTCCTCAGACTGAAATTTTATTCTAAACTGAACTTGTATGTACCGGAAACTTCTCAGACCCAGAAGCTGGGTACTTTTTAGTAAATCGAAAATCAAAATTTTTATCATTTGGTACTTGTGTAAGGCGGAATCGAACTTATGCGTTTTTGGAATGCAATGCAGACTGATTTTTTTTGTGTTTAATGAAAAGTGAGATAGGGAAACACCTAAAACGAAACAAAATATTAAAAGTGACAGTTTGGTTTTAACATGAAATTTTTATTAAATTGACATGTTGGAATAATTTTTTGGGGGAATCACCAAATTATAATTATACATAATTGATTCAAATTGAGTGATTAATTTATAATTAGTGGTTAATGTGTCACGTAAGTTCAATCTACAAAATCAAGTTAAAGCCTGGATTGATCCACAATTTTAAAATGTGTATGTTTTACTGCAGTTAAAAAATGAGAGATACTGTAGCTAAAATAGCCGATATAGCGGCCAAACACACAAGTATGACACGATTAAAAATAAAGAGGACATTCAACTAAGATACCTGTTATCGCAAATGTTTTGTGCGGCAAGGGCTAAACATTTTCCTATCTCGGTTCCAATTTTCAAAGAAAAGGCTTGATAGGTAGCCCAAAATCAAATCCCTCCTGTTATTGATTTTAAAGCATCCACAAGGTGGTTAGACGCATTCAAAAAAGCATGAATCTACGATCTTTAACAAATTCTACGGAATTTGAACAACGAAATGATCAAGCAAAATAGAAACATGTTGCTGTTTCTCGACAATGCAAAGTGTCATCCATGCAAAAATTACTCCAGTTTAAAATCGATCTTTTTTCCAGCCAATACTACAGGTTTTCTACAGCCTTTAGTAGATGCCGGTATAATTACAAATTTTAAGTTCAACTATATAAAAGTTATGCTTCAAAAACTTTTACCTGCAATGGATACAGATACAGTGTCAAAAGCATCTGATTTAATGAATTAGACCAATATAATAGATGCAATATATTTTATTCTGCATTCAATAAAACAATAACTAAACCAGCAACAATCACAAAATGTTTAAAAATGGAGTGGATTTATTTGGGACAAGTTTGTTGAAACAGTCAAAGATGACCATATTCCAACAGCGGAATTGCAGAATATGATTGAGGCTATATATGGCGATCATAACAATAGTGCGCTTGAGTTGTTAGCAATTGACGATGGAGTAATTTTTGAAAATGATGAAATATTGAATGGGTTGATAACAAGCTCAGTTTCTTCATCTGTATCAGATCTAAAAAAACAGTAACCAACTCGGACAGTGCTGAATCATCGGACGAAGAAATTTCCTGTCAAATGATAAATTACTAATCATTTCCAAATCTATACCAGTAAACTGAAGCAAACAACGATGGATAATTATGTAAACCCGGTTAACTAGATCTGAAGATCTGTGCTAGTGTGCTGGGATGTTTTACCATCACTCTTTCACGAACAAAATTGTGCTCCATTGCGTTTTTTCAATTAGGTTTCTATTGCGATCTCAGCCTGTCAACTTGCCATCGAAAATAAAAATATTGGTGATATTTTATCGAATGAATTTATAGAAACAGAATCGAGTAGATTATGATCACAATAGAAATTGCGGAATTAATTACGAAATGGAATACAATTTTGTTCGAGAAAAAAAGACAGAAATATCTATCGATTATCGACAATGTGATGGTACAACATCCCAGCACTGCACTAATTCTTTAAATTTATATTACATAGGTGAGTTACTTTTAATTAATGTTGTATGTACATACAATTTTATTTATAACATTTATGTATGTACATACAATTTTATTTATATTTTTATTTTAAAAACGTTAATTAAACTAAACTTTAATTAAGAGAAAATATGGTTAAGAACTTCCGAGAGAGGGAAAATTCCCAGTGGCGGAAATTGTATTCGGCCTCGTACAATTCCGACTTTGACAATTTTTACTGTAATTATATATGTATTATAATTATATATACTAATGTACGTAATGTCCCTAAATTTCATTAACATTGAAATTCTGCATTTCAAGCTATACAAAATTCTCAAAATTCAATCGTGCGAATTAAAATTTAATTTTTCTTTTATCTATTTACATGTTTTTAAATTAAATCTTACATTTAGCATATAATTAAAATTCCATTTCAAAATATAACGAATTACACATCGAAATTCAATTTTAAAAATAAGACAATTTAAAATTTAATAACCGACGCGAATGGAAAGTAATTGTTTTTTAAAATACAATATTTGATCAATTACATCGAATTGTAGAATTTTGAATTTACAAGTCGCTTTAAATTTGACATTTTGACATCTTCGCTTGTATTTGAACATTAAGATTTAAAAAAAATATTTTTTTTTCAAACAACTTAATGTTTGATTAAGGTTACACATACATATTCAAAATATACGTGAATGAATTCATGAATTAAGATTCGTTAGTATAGTGATTTAAAAAATTAAGTTTTAACCTGGAAATTATAATTTAAATTATTTTTACAGTTTTGAACCTGATAAATGTAAATTAATAAATTATACATTTTAAATTGAATTCATGATATTCTGGGTGGAAGATATCGATTTTACAAAAAATTTCTCAAGCCGCAAGAAATTATACTTTAGAATTAACAATTGTTGAATAAATTAAAAAAATTTAAGTTTTAAGTAATTTAAATTTTGGTATTTAGAATTATATGAGAACTAGGCTTTTAGATTAAAGAATGTAAAAATTACGTTAATTTTACAATTTCGTAAATTAATCTCAAGCTACTTAATTTTACGTTTAAATTAAAGAATTATTTTAATTTTCAAAATTAAAAATTTTCTTTAAAGAGCTTTATATTTATAAATTAAATGAAATTGTATCAGTTTATTTATTTATAGTTTTTAAATTTGATTCTAAATTTATTATTGGACAATAAGAGTTTAGATTTCAATATTTATGTGATAATTCAATTTTTTAAATTCTTTCTAATAAAATAGTTACATTTTAAATGTTATGATTTTAAAATAGTTACATTTTAAATGTTATGATTTTAAAATAGTTTGATATTGTTGTAAATTGTTTAAGTTTAATATTAAAAATTTTTCATTTCATCAATCTAACATAGAATAATTAATTAATCTTAATTAATTAATTAAGCTAACATAGATTTAAATTTACAGATGAAAATCCTACATTTGTATTTAAAAGTTTCCAGATTCAAAATTTAATAATTTCTTGCTTTTGAATTCTAAATTAGAAGAAACTCAGATCTGAGTCTTTGTGTCAAAACTCTTTATTTATTTAGAAATGGCTATCTTTGGCTATCTCACAATTCTATAAACCTTTTCCAATAATTAATTTTTATTTTAATATCAATTAAAAATTTCATATTCAAGAAGCTGCTAAAATTTCTAAACTAGGAATTTTAAAATTTCGGTCATAAAATGGAAATTTCTAAATTTAATTTCTTATTTGTTAATTTTTCAATCAAAAATTAAATTGTAAGTCAATCAAATTTTAAAAGTTCAGGCAATTAAAATTTTGAATTAAAAATTTAACCTTCTTTGTTCTATATAATATATTCCAGATCCGAAATTTAACAATTTCGTGATTCTAAATTCTTAGTTTATAAATTTTTAGTTTTAATGATAAATTGAACGAAGGTGCTAGGTTCTCCTGCTAAAATTATTCTATCAAACAGCAAAATATGTGTAGTCTGTAAGAAAAAATATTTATAAAAACAGATCAATTAGCATCAAACGGGCCATATCGTTTAAACTATTCAACACCAAATTTCAGTTGACCCCACCAAGCATTCACATAGTAAAACACATGAAAAGTTATTTAGCAATGATAGATAATAATTTTTCGTGTGTTTTACTATGTGAGTGCTGGGAAAGTTCGAGCAATATTAGATGCCGAGAATTGTTTTTTAAATATTATTTTTGATAATTTATTGTAAATGTTATTTTACAAAACAAAGCAAAGAAATGATACCTAATTCTATTCCACCTTGCGAAGCACTCACATTGTAAAATACACGAAAAATGGTCTAGGTCTAATGTAAGACAATAATTCGTGTGTTTCACTGAGTGAGTGCGTGGAAAGGTTAACTGAAATTTGGTATAGAACAGTTTGAATATTTTTTTTATTATTGTTCCATTGATTATATTTAAAAAATGGGCTTTATCTAAAAAAGAGTATATTTTGATGATTTTTGCCTAACAAAAGAGTAAAGAGTAAACAAAAGAAAAGGAGTATGTTCTAATAGTCTTGAAAAGAGAATATCTGGTCACCCTACATGCCCTACAAATTGTATCGCTGCATAAAATTTCGAATTAATCGGACCAGGCACTGCCTGCGATCTCTTTTTGGGGTTTTGATTGCGAAACTGAATACGAACATTTTGCCATTTCGCCAAAAGTTTGGCGCCTCAAAACTTTGAACCAAATTAATTTTTTTACCTTTTTTTCGTTTGTTTTTGTTGCGATATTGACTATCGCTTCATCCTATAATGCTGGATACTCTGAAACACAGGCTTAAAAACATCATCATCACTTCAGAGTGAACTTTTGGTTTTTTTTCTGATGTTTTCTTCAGTTTTTCTTTAACACTTGACTACTGGCGTTATGTTGCAGTCCTCATCAAATAAACTTTCACTATTTTCATTAAAAACGATTTTGTATCAATATCTTGTCCTGATTTTGTTTTTAGCCTCTTTTGTATGCAGGTCTGTATATATGTAGTTCCACTACTCTAAATACAGCATTTATTTCTATACTGTAGTGACTAATAAATTAGGTTGATTGCCTAAAAAATTCTATATTATGCTTCAAAATTTAGATTTTGTCACCATATATTTTAGAATTGCATGCGCCCTCCTTTTTTTATAAATAATTTTACATTTTTATATTTTCCAAGTGCAGGCAAGTCTGACCAGTTAGATTCTTTCAAAAAACAAATTCCGATTGTATCGAATTGTTATTGAAAAAAGGTAGATCAATATCTAAATGACTTATACCTTTTCCATAAAACGTAAAACTTGTCGACATGGAAAACAACGTTGTCAGATAAAGGTAACTTTAATTTACAAGATGGCGAAGCAAGAGCAATGCACAAATGTTAAGCACGAGTAACATTTGGACAACTATTACTCGTGTTAAGCACGAGTAACATTTGGACAACTATTATACTTAAGTATTTCATAAAATAATTTAAGCCATTTGGATATTTGGTAAATGGGTTGATAAAAATATATTGGTTTAATTGGAGTCATGGCGTATCGGACTGAAAATTATACAAATGTTTACGCTCCAATCAATGCAATTGATTTTGTATTAACACTAATATGGGAATTGTTAGTGTATATATCTATATAGATTGCTGATCTATAAACCGCGCTAAACAGTAACGTTGTGTAGATGTAACATTGCAGGATAAGTTGAATAAACTCAAAATAGGCTACTTTTAATGAGTATCGCGAAACTCATCAGACCTACATAATAAGATAATAATCTTATAAATAATACACAGCACTACAATCTAAAGTAAATATTTATCACATTGTGCCAAAAAAAAAAATTAAAGTTAAGCTGAAAATTAACTGTTTCCAATTGAAAAAGCACACAACCAATATTTTAACATAACCTTGGCTTAAATCGTTTCCAGTTTATCATACCAACAAATATAAACAAGTACGAGAGTATAAACATATATAGAGTTCATATACCGAAAACAAAAATTCTTAACTTTACCACGATCTCGAAGAATATATTACTATAAAAGGAAACATGTATACGTATAGTTTACTAAATCCAATCCAGTTCCAAGTTATATTTTTTGCCAAGAAAAAAACTGATTATATCAAATTCAAATATATTTTGTAATCAATTTTGAGTAAAATAACTGCCGTAATGAAATAACGATATAAATAATTCATAATTCAAAACATATAAATTTGTTCGAAAATTATAGTTAGTCTCTTTGTGTATTTTCGAGTACAGCAGCAAAAAAATAAAAATCGGTTTTGGCATTAATTCCAACAATATTTTTTTATGTTTTCTAGAATTAAATTCACATCATTAAAAATTGTGTATGTATATATGTATATATACATATACAAAATAAAAATCCTCAAAATCATAACCAAGAATACGAAAAATTATCAACTTGAACAAAATTATCTACCTTTTCATATAAAATAAATAATCTCAATTAAGGAAACCAAATTACAGCTACACACACATACATACTATACACAGTAGGTAAATAAATTAAAGACATTTATTTTTTTTAGTCCCATTCTACTTAATTCTTAAGTAAACTCAAATTTTTAATTTAATTTTTTTTATATTTCTTAGGAGCTAAAAGAAAACGTTTTAGTTCAAAACTTATTTTCTACTTCTTTTAAACTAATGTATATTTGGACAGCAAATATTTAAATTGAAGATACTTTATCTTTGCGTACTTTTTTTATTTTTGCTACTGCTTTTGTTGTCATAATGATATCTTAAGAGAATAAACCATAAACTATGTACTATATACATACCAGAATAACAAACCAACCAAGAACACAACAACAACAAAAAAGTTTGCTGCTTAAACAACCATAAAACTTTTATGGTTTGATAATATCTAAACTGAACACAAAAAATATTGTATTATTCAAATATATATCATAACCTAAAGCTTATTATTAAAAATTATCCTTATACTACTAAAAATTAATAATATTAAGCATAATAAAAAAAAAATTTACTTAATAAATTTAAAAGAAAACGCACCGTTTATGAGCGAAAACAAAATGGAGAAAAACAAATTCAGGTTTTCTTCTTTGCACACACACACACACCCAATTTTTTGCTTTCACTTCTAAATTACTTTTGAATGGTATCTTGCAGCTATGGGTGATGTATAGTCATTTCTTAGGGTTACAGTTTAGCATCTCCATGCCATATTACAGTCAAAGATATATTCGACATTATATCTGTGGTGTTAAGCAATAACCAGATATCTGCAATAATACCATAATAATTTCCGATGTGCCACTATTTTAACTGCAGTTTTGCGAGGAATTTCCAGTTTAACAGAATCTTCAATGTCAACATACAGCCGCTTCTTATGTACAGTGCTGAGATTTATTAAATCAACTTCTATTTTTAATAATTATGATAGATAATTATTTTGAACCAAAAATTATGAAAACGATATTTATATTTAAATGAACATTAGATTTTTAATTAATTTCAGAGAGTTAAACTACAGATTCAGTTATCTCATGATATAGGTGCCGGTTTGCTCGAACCAGCTAAATCCTATCAGTGAATTGGATACCGCTGGTATATTCTCGATATACGTATAAACTCAGTGTGTTACTCATTGGCAAAATTGAAAATAATAATTTTATTTTACAAACGAACAAATTTGATTTTAAAATTCTAAATTCCATCTAATTAAGACCAGGCTGTTATTTTACATTTTTAAAAAAGTGAGGTACATATTTTGATTTTTGAAATCTCCGAAACTAAGGATACGGTTGTAAATAAAACTGTTATTAAAATTTAACTTTGTCCGCTCCATTTAACAAATCACAACACTAAGCCATTTATTACCACTTTCATAGTTGACAGAATTCAATTAAATCACTCAAACATTCCAAAACGAAACTGTATAAAATAAAATTTCCATTGTCTACATTGAATCATGCAACATTCCATACGAGTGAAATCGATAATTAAAAACGACTCAACTACGATTCGGTTTCGTAACTGACAATTTGAATATATAAAAAGCTGTTTCTTTCCATTGTTTGAAATATCGATCGATAATTCAAAAGTTTTATAAAATTTCTTAGGATACTTGTGCCAAATTCGAAAATGAAATTAATAAATATGTCATGAAAATGGCCGACACCCTAAAGAATAATACAAAGAATATTTACAATTTTCACCATCACCACAGATCCAGTTGCAATTCTCACCACCAAATACAGTAATGGCTCTGGTGGTGAGAATTGTAACTATTATTGGTATTGACCTTGACTTTGATCTTTGATCTTGACTTTTGGGGTGTCGGCCACTTTCAATGTTCGATTATGTGCTTTTTTGATGTACCTAGTCAAAAACCTCGCCTTATCTGATGTTAAACATCAACTTAATCTGGCTCTTAGATTCAAACAGTGAAAACTTATTAAGCGCTATACATATTTGAATCTAATTCTGCTATTTATATAGTTAATATATTGCTCAATAGATGGTAGCCTATATTTAATAAATATATTATTACGATTAAGGCGATAACTCTATTTAAGGGAGGATCTACCGTTTATGTAAAATGTGCTAAATATATGTGTGTTCATGAATAGTCCAGATATTTACGAATATAGATGTTGGAAGTTAATTAGTTGGGTTTTAGCAATGATAGAGTTAGTAGTAAAGGTAAAAAACGAAAAAGTTAGTAGTAAAGTAAAGAGTGAAAGAGTTAAGTATTGCGAAATAAATGAATTAGTATATTGTGGAATAATTAATGATAGCTTTATTCACAATCCAGTGATCAGACCTTGATAGACAAGGGTAAAACACAACAATATATTTTTTCTCCCAACGTCTTAAAAGCCTCTTGTTTTAATACTGTTTTTGGCTATTAAAGTTGGCCTTTTTCTTACTATTTTAAAAAATGTGTGTGTTGCTAAGTTACACTTTTAATCGTTGGTGTAAAAGTAGGTACATTTAATACCAGCACTACCACAACTTTGATAAAAATTAAACAAACTGGATTTGTCAACATTATGTTAACAATGGTTTCCTCATTTTCTAAAGTATCATGAGCGGTTGTCTTTTCTAATCTGTAGCTGGTACTAGTACTGTAGCTGCTACTAAGTTCATCGGGTCATAATATTCCTATGGCAGTGTTTGTTTTATTTGTTGTACAATCTTCTAAGTATCCCTCAGCTACAGTATTTGATTTCCAACTACCTTTTAAGGCAAGTTAGGTCACCGCCAGAATCTACAAGGAGTGTAGATGAAGTCCGATGCATCGCAAGCAATGGCCGGTATATTCACTTGCATTTTTTAAATTTAAATGCAATGCCAATTCTTTTGCAACGCGATTAATTTTGTGAATGCTAACTAATACCCGACGACATACCCCACCTTGGTATTTTATAAAAAGACGTTCTGGGCGAAGAGTAAAGTATTTTCTGCAAATCCCCAAATAATTTTCTTCCAAAACCGTAAAGAGTTGCGATTTGTTTGTTTTAGAGTTGGAAATTTTTACCAACAAAGCTGATTAAACGTCTTCAATGTCATCTATCATTATATGGACTAGTTCGTCGCAACGACATGCACCCGCTACTCCCAGTATTAAAACAACCTGCAGGAAAAATACCAAAAAATAAGTATATACATATATTATATTTAAGTTTTAAAGCTTACCTTCATCACTAAATATGTATTATCGGGAGCAACATTTAAAAACAAGTCGGTTTGTGTTTTATCGAGATCACTGAATTTTTTTGCTGTGTAACCAATATTCTGTATTTTTAAAAATGCTTGCAATTTGGAATATTTTTAAGCTTCGCAGTTTAACGCGTGCAATAGTCAAACCAAACAAAAGTCAGTTTCACAAAATATTTCAACAAAATTTGTTTCAATTTTGAAGTTTTAATTTCATAATTAGTACTTACTCGTATAATTAGTTTACAATTAGCTTTTTTTCGTTGGAGAAAAAATAATATGTGGTATTCGGATTAAAAGTGACTTTGTTTGACTTGCAATCTTTGCTTTTGCTCGGCTACGCTGCGCTTCGCCTCGCATACAAATATAATTATTGCTCGTCAAACAAATTATCACTTTTAATCCTAACGAGACAATGTACTATTATTTTAGACATTTTTGTCAGGTTCATTTTAACTGTCGTTCAAAATATTTTCAAATCTTAGGTCGATACTAATTCAAATTTAATTATAAATCTAGTCAAATATGGTATGAATAAAATAACTGAAATAATACGTACTTTACAAATTTATTTAATTACTGTGCTGTGTTCAGAACACAAACTCAATGTTGTTTTAAAATTAGATAATCTTGTCTGGCATGTTCAAAGACTGTCAATTCCAATCTGTGTATAGTTACACAAAATATTTTCAAAATATGTAAACATCCCAATTTTTGTGGTCCAATCCAAACAAAATTTAACTAAAACGAAAAGCAACCTATAAGTTAATAGCATAAGTCATATTATATGTACATCAATTTAGAAAAGTCGGTGAATTAGTAGATAATTTCGGTGTGAGGCACACAGCATATTCAATTCAAATATAGATCTAATACTGATTACAGGGTTCTATCAAAACTGAAATCCCATTGATCAAAGTGTTTCCTCGCCATAGAAGATACAATTCCGTGTGAAGCCATTTGCAGAATGTACTTATTGGAGTGCTTTTTATTCATCTAGCCAATGGACCATATTGGTAGAATGATATTATATTAAGTCATTAAATTTGAGATATTACAAACACGTTGATTAGATCAATTTTTGTAAAAAGAAGAATATATCACAGAAGAAGCACTCGATGTAGCAATTCGATTATACTTGCAATTAAGAATTGTAATATTTTTTTCATCTGTGGTATATTTTGATCATTTTACCTGCTCAACTGTATATACATAAATATCACAGAATTTCATATATAAACATTTATTATTATATTACATAAATTTATTTTTTTTCATTTTAATTTATTCCACAGCCAAATGACATAAGAAAACGAAAAATATATTTTCTAAATAAGTTTTAACACAACCACCATCAAAAAATCTGTAAGAAAGCCATCAAAATATTTTAGTTTTCTTATTTTTTCCATGCTTTCATTATTTTTGTAGCCTGCGGCTGCTGTAATAGAGCGAGTGGGTAAGGCAGCGCAGTTCAGAACAAGGATACAATGAAAATGTTACAAAAAAATTGTTTGGTTCTCGTGTAAATATTTTTTTTTTACATAACAAAAATGGTAGTAATAATAATAAATTAATGATCATAGATACAGTATGTATGCGTACATACATGTATGTAGGTACGCATATTTCACCTAGCATCTACAAAATTGTTCAAACGCACACTACAATTAGAAGAGAAAATATGTGCAGGTTTGTTCAGGGTATGTATACGTCCTGGCTACACATGTATAGTAATATTGTATATTACTGGAATTTCCAAATCGGAAATGCCCACCAACGACAAATAGCAGGTAACAGGTACCAAGAAGACCGAATGAATATTGGTTTGATAAGGTGAATGGTGAACTACACCAGTCTCAATGAATCCCTCCTTTAGATATTGACACATCGCCATATTTGAAAGAAAGATTAATACAAATTTGCCTTATAGAACGAGAAATATTGATGGCGAACCGGTTCTATACTGAATGTAACAGATGCAAAGGCCCTCCTTTCATTTCAAACAAAATAAAATAAAAATCCAAAAATAAAAAAATATTTTCGATATTTGAGTTGGTAATCAATTTTTTCAGTAAAAGAATTCACAATGAATGCAACAAACCAAATTTAATGGAACTATCGTTGTACCAAGTACGTTGGGATCTACATTTCAGATTTTCACATATTATGTAGATTATTATCACTTGTAGAAATTTATATGCACGCAATAATCTCATCTGTGCACACAGCGAACCATATTTCATATTGAAACCTAGAATTAGAAAATTTCAAAAAATTAATATTACAATCCATAAAATTTAAAAGCGTTCTATACTTTCATCTATGTCGAGGGCATCACGCTTAGAACTTTCCAAATTGGTATCAAGTATTGATGTAAAAAGGGTAGGGGTGCTCTGACATAATCAGAAATTAACACGAATTAGAGTTTTCAGAGTTTCCTACATTTCATCGGTAATGCTATATACTATATACAGTGGACGCCTAGTCCTAGTTTGTTCTAAATTACGTCATATGTATAGGTAAGTGAAGTTTTTTTCTAAAATTGTACTAACTTTGTAAAAGGCTTTCTTTGACAAGTTATATTTGACAAGTAAAAACTACGCCATTACTAAAAATGGTATACGATACACACTTCAACACCGCATTGAAATTGTTAAAACTCATACTACAAAAATAGTGAACATTTTGCAGTCACCGTTTGCAAAACAAAAGAACTTTTTGGTCATCGTGAAGCACCTTCTCGGCCGGCAATGGTGAAACTGGTGGAAAAATTTGAGCTGTTGGGATAAATTAATGATTTGAAGAATCGAAACCGTGTGCGTCGCTCAAGAACAACTGAGAATATTGCTGCTGTAGTCCGTAGTGTTGAAGAAAACCCAGGTTTGTCGATTCTTCGTCGATCTTTGGAATTAGACATTCCACAAACGACATTACACCGTATTTTGCATAAAGACTTAGGTCTTAAGGCTTTTAAGTTCAGTTAACACAAGAACTTAAGCCGGTCGATCACCATAGACGTCGTATCTTCACTGATTGGGTCCTTCAAATGCATCAAAATGATCCGGGTTTTCATTGAAAAATCATCTTCAGTGATGAGGCCCATTTTCTCCTCGGAGGCTACGTTAATAAGCAGAAATGTCGCATTTGGGGCTCAGAAAATCCAAGAATGATTTTTGAAAAGCCTCTCCATCCTCAACGTGTCACTGTTTGTTGCGGTTTTTGGGCTGGCGGTGTGATTGGCCCTTACTTTTTCGAAAATGAGGCTGGTGCAACTGTTACGGTGAATGGATTGCGCTACCGAGCTATGATTAATGATTTTTTATAGCCGGAATTGGAAGATATTGATGTGGACGACGTTTATTTTCAGTAAGACGGCGCTACGTGCCACACAAGCAACGAAACAATCGCAATTTTGCAAGAAAAGTTTCTTGGCCACTGAGATCTTGTGATTTAATACCTTTAGACTTTTTTCTTTGGAGCTACGTGAAAGATAAGGTCTATGCCAATGCTCCAAAATCGATTCAAGACCTTAAAGATAGAATTCGTGAAGTTATCGAGGACATACAGCCGCAAATGTGCGAATTGGTCATTGAAAATTTCACAAAAAAGATATGGTGCTGCGTTATGTTTATCAAATATAAACATACATTTAATTATTAGTAAGATAATTTTAATATTTTTTTTCTGAATAATAGTTGAATTATCTGTAGATTAAATGAGTTAACGTGCATACAAATTTTCCACTCGTTACGAATTATATGTTCAATGGTCATGGCCAGCAACAGACTGGACAGACGGATAATAGAATGACACCATAAGGTTTCCGTTTTATATTTTATGTACGGCAACCTAAAAAGCCATTCACACCCATCCAATTAACACAAATCTCAGAGTATTCTGCATACAGACGCTAGTAATGTTGAAAATTGTTTGGTTTTACCATTCCAACTTGGTGGACTAGGTTAGGTTAGGTTAGGGTAGCTGTCCCAAAGTACTAGGATACACACGAACTAGTCCGTAGTTGTACCACATTTAACACTTCCCCTCCTTATTCATCGAACCATCCTGAGTGTTCAACAAACCGTTGAATATATGTATCTGACATCGATATTACTAGGATCTGGCAGAATATCCAGATGGGGAGCTCCCCAGATTATAATCGAGGATATCCAGTTTGCCCACATGTTAACTTATGAGATAATGTCCTGTTATAGCTCCGACAACCATACTAAAGAAGCTCTGTGCCTGATTGTTCTTAACTGTCTCAATCACCAAGTCTTCTCTGGTGGGAATCTCAGTTAAGAACTACACCTCAAAGATGGCGATAGGAAAGCGTAGTCGGTAGTATCAGGGATACATTAAGAGAGAAAACAGAGTGCTCATTGCGTAAAAGTGTATTTTCCGAAGGTAGCAGACCGACAGTTCACCGACCAAATAGCGCAATGATTGAAAACATCATGGGCCGACATATCGTTCATGTTAGTACAGGCTAATATGCAGTGTGTATAGATTTCCAATTAAAAGGCGAACCTGTAGTCGTGTACGAAATAGGGCTACTACTCAGCTTTCAAAGGAAATTAAATCCACTAGTCGTACAGTCTCTAATTAATGTATGTATATGTGGTGGTATTTATTTAAGGGAACGGAGAGCTGTTTCCACTGATCTTCTCTTACAGTACGCATGTTGTGATTCCGACAGCTCATCCGGCTTGACTTAGCCATTAATATGAGCTTCTATATCTGCATATATGTTAATTTTAATAGAAAAGAAGATAAGCTGAGGTCTAATGTCTTTGGAATTGTAGTTGGAGCTTTTTCCCGTCTTAGAAATAAATATTACTTTTACTTCAATCCATTTACTAGGAATGTGACAAAGTTCTAGGGTGCCTTTGAAGATAATTTCACAAGCTAGGGTAAGGTTAGGTCAATAGTTTGTTGAACATCGGCAGGAATATTGCCATCAAGTCCTGAAGACTTACATGGCTTAAAACTGTCTATATCTCACATGATTTCGCTCCTATTTACTAAACATGACTTCCTTTAGCCTCATTTATTTTAAGCCTCTCTAGCTGGATCCAGTATCAGGCCGCCCGGAAAGTTTGAAATAATAAAAAAGTGCAAAATTGAATGAGGAAAATAGCGTAGGCTTCGATACAAAGCTACTCATGGAGAGGTGAAGAAAACACAATCAGTAGTTCTACAAGTTGAAACAAAATTACAAATAGATTTCAATTCGATGCGGCGATCAAGTAAGATGGTTGGAACAGGGTAAATATACAAGTCGCGTTAATACTCAATTATAAAGGTAGAGAGCCAAGAAACAATTGTGACAGTAATATAAGATGTTGGATATGTGGCAAGAAGGGCCACGTCTTACACAAGATCGTCACGTTATAGTATGAAGACGGGTAGAACTGCGATATCATATACAGCAAGGAATGTGTGAAGAGCGAATTTTGACAAAGGCAAAGGGCCGGGAAAACAGTGGACTACAGTAGAGCACAATCAGATCACTACAGAAAAGAGTGGAAGTACTGAATTCCAACATGCAGTACTCTAAAAATATGAAGCCATTTTGGATATGGACTTCAAGAGAGTGAATGGCTTCGTTGGTTGAAGTGCTTCGTGGTAGATGTTGGTCGAGAAGTATTGAACTGCAAAAGTTTCGAGTCGCTAGTTTATATCATCAGGAAATGCTGTCATTGAATTTGGAAACAGTAGTACGGGAGAAAATGCGAGTTTCAGGCCACCATAAGAAGGCTCGGAGAGACGTGCGAGTAAATAACCAAGAGTTCAATGAAGGGATTTAATATGGCTTTATACAACCCATATCGAAAGAAAGGTTTATCACCGAAGCTGCAACCTTCATGGGAGGCACCATATACCGTCGTTACAAGGCTAAACGACGAGGAGTGTCAATGTGAGGAGTGTTTTAACCGTGAAAGAGTTAGTAGTAACTAAAAAGCGAATGAGTTAAAAGTGGTATATGGTGAAAATATTGAAATAAGTGATATAGTGTTTGGATAATAATTCGGGAATAAATAATTTTGTGTTATCTAGAATTAAATTGGTTGTTTTATTCACAATCCAGTGATCGAACCTTAATTGACAAGGCTAAAACGTAACAATAATATAAGTAAATATTATTTTATTATTTTATTTTATTATACGTGTATATGTCACGTTTATATTCTAAACAAAATGACATTAGGACATATTTCATGACTTTGTAAATTCAATATAGATGGAAGTATATTATTTTTCTGAGAATTTAAATAAATTTCCAATAAAAACGTAAAATTAGATTAGCAAGACTTGGTCCAATAGCAAAGAATATTGATCAGCAAGATGTAACAATTAAAGAAGTGATTAAGCATAAATTAACAGGGAAGTAACATTGATATACAGTGGTTTGCAATAAAATAGGTAATTACATTGCATTGACATTTGAACCGACATAATAAGCGAATTCCACTAATTTTATTTATCAATAGGTTGTGTATAACATAGGTAATTTAGCAAATTTTTGATTAATGATTAAAAATAATATATTACAATAAAAACAATACTGATTATACAATTTAATGGAATTCCCTTATTATTTCGGTTTAAATTGAAAACGTTCGTCAAAGCCACATAATTACTTATTTTATTGCACACCGCACTGTAATTACTTTAGTTTTAAAAAAAATTTTTTTATGAATTCACCAATAGATGAAACTGCGACAGTAATATATTTACCCGACCGATTTAACGCCCCTTCTTTCATAAGACCTGGTTCTGCAGTACCTGATGATTCCTGTGTACAAAAATGTTGAAAAATGATTCCTGTGAAGAAAAAGGTTAAGAAGCACATTACGTTGGAAAAATGTACGTAAGCTCAATTGTAATAGTGCAACGGAATACATTACGCAAAAAGGGCGTAAAATTGCAGCAAAAATCTTTATCAGTGATCTTCATTGCGGGTGTAGTAAAAAATGTCGTGAACGGATTAGTGAGTACGACAGAGAATTATTTTTATATCATTTTGGAGACTTGCAGATTATTCAAAACAAAATTCGTTTTTAAGAGCTAATAAAATCAAATAGAACCAACCAACCCGTACTCGCGATGGCACTCGGTCATAAAAATAATACTTTTGAATATTCAATGCTACCGCAAGGGAAGAATGTTAATTTAGAATTTCTTGGGCTAGGACCGATAATCCTGAACGTAAATATTTAAACCCAGAATTAAACATTCGTATATTATATGAAATGTATGTTGAAAAGTGAATTTCCGAAACGATTATCCCATTTAACCAAAAGTTTTATTACAATGTATTCAGCACCAAATTTAATTTGCATTTTTAACCACCTAATAAAGATACCTGCAGAATATGCGATGAGCTGACTGCACTGGTGGCACAACAAGAGCTGCACTTAAGAAAAGCCCAACAGGCCCGAGACTCATTTAAAAATGAAATCGTGTGAAATAAGCATTACGTTTGTACTTTCGATCTGCAAAAAGCGTTGCCATTTCCAAAACTTTCAACATCGGTGGCATTTTACCAACCCAATATGTATACATATTTATAATTTTGGCATACATGTAATCAATACCAAAACAGCTTTTATGTATATATGGGGTGAAACCGAAGGGGGTACGGGATCTCAGGAAATCGCTGATTGCATTATTAAGCATTTAAAAGCCAATGTGCCACCTGATTGTAAGCACATAACAATGTACGGCGATGCCTGTGGAGGGCAAAATAGAAACATAAAGCTCAGCCTTTCACTCCTAAAATTTATGGGCCGAACTGTTACAAATGCCGATATTATTGATATCAAATTCCAGTAACTATAGAAAAAAAAGGGACATGATGGATATGCTCAAGTACATACCCCCAGTTTACCATAGCTTTTATAAAAATATGCCAGTGCCAAATTCAGTATTGACTAGACAACAGGCACCAGTACTGGATAATGATGAAGCTTATGATGAAAATAACAATGAGGCTAATGATGAGATTTTGTATGACACAAACTAACTTTGAAAACCTATATTAACAAAAATTCATAAAATGTATAAATTTTAAGTTTTGTTTTTTAAAATTTGAATTTCCAAAAAATTCATACAATGAAATACATTTTTAATTTGTTTAAAATTTTATTATTTTATTTTGAAGGCAAAATTGAAAAAAAAAGTTCAGAGTAAAACCGAACCAAGTCACAAATTCTCTTTTCACTTCATTATTCCACACTAACCAAAAGTCTTTCGCCAACAATTTTTTTGCACTGGCTTAATTACACTGTTAACCTACCAAATGATGTACATACTTATAAAAAAAATCTTATTTTGTAGACTAAAAATATGCCACGAACTTCTTATATTTATATCTCGTAATCTAGGTTTCATGACTTGGTTCAGTTCAGCTATGAGCCCTCCACATACTCGTATGCTTGGTTGAACAAAGAGAATCTTCTTGTATAAATATAGTATCTGAGTATTATTTAGATTTCTTAACGTAATGTTTTCACGGCTTTTAAAATACAAATTATGATCCTTCAACTTAAGCAGTCACCCGCTCTTAGCGGCAACAGTACTTTTCGTTATTGTTATCTAGAGGATTTATTATATTTTTATTTATCGGGTTAGTATTGGCGAGCTTACGAGGCAAATATATTATAATTAAGGAATTTAATGAAATATGCAATTTTGAGGAATATAGGAAGTTCCTTTATAAATATTTTAGTAGCTTATTTGGTCATTAGATGATTAGTGATAAATCAAATCAAAGAAAATTATGTAGTTAGCACTAATTAATCCCACCAACACACGTTTTAATCTATCTATCTATCATCAAACCTACGGTATAATTAATTACATCCTAATCTAAAAACAAAAACAAAAAATTAGAAAATAAACCATCTTTTTCCTTTGTTGACAGATTTTCTTAATTATTCCTAATTAAATTAATTACCTCAACGAACAATAAAATATATAATTTTATATTTTTTTAGCTAACTCATCATAATTTAATTTTCCAATTTAAAAAGAATAAAATAAAAAATGAACAAAAAATGCTGATGAAAATTTCACTTTTCATCAAATCTAGAAACACAACAACAAAGCGTAAAGAAAATTATTTTTTAATATTTCCTCCTGAACAAAAAAAAAAAATTTAAAATTAACAATAAAAAATGCCATCTATTGTTAAATTTTCTAAAATACAGTATTTTTTGTGTGCTTTTTTTCTAAAACAAACAAAAAGGTCTTGAAGATTTCTTTGGTGGCTTAGAAGAAAAACGAAACTAAATTTATACACCACCCACTTCCTTCAACCGATTGCGTTGTATATAAAACAATTTTTTTTATGGTATATTGCGCTCAACGACACAAAATATACAAAAAAAAAAAATACTCAACATTAAAAGAAAATTGGTTAAAAAAAAAAATCTAAACACCGATTGGCTCTTGGATTTTCTTTTTTTTTTTTAATTTTTTTTGTTTTTCATTGTGAGAGAATGAATACAACAAAATTGGAAATCATAAAGTGAAAAACATGAAATTATGAGAGAGATTATGACACGCCAACCCTCTTCCGAAATGTATATGTATTCGGAGGGGAATTTTTTTTTTTATTATATATTTTGGTTTTGAGTGAAAAACAAAAATAAATTTTTCTCGAAATGCAACTGAAAATTTATATACTCTCTGTGGAAAATGACGAGATGAATGTGTTTTTTCACGTTTGGCTCGGTTTAATGAATACTTTGAGTATGATTTGTTGAGATGTATTGGTTTTGTTGTTCGTTGGTATCTTGGAACATAATATTCGATTTTGTATATAGTTTTTGGTTGGGAAAGTAACAATAACAACTCAACTGAGTAGAATAAAACAGAACAAAATAAAAATACAAAAATAAAGAAAATTCTACTCAATTTTCATCGGTTTGAAATGATAAATTCAGAAGGGAAAAAAGAAAAATCGAAAAAATCTTTTTTTTTCTATTCAGTATCAATTTGATGTTGTTCAAAGGTGGATGTATATCTCGCGGTTTATTTTTAGAATTTTTCCGTTTGTTGTTTTTATTTTTTGGTTTTGTTTGATAATATCTAATCACGATAGTTTCGTTACGCTATAACCGTATATTCGATAATATGTATCAGAATTAAATTGTTGTTTAGCTAGCTAGACACGGTTTATGTATATGTGGGTATTGAAAAATTAATTAATTTAATAATATTAATTCTGTGTGATTAATTTAAATAACGTTTGATTTTGATTATTCAAAAAAAAAAAAAAAAAATTAATTTGTTGTTTTTGAAGTGAATTTGTTGTGTTATTCAATTAATTTTTAAATATCTCTCAAAAATAAAATAAATTGTAATTCAAAAGTGAAATTAAATAAAAAATTTTTTGATTTAATTTCTTTTTGTGTCAAAATATTTATATTTTCGTAATTGCTATAAGTGAAATAGGATGGCCCCCTTTCTGATTATGGGGGCCCTCCTGGTGTTTATAATACCACCTGGAGGTAGTCTCACATCATCAGCAAATAATGGATTAAATGCTAATAGTAAGTTATATTAAATTATACATACATAATTAATTATTCCTATATGTATATAGATTTATCGATATCGGTGTGTTGTGATCAAAGAAAGATTTCAACATAAATTTACTTAAATGTTGAAACCTAAGATTTTATGTTTTGTATTAAAAGAATGGGTTACAAAAATCATCGGGGGATAATTTATGTTTTTTTTTCTATTTTATTTTTATTTTTTTTACAATTTCATGAATGAAATTCTTCGTGTTTAGTAAAGGTCAGATTTTGACACATGCGTTTTTATGCAGATATTGAAACACCATGTTTCTTTAAAAAGAGCTTTAAGATTTTTTTTTTAATTGAGGTTAGGATGAACAGTAGATATATTTTTTGTTAGACATTGTTCGTGTTGAATAATTTACACTGTGATGTTAACATTTATTTTAGAAGTTTGTGTGTTGAATTTTTTATTAATCGATTTTTTGAAGCTGGGAAGAAAACGTAAATTTGCTGTTACAATAACATTTCTATTTTAAGGTTAGTTTTTCATATCATGAGCCAAGAAATGCTAATTTTTATGAGCGACTGAGGCGGGCCGGGTAGAGGGTTCTTCTTAATTTTAAAGATGAATAAATCGAATAATTTTCTTGCAGCTTGGAAATTCCTAGCAAGACCTGGCCTGCCTTCTGGCTTTTCAGAACAATTAAAATCAAAAAATTGAAACCAACATGTTATGTTGATAACACAGTTTAATGCGTCATTAATTATAAATCACAACCTCATTTAGACGATATTCTTGGTGTGATTTAATCAAAATTTAATTCTTGAGCTGTTGCATGCGTTCGTCAATAATATAATCATTTAAAAAAAATAATTCTAAGACGCAGAATCTAATTAGATCAGGTAGATCAATTTCATAATAAACATATTTGTGGTTATTTTTTTTGTGCATCCTTCTTGGTTTTGAGCCAATTCATCATTTTTAAAATTGCAAATTATTTAAATCCCCAAAAATCTATCTCAATGTGTTTTTGATTTATCGCGTTATGCGGTAAATGCCATTAAGAGGATATACGTATACGGTTTGGACCAATGAAGAAGTATCAAATTGTAGACTTACTTTGGAGCATACTTAATATTCTCTAATCGATTTGTCAGCCCCACTAATTTTTTCAAATGAATTTGCCTGCACAATTCTAACTATGAAAATGATTTTAATTTGAAATGGGAATAAGAAAATTATATTTCAAAATATACGTACATGTAGTGGTACTAATTTAGTAGACCGCTTTCGTGACAACTTATTGGAGAAATGAGATCAACTACATTTTAATAATTTAAAGGACATTTAGTTCTAACAGAATGTCATTCTTAATGGTTGAATATTGCAGAAAGATTGACTTTTTTCAGCCTTACGATTGAATTTTTTTTAGTAGTTTAAGCCAATTTAAATCATTCAATGAATTATTTGACATTCTTTTAGAATCAAATTCTATTCAAATTTTAAATTCGAGTTTTTATTTTTATTTATTTATTTTAATGTACATATTCATTCAATAATCTATACATTACAAAAATAAAACTGATTAAACTTTTGTTACTTCTGTATAGGTAATATAATTTCTAAAACATAGTTCATACTATATGTACATATGTATGTAGATATAAGAATTCAAAAGACAATCTTAGACAATCTGAAGAGGCCAAGTCGTTCTCTACATCGTGGAGCCATCGTCGCCTGCAACGACCTCTGCGCCTACCATATGGTGGCTCTCCTTTCAGAGATCGCTGCACAATTCGTTCCGGATCAGCACGCAGAACGTGACCGAGCCAGCGTACTCGCTGAGATCTAACTTCATGTACAATATCGGGGATCTTCATCAGATCTCTGATCTCGAAATTGTACAGAGCTCGGTATGTACCATCTATTTCGCGTTTAGGGCCATAAATCACACGCATGATTCTTCTCTCAAATGTAAGGAGCCATCTCTCGTACTCATCCGTCAGCGCCCAACTTTCACATCCAAACATAACAACGGGCCTGATCAACGCTTTGTAAAGCTTCAGCTTCACGGCACTTGATAAGTGTTTAGATTTTAGCAGTGGCCTTAGAGGATATCAAGAACGACTGACAGCTGCCAGCCGCACTTTAATATCCTCACCCACACTGTTATCGTGAGTGATAAGAGAGCCCAAATATTTGAACCTCCTCACTCCCTCAAACGTGTGGTGGCCACTACTAAAATCTGGTGTGCCATTGTCTCTAAAACCAGAGATCAGGTATTTCGTTTTGGACTCATTGATCTGGAGTCCAACAGAAGCTGAAAACTCTACAAGCGGATCAAGTATTTCTTGCACTCCGTTGCTATTCAGTCCAATCACGCATATGTCATCTGCATATGCAAGCACTTGATTGGACTGGCGATATAAGATGTTGCGCTGAGGTGTTTCAGTTTTACGAAAGATTTACTCCAACATGAGATTAAAGAGTATCGGGGACAGAGCATCTCCCTGCCGAACACCCGAGTTAACTGCAAAAATTGTCGATAGCCTGTTCTCAACTTTAACACAGCATTGAGACTGCGTCACAATGAAATGTAATATACAATTTATTTAATTTTCCATAAATAAAGCAAAATGAGTTTATATAACTTAAGAAGTTGAGAAGTTACGTTGAATAATTTTAAAAATTAATACGGTTCAAATGAGTAAAATTTGTTCAACCACAACTGGTTCCAACAAACAATTCGATTTTAGGTTAACTTTGAATAGATGCTTTCACTGTGTCCCACAGTCCACGAACAAGCGGTTCGTAGCGACCTTCCTCTATGTTCTGTAAATTATAATGTTGAAATTTAAAAAATCTAACGGCCAGTTTTCTTTTGTGGGAACCTAACACAGTGTTGTATTAACTTAGCAACTTTGTATTTGTTATCCAACCAAAATCCCTTCAAATAAGAAAAAAAATGTAAGGGAAATAACAAAATAAAACTTTAATTAAATTGTTCAATGTGACCACCACCAGCACTCATATAATCTCCTGATTTCCTGGAGCATGTGTATGGACGCCACTTCTCATTGATGCCGGATTTCAGGTCCTGAACATTATTAATATAAGTTAAATAAATAAAATGGTTTTAATAACTCCTTAAACAATTCTAGAGACGTTAAATCTGATAACTTAGGAAGCTAATGATACGTAAACTTAAACAATTGCTCCGACCAGAGCAATTGTTGAGAATGTATTTGAAGTTCCGTACTCTTCGGAGTCGGTTACAATTCTAATTTTATTTTATTTTAATTTTAAATATGATAATTTTATATTTTTTGTAAATTTTTAAAATTCTGCCTCTTCATACCACGGGCTCATCAATTAATTGTAAAACGTTGGCCTCCTCACTCTTTACCACTTTCATCTCTCGAAATAGGTCCAACACTACAAGTTTTCCGAAGGCGGTTCCGAGCACGTCTTACAGTTGCCACACTAGGATATTCCTGATTGGAATAGCGACGCTCTCTTTATGGTTGCATTAAAATTTGCAAAAAATAGCCGCATTTCAAGGCACCAAGTGATATGGATCAGATCATATTTCCCATGTAAACCAAACACACATTTTGTTTCAAAAATGTTACGTGTCTTTGGTTTGCATGGAAAATGTGATCTGATCCGGATCACTTCGGCTAATATTTAGATATTTTACATATATATAGATATATTTACGTATTGTGTTGGCAATTATTAAATTATATATAAATTGTTGCTAATTACGACGTATCTGAATTCAGAGAACGTACAGAAAACTCTCTATTACCACTTGTTCGTAGATTGGGGACCACCCTGTATAAATGATCTGTCTTTCTTCTATAACTCGAGTTACACAGTTCATTGATATAAAATATAACGGCCGATAGTTTTTTACATTGCTTGTCTTATTTACTTGAAAGCGAAATTTAAGATCCGAAATTAGAAATGTTCAGAAAAAATCTTCAGTTGCTAAACATTAGCAAACAGATTTAGTGAAAACTGTAACTTATGTTGAGCAGAGAATTACTTAATTTCCGAGAAAAACATTATGTGGTGGCAAAGTATGATCACAGATCGAATAGGAATTTTCGCTTCACACATATATTTTCAACACATTTATTTGATATTATTAAACCAAGAATATTCAATTAGGAAACTTTTTCTAACTGGAAGTCATTTTTTCGCAACCTTACCTAATTACAAATCTTAGCAGTCCATGGCTGCATAAAATTTGTAACGATAATTGTATTGGAAGTTCACTATACGCGAAACGACCAACGAAATAAGTATCTTTCCAAAGAGCAGATGTTTCCAAAACGATTAAGGTTAACCGCAAGCAGTAAACGATTAAGGTTAACCGCAAGCAGCTGATCCACAATACGATCAAATGTGTAAATTTCTTCAAATTCATTTCCCTGCTAAAAATTTGCACTAATTTTCTTGATTTCTAAAATTGTATTAAAATTGACCCGATTATGTTCTATCCGACGTTTACAATTTTAATTTAAATGAATTATAATTATCTGTAAAAGTGAATTTTCTAGGATCCGTCTACTCACCGAAAAGATGCTTTCATTTCTTATTTAATACGCAAACGACGATAAATCCGGGATATACGTTTTAATCGGGTAATTTTATTTAATTGGCTTACCTTTAAAATCACAGAAAAACTACATTTTTATTTCCTGAATTTAAAAACAAAAGCGAAATGTAACATTGATCAATTTTAATCGACTACTAGATGAAAAAAATTTGAGATATGAGATTTTCGCCATGCAATTTTCAAGTAGTCTTTGCCAATATAATGTGCTAATGTTATTTAAATTTCTTCTGGAAAGATTCATGACGCTATGGTACAAACAATTTAGTCAGTAACAACTAGAGAATCGGTTTTCAACTGGAAATTATAATTTCTATTTAAAACTATTTAAATTATATGAAAGTTTGATAACACTCACGAATTGAACGAATTTTCACCCATGAATTCCAAAGCATTTAATATATCATTATCTGAATCCTAACTTTAATTAGGCTGACCATATAGGATTACTCGATTAGAGATGGAAACATTGGGGTTTAATAATTCCAATCAGAAATATTTATTGAAATGAAGCTACATCCGTTACCCAGGATTTTGGTTAATATTTGTTGATAACTCTCTGATATAGTCAAGATAATTTTACATAAAGTCAGAACTTAAACTTAAATACGGTATAAATTAAATTTTGATCATTAACGATCCAAATTAGCAATTTCGTAATGCTTTGAGAGTTATCTAGTTCGATTCTTGGTGGTGGAAAGCAATACTGGAATTTGATTAGCATTAAAACAGTATATATGTAATATTGAACTTGAAAGTGTTTGAAGATAGTTCAGTCTTATGAAACAGATCAAATATATTGATTTGTTTCACAATACATATACTCAATTTGAAATTCTCTCAAAAATTCTACAAAACATTTGGCTAAAAATCGAAACAATAAAAAAATATAGTTTTTAATTACAATACAGCTGAACTTGAATGTATTTTATTTAAATTCTAGTTAGAATTGAGGATAAAATTGAGGAACATTTTAAAATTCAACTTAGTAAACCACTACAATTGTGTTGCTAAGCAGTATAATTGAGGCACATTTAAAAATTCAAGGTAACATAAATTTATTGCTGGATATCCGAAAGTAGTTTATAAAGTGACTTGAATGGCATCAAAAACTTTAATATAGAATAAAACTTAATTCAATTGTTTACACAAATCAAAAAAATTAGAAGCTGAACTGAAGTGGGAATTTGGTTGAAGTTTGATACTGAAATTAATGGTTAGAAGATGATTTGATTTAGAAAATTTTTTATTAAAACTTCGATTTAAATTAGTTGGTTTGATTTTTGATATCAATGGAAATCAAATGTAATCTGAAATTAAATGAAGTAGCTAGAGTGATAAATATTTAAAATACATTTAAAATTTAACTTATGTACATATATCCGATTTGACAAATTTTTTTCAAAGCGTTTAATTTAATGTGCAGAATAATGTTTAAAACCAATTTAAGTTTAAATAAAATTTTAAAATTTATTTTGCCTATAATCTGAATGAGTTCAATAGCCACTATTTCTTTTTAATTAAAATGGTCTTAAATTTGTAGACTCTTTTGAAAGGCTTTACTAGAAAAAATGAGCAGTTTAAAATTAATTAATTAAGAAAAACTAATCATTTTCAAGATTGTACAGTTTCATTGTCATTACAGTACAATATAAATTTTACATTTGAGTGAAATTACAACAGTGTCATTCATAATTTGAGAGCTCGAAAACAATTAGGGCGTTTTTTTTATTACTTAATAATCCATGACGTACGATACGTTCCGTTTATTAATTTTTTTAATTTATTAATTTATAATTTTATAAGTTATAATATTTCTTTTATATATTTCAGCAATAACTAATATTTGTTTGTTATCTAGTTATTTTTGTATTTTTCTATCTGTCACAGTTGTGGAAACTGGATAATTTGAAAATTCAAGAAAGACATTTTTATAATAGTTATAGTGGAATTAGTTTTATTACCGTAATTTTAAAATCACGACCAGTACATATAAGTGTTTATGTCTAAATGGTGAAACGGCTAAAAATCAGCTATTTCCGGTTAGTATGAAATAATAAGAATTTATTAAGAAACCAAAAAACGCCCTAATTTTTATTGCTTGCCATCCGTTTTTAATTAAATATATTTTATATATACTTAAATGACACAATTCTTATTTGCAGTCAACATTTAGGACATATTTAAATGTTCGTATTTTTTTAATAATTGAAAATTGTCCTAACCTGAAAATTTTGAACAACGAAAAAAATGAATTTTCGAAAAGTAAATATTGTGATATGATAACAACGATTAAGAACTAAATAAATACTATAAGGGTCGGGAAAGTAATTTATAAGGAAAGAGATTAATCCCATGAAGGTTTCAAATGCATTCCATGTACTCTATAAAATATTGAAATTTACATGCTATAGACAAGTAATTAATTCAATTAACTGCAGTTTAATTCTCCAGATCGATAAACAAAATATTGTACTACAATGCTAGTAATAAAGAAATTTCCATTTTAATTATTCCTATTAATATCCAAATTAACCTAACACAAACACTTGTGTCAAGAAATCATATCGTTTGTTCATAAAATAATCATCACGACATTAAATTAATTCTCTAGACACCTTTGTAAATTCAACCCTAAATATGTATGTATGTATACGGAAATACTTTTCAAATGATAAAATATTCCAAAGCGGCACATTTATATCGATTTACCAAATACGAATTACTTAAAAAAACAAAACTCAAGTATGGTGAAGACATTGTAATTACAAAATAACTCAAAGAATACAAATCTCTAGAGTAAAATATCTATGTTCTTCTGTGTATATATATAGCTTAAGACAAGTATAAATTGGTTACACATACAAATGGAGCAATATGTTGCTCGTACATACGTACATACATATATATTGAATACAATAAATAAATCATAATTTATGTCATGCATGTGGTGCGGACCGACAACAATATGAAATCTAATGCTTGTGTGCTGTTTCACTATGTCATGTGTGATTTTTTTTTTTAATTTTTCGTTTAGGAAAAAAATGTTTAAAACGGAAGGTGTCCGTAACTTTACGTAAATTAATTCAACAACAACAATAACAAATGTTGATGTCCAAGCGATTAAGATTAAGAACGCACACTATATAATTGGAAACGATAAAAAATCAGCTAACAAATCCAATTATTTTTTTTCCAAGCGAAATCTTTTCTAATTATCCCTTTTAAAATTTTTTTTAATTTTTGGGATCATATTTAGTTGAATCGATTAAAATTTTTTTGTAATGCGCCCGAGAAAATTGAATTAAATTTGTGTTGTTCCCGTTTTTTTTAATGGTTTTTAGCCCATCATCATTTAATAACATATTAAACCAAAATTAAAATCATAAAATTAATAACATGTTTTTCATGTGAGATGAGATTTTCGTTTATATGCGATGAATTTATAAGCTGCACAGATTTATCTCAAAATATGATGCTGATAATGCTTGGCTGAATATCCAAAACAACATATTTTCCCAAATAAATTTCATTATTCATTTTCTCTCTGCGCTACATACAATTATGTATTAAGTATTATGATATGATAATAACGTACAATAACAAAATAAAAAATGTTATTATTTATCCAAATTTAAAGTAGGATTAAGTATATGTACATATATGAAAACGAATTATCATTAAAAATTGAAAACAACAACTAAAGCTGCATGCATATATAGTGATTATGTTCTGCTCCGCGCTTCTCATCTGCCAATATTAATTTATTTTATCTTGTTACCAATTTCTTTGTGTTCATGTTTGCAAAATCAATTTAATATTTGATTATAAAATATAATTATTGAACGAATTTTTTTGATGAATGTATAAGCATAATTCATTTTTTTGGATTAAAATTTTTTTTAAATCGAAAATCGGTCAGCGAAGATATTAAATGATAAATTGTTAAATTGTTATGTGGTTAATAACGCGTACATTTATATACATACATACATATGTAATGTGTGTAATGTACATATTATAATTCGCTGTGATTTCCATATTGATCCAGAATATATGAAATGAATTAATAATTAATTTGCTGGCCAATTGTTCGTTTTTTACTGTATGTACATAAATGCATTCCGATTAATTATTATTAAAAATTTAATGTTATTTTAATTGTTTATATTTTATACCGGAATATCGAAATCCGGAAACGGATATTTTATTCCTCGAACAGTATGTATGAGTTTCGTTTTGCCCTAGAGGCCCCAAACCCCATAACGTATATAATAAGTATACATAAAACTAATTACTCAAGTTCTAAAAGACCATTTGAAAAGTTGTGTTGCGAAATCGGTAGCCTATTTGTTAAATTTGAAAGCCGATATAATCCATCTTCATAATCCAACCTTAAAAACAAAAAAGGTTTATAAAGAAAACCTTAAATTCTGTTCCCGGGATAAAAAATTGAAATTCACTAAGTGTAACCAAGATTTTGAGTCCTCGTTTGAATTAAATTCAAGACTATATTAGCGACTTAAAGGAGAAAATAAACAGAGATCCTAAACACTTTTGGGGCTTTTATAGAACCAAACGCGAAATTGACGGTTACCCCGCCTGGATGACATTTAATGAACAGAAGTTCTGCGACTCGCTGATCATATCCAATATGTTTGCCAAGTTCTTCCAGTCAGTTTATAAACTAGAACAATTACTGATTGTAGTGCATCACTGTTTACACCACACATCGTTTTGGAGAAGGATGTGGCCGGATTTTATTCCTGGTTCATCTTTGAAAAATTCCGCAATATTGACAATTCCACTAAGTATGCTATTTAATGAATCATTGCAATTGGCAACATTTCCACGAAACTGGAAAATAACAAGAGTAACGCCGATTTTCAAAAGTGAAACTAGTAGTGATATCTCATGCTACAGAGGTATTACATCTATATCTTCAATACCAAAATTATTTAAACTGGTAGTATGCAAGTCATTCAGAGATTTTGTACCACGGTATGTGTCCCAGAATCAACATGGGTTTTTGCCCAACAGTTCAACATTGACCAACCTTATCGAATTTACCAGCTATTCGAGTAAAGAAATAGAGAACAACAAACAAGTTGACGTGTTTACAAAAGCCTTCGATTCCATCAGTCACTGTAAAATTCTAGAACACATTATAAGTTTGGGTTTTCCAGCTAATTCGTAGCTTGGTTTAAATTATACTTAAGTAATTGCTTACAGCATGTTGAGCTAGGGGGTCAAAGCTCAGAAACAATTCATGTTACTTCCGGTGTTCCACAAAGCTCCCAAGTTGGTCTATCGATTTTTATAATTTTTATTAATGGCATTACTGAAGTTGTACAGCACTGCAAAATCCTAATGTTCGCTGATGACCTAAAAATCTACAGAACCATCGAAACACTTGATGATACCAAGAAACTATACAGGAGAATATCGACAAACCAGTTATTTGGTGTGAGTCTAATTCACTTAGTCTCAACATTGATAATGTAAATCTCTATCATTCCATCGTAAAGTTAATTCTGTTACCACCTGATTTATAAGGTAAGAAGGAGAAAACGCTCCAGCGCAAGGTGTTGAGAGTAACTAGCCTACAGGCTAGGTCCCAGTCAGGATTATTCACCTGACTGGGACTTAGCCTGTAGGTTAGTCACTCTCAACACCTTGCGCTGGAGCGTTTTCTCCTTCTTACCGTATAAATCAGGTGGTCCAGATGGAGTTTTTCCTGCTGAATTACAGCATGGGTTTCCCCTAATTCAGGAACATTTACTTCGACTCTGCTAAGCGTGCTTTGCGTTTGGATATGTTCCACAGTCCTGGAGCAAGAGTAGAGTTGTGTTCATCCCGAAAGCTGGAAAGATGGATTATACCGATCCCAAATCATTTCGCCCTATTAGTCTTTCTTCAACTTTTCTCATAACTCTGGAAAGAATTGTTCACAGATATATTAGGGATCATCACTTATCTGTCATCCCACTCAGTAGCACTCAACATGCTTACAGGGTTGGGAGATCATGTGAAACTGCGCTGCATGAACTTGTTACGATCGCTTAGTATTAAGGAGTTTCTTGTGGGCACTTTCCTCGATATTGCGGGTGCCTTTGATAGTACTTCTTTCGCTTCCATCACTGAAGCTTGCTCAAACTTTGGAATTAATCAAACTATTGTTATACTTGGATTGGAACTCTGCTGCGGTCGCGCATTGCAGTGGCCGAGCTGGACTCCTTTTCCATTTTGGTCAAAGTTACTAAAGGTTGCCCCCAGGGAGGTGTTCTGTCACCTCTCCTGTGGCTCTTAGTTATCGACGAATTACTTGTAAAACTACAGCAATCCGGCTTCACTGCTCAGAGTTATGCTGATGACTTAGTCGTTCTGGTTCAGGGTAAATACCTTAATGTACTATCAGACTTAACGCAACGCACTCTCCAAGTTATAGAAATGTGGTGTCTAGAGAAGGGGCTGTACGTTAATGCATCGAAAATTAGTCTGATAGTCTTCACCAGACGTAGAAATACTGGAGAGCTGTCTGCTTTTTATCTTTTTGGAGAAACGATCGCTAGATCCGACACAGTAAAGCATCTGGGTGTCATTCTGGACAGTAAACGCTCCTGGAAATCTCATATTGAAATAAAACTGCAAAAGGTCACTTCCATTTTCTGGCAGTGTAGAAGAGCATTCGGGAAGTCCTGGGGTCTGACCCCCAAAATGCTGATGTTTATTTACAAATCTCTAGCTTTACCTATGCTATCTTACGCGTCTGTTGTTTGGTGGTCTGTGGTTCAGACAGTTTCTGTCATTGCGAAGCTTAATAGCATACAAGGTATGGCTTGTCGAGCTATTATGGGTGCTATGTCCTCTTCTTCTATACTTGCTTTGCAGGCAATTTTATTTCTGCCCCCACTGCAGTCGGTCATCTTAGGCGCAGCATGCTCCGCTGCCTTTCGCCGGCGGTGTATTGGTGCGTGGAACGCTCTCGGCCTGATCACAGGGCATAGACTAATCTACAATTTATTCAGCTCAAAAATACTAGAAATTAATATGGTTAATGACAAATTGTTGCCAGAATTCTACTTTGATATCTCTTTCTCGGTTTATCCAACGAGGAACTCGTGGTTGTCTCAAGAATTCAAGGACTGGGGGGCTCAGTCGCTCGTGTTTTTCGCTGACGGGTCTCACTCTAACCTTGCTGTTTCCGGAAAAGACATCATTCTATGCAGTGATATGTGCTCAATTCATTACGAAATCTTATGATCACTTCCAAACTGGACAAGGACTGTAAACATTTTATTAACGTCCTTTGCTCTAATAAAAATGTCAGAGTTATGTGGGTTCCGGATCATTGTGGCATTGAAGGTAATCAGATAGCTGAAGTTTTAGCTATAACAGGCTCAAGGATGGAATTCATTGAACCGGCAGGGCCCCTGATCTTTAATTGTGGTAAGGAAGCTATTAAGAACTACATGTTTTTGCAGGCTAAGCGTAATTGGCTAGCTTCTACTACATGCCGAGTGGCTAAGTACTTCATTTGTGAACCTAATCTGAGGCTCACAAAGTTTGCTCTGTCTCTGAAGAAAGACCAACTGAGAGTTCTGGTCGCTATTCTGACCGACCATGGTCGTTTCAAACTCCATTTAAAAAGAATGCGACTTGTCTTGAAGATGACGATGACAGTATTCACTTTGTCTGTGGCTGTCCCGTTTTCGAGGTAGTTAGGTCCCGGTTTCTTAATTATAGATCTTTAAATATAGGTCAATTGTCATCCCGACCCTGGTTTAAGCTGTTACTGTTTGCCAGAGCAGCCGAGCGCATTTGCGAATTATGATAGAATCCTCGGTTTGCACCATGGGCTCAGAGTGGCATTGAGTGCGGAACCTGCTTGGGTACCAGCCAACTTTAATAATAATAATAATCCTGTTACACAACATTAAAGGATGGACACATCCAGAACATCGAAAAGGTACAAAAGAAATTCATACGCTATTTGACATGGAAAGATGAATTTGCGTATGATCTGCATGATCTACCATACCACATTAACCTACAGCGACTACCATCATTTTTAACTGGATGTATAAGAACTGTTAAAGTGTTCTTTTTTTGGTAATCTGCTGCCCGACCAAATTGATGCGGCTTATACTCTGGAATCAATTAAAATAAATGCACCTAGTCGGCTGTTAAGGGATCGTGACTTACTCCACTTAGATACATAGGACGAATTATGGTGACAATGAACCAGTGAATATGATGTTCAAGAGTTTTAACAAAGTTGACCGTTTGTTTGATTTTTGCTCAAATAAAGATAATTTTAAGCGTAAACTGAGAGTTTTATGCTCCGATATAATTGTATTCGTAGTTTAGTTTTATTTTAATTTATTTATAGTTATTCGGACCCACACAGTTGTATAATTTTATTTACTATGAAACTTAGAGATTTACGCAACGAAATCGTAATTAAGATTTGCTACATTTATACTAAGCTTACATTGTTGCTTTCAGATTCTGCAGTGGGTTGTCATATTATTAGAGCCACTGCAAAATTATGTTTAATGTCTCTCGTTTTCTCTCTTGTCGCATATTATGTTGGTTTTTCCAATGGAGATGTTCACCATTATTACTAGTTTAGAAATCATCGTTTGTCTGGCGTTGCTCTCGTGAACTGTTTCATATAGATTGTACTGTGCGGGAGCGTCTTAACTAATTTTTTTTGAACCAGTTCCTAAAATGTTGATGCCGGAACCGACTGGAACAGTCAGTATTCAAATAGATCTGACACATTTTTGGATCATTTTTATGTAGAACGGTTTTAGCCACAATATATAGTAATGTCGATTGGTATTTCTTCCAGAAATTAGAATATACATAGATTAGAATTTCCAAAACAATTTTTATTTGAAAATCAATTCGTTAAATGTATGGCTTTTTTATTATACAAGCTAAATGAGTTCTATGGTGCTTTTGTCGCAACTATCCGAATTTACATAATTATTAAAACTAGCTAGCTGTAACCAATTTTTAATAGTAACCATCAACATTTCACACAAATATCGCCTTATTTAATTCGTGCAGTCATTTATCATTGACTGCACGAATTAAATAAGGCGATATTTGTGTGAAATGTTTCTGAATTGAAAAAGGTAGTTTTTATAAACATTTTAAAATTTAAAATTATTATAAAAGGGAATTTATTTTCATTTTTTTAATACTTGTCTTAATTCGTTTACAAAATTATTTAAAAATGGTGAATTACATGTAATCCCTTTCATTAATGAATATTGACATAAAAAAATATTTTTATAGTTTTTATTCGAATTCAAATCAATTCAATTCCGGCCCTGAGTAAACCTTTTGTTTTGTATTGCCTCTCGATTTATTGTAAATAGATGTCACTACATGTAGTATTGAAAATTCATTTTTCACATTTTGTACAGTTAATACATTATATTAGAGTGTAAACATTATAACAGGAAATTGATTTGGCCATATTGTTAATGAGCTATTGCTTTTAAAGGGTGACAATGGAAAGATACATGTAGCTGATTGGTATTATATGCTGCACAGTGATATCTGATGGAAGAGGATTATTAAAAAATGTAATGAAATGAGAATTCGTATAAATTTGTTGTACCTTGCTTTATTTGAAGATTTGGGTGGTTTAAAATTTGGTAATTAAATGAATAAAATATATTAATTAATAAAAATTAATTATGTACCTCACCCGACGGACGTCGTCGTGTCTTAGCTTTGAATATTCAATTCGAACTTTATTTAAAAAACATCGTATTTATACTAATGTAAGCATTACATTTTTGATACACAACATTTCTAGTTTTGTTTTCTGGCGCGTAAATAAATAGTGTGACACCGGAACAGGCGACAAATAATTGGCCATATGAAAAACAAGGATTTCCAATATTGATGCCACAAACACTTAACGACTGCCTTTGCGATTTATTTATCGACATTGTAAATGCAAGCCGCCCGGGAAATTGTAACCGTTTAAAGTCGAACAGTATGTCGGTCGCAATCATAGGGATGCGTAGAATCAAAACTTCTTCGCCTTTGTACATCCCCTATCAAAATTGTGTCTTCGATTACGTTGTTCATTAATTTCTGCACCGCAAGCCGGATGCCATTACAAAGACGTGGCTGGTTAATGTTCCGCAACATAATGATTACCGATCCGAGTTTTAATTGGAGATTATTGGATAGTTGACAACATCATCTCGGTTAGTAACGGAATCAACCGATTTGTATGTCATCCATTCGCCAGTTATTTTATTTTGAATTTGAAAATTAATTTCGTTGATATCAACGTTTTTTGCAGCCAATCTAGCACGTTCGCTCAACCAAACATGATTATAACACCATCTCGATGACCTCGGTCTTTGATTCAGTAAAGTTACAAAAATTGGCAGAGAATGTATTCAGGAAATTTGCCATTACCAATGCCGAGCAATTGTTTAGAAAAAACTTCCCCAGTTCGGTCGTTCTGCAATTCGACTCGCATTCTCATATTTAATTTGAGTACATATTTTAACGTATTTCTATAAAATGGACGACTTCAAACATGCATTAAGTTTGCTGGCAGGCGTTGATCGTGGAATCACAGGCAATGTTTGTCGAAAATCACCTGACAGAATCATCGCACCATCACCAAACCGTTTTTGGTTGTTTCGTAAATCTTGAATCGTGCGGTCTAATGCCACCAAAAATTTTTTGTGTCCCAATTCCCCGAAAGGTTGCAAGAAGGAGTTTCATTAGTTTGCAAATTCAACGGCAACCTGAGTGCTGAATGAGCTGATGAAGCAAGTGCAAGTGCAATTCCATTTTGTGATCGAATCGTTGCCAAAATCAATGATATTAAGAACGTTTTTCCAGTTCCACCGCGGGTGCATCAAAGAAATAAATTCCGCCAGTTCCATCAGAGTTCCATTTTCATGAGCGTATCGTTGGCATATTTTAGTTGATAATTTAAAAAGGGAAACACGCGATACTTAACAATAAAATCCACGAGTGATTTTAATATTTTTTTGAACACCCTTGCGGTGATGTCATAGCGATCAATGGGTGATTGGCCAGGAAATAATTATCGAATTTCTTTCCACTGTGGATTGCACGTGAACGTGATAAACAAATCTGGTGTGCTCTAATGACGTACATACGACATAGCATTTTGAGTGTATTCATGCATATGTCAAAAAGTAGATTGGTTATTTACCTGTAACTGGATTTATTATCTTGATTGAAAAATGAAACCCATGCTCACTTTGCCAAAATACGATAGGATATTGTAACGCATCATATGATCGTGTACGACAATAATAGCGACTTCATCAATTGTTGGCGCATTAAAACGTCTTGGGTGTTGTCCTGCCGGCACTGATGACAATTTTGTGGGTATCAGATGGCTTGCGGTCGATTGCGGTCTTGAATAATGCAACCAATTCGTTATGTTGATGGAAAAATGTTTGGAGTTGTTCCACAATTGTTCTTTTCACCGAATTGTTGTGTGCACAACGCTGATCAACTTGTCTTGCTGAATCACCCATACATAATTTTGCCAAAATTTGTAGTCACTTTCGGCGTTGGCAATAAGGAACCTGTACGAAGAGATATTTGAACCTGAATCTGCAAGGGTAAATAGATGTAATTGTATAGCGAATTGCTTGTACCGCCATGTGACTAGCAAAATATGTTGGCAGCACTGCCATTCCCCCATCACCTTCTGTAAACCTACTCACTTCTGGTGGCTTTTGGCAACTCATAGCTACCAACGTACTTTACACCATGTCAATTGACACATGGTGGTAAAAGTTAATTGTTTCCCATTATACTCGTACTTACCTTGAAAGAAGTCATAAAATTAAGGAATTATTGTATTGCTGGATATGAATCAAAATATGTTTACACTCTGGCCCATTTCCAGAAACCAATGAATGTAGTGGCCTACAGGTGGCGGTAACAAAGGCGTCAATTTGACTTTGCCACTGGTGCAAAACAAGCCATAGGGGCTTCATTTTTAAACTTAAATGCCTTGTAATGTGGACACACAACGTTCATTGGTCCAATAGCAACGATTTGCAGTGAACTGTAATCGATTGCCACGTTATAACTGAATTAAATGTGATATTTCTGAGGAGCCTGAGGAACCTGAGTGAATGATGATGAAAAACTACAACAACTCGGTATTTGCAACAAGCATTTGAATCCTCGCAAAACATCCCGGAGCCAAATTGACCACGTGTTAATTTCAAAAGGGCGAGCTCGGGTTGTGCAGGATGTGAGAACTTATCGGTCAGCAACCAAATACGTAGGCAGCGATCATTATTTGGTCGCTGCAAAGCTACGGTGGAAGTTTTCGTACAGGTCGGGGAACACAGCGAAACGGATGGAACGTTTCGACTGTGAAGGTCTGATAAATGAAGATCAAAAGAAACGATATCAGGATCTTGTCAGCGACAGCGTTGAGGGAGCTAATTACCAGTCTGACTGCGTGAACTCTGTCTGGGAGGTACTGAAAACTTCGGTTGTCAGTGCTGCTCAACAGACTTTAGGTATAGTGAAAGTCAGACCCAAGAATGATTGGTTTGATGACGAGTATCGTCTTGCAGTTGAGCAACAAAATAAAGCCCATAATGAAGTGCAACAACGTCTCACAATCGCAAGGAAAAACAAGGCAGCTCTTGCAAGAAGGGCAGCTAAGCGAATTTGTAGACGGAAGAAGCGAGAATGGTGGAAGGCCGAGGTTCTGAAAGTACAACAACTCAGCAATGAGCGTAGTTCACGTAATTTCATTAAAGGAATTACTGGATTGCACCGTACTTTCAGGCCTTCATCAACCGCCATTCGGGACCGGGATGGAAACCTCTGTGTCAACATCGACGCAGTACTTGACGCATGGAGTGGACACTTTACTGAGCTGCTTGATGTTCATCATGCGTCACACACTGTTGTTGAGCCACCTCTAAAACAGTCTGCGGAGATTTGCACTGAGGAGCCATCCCATGAGGAATTCACTAAGGCCATGCAGAGAATGAAACGAAACCGCTCACCTGGAGTGGACTGCATTAATTCGGAGCTCTTGATATTCGGAGGGGATACTTTGTGGAACTGTCTTTTCGACCTTATTCGATTAGTATGGCGAACCGAAATTATGCCTGATGAATGGAAAGTGGCCGCGATATGCCCCATCTTCAAGAAGGGAGACCGCTTGAAGTGTGAGAATTATCGCGGTATAGCTCTCCTTTGCACAGCATACAAGTTACTGTCATACATTTTATTGGATAGAATCACTCCTCTGGCAGAGGGCTTGGTTGGTGACTATCAGGGAGGATTTCGTCCGAATCGATCAGTCACTGATCAGGTCTTTTCGCTGCGGATGATTCTATCTAAATATTATGAGACATCCATCTCCATACATCAGGTTTTCCTGGATTTCCGGCAGGCCTACGACTCGATCAATCGAGAGAGTTTGTGGTCTGCCCTGGAATACCTAGGAATGCCAACAAAATTGGTACGACTGTGTAGGATGACAGTGACGCAGTCTCAATGCTGTGTTAAAGTTGAGAACAGGCTATCGACAATTTTTGCAGTTAACTCGGGTGTTCGGCAGGGAGATGCTCTGTCCCCGATACTCTTTAATCTCATGTTGGAGTACATCTTTCGTAAAACTGAAACACCTCAGCGCAACATCTTATATCGCCAGTCCAATCAAGTGCTTGCATATGCAGATGACATATGCGTGATTGGACTGAATAGCAACGGAGTTAAAGAAATACTTGATCCGCTTGTAGAGTTTTCAGCTTCTGTTGGACTCCAGATCAATGAGTCCAAAACGAAATACCTAATCTCTGGTTTTAGAGACAATGGCACCCCAGATTTTAGTAGTGGCCACCACACGTTTGAAGGAGTGAGGAGGTTCAAATATTTGGGCTCTCTTATCACTCACGATAACAGTGTGGGTGAGGATATTAGAGTGCGGCTGGCAGCTGGCAGTCGTTCTTTATATCCTCTAAGGCCACTGCTAAAATCTAAACACTTATCAAGTGCCGTGAAGCTGAAGCTTTACAAAGCGTTGATCAGGCCCGTTGTTATGTTTGGATGTGAAAGTTGGGCGCTGACGGATGAGTACGAGAGATGGCTCCTTACATTTGAGAGAAGAATCATGCGTGTGATTTACGGCCCTAAACGCGAAATAGATGGTACATACCGAGCTCTGTACAATTTCGAGATCAGAGATCTCATGAAGATCCCCGATATTGTACATGAAGTAAGATCTCAGCGAGTACGCTGGCTCGGTCACGTTCTGCGTGCTGATCCGGAACGAATTCTGCAGCGATCTCTGAAAGGAGAGCCACCATATGGTAGGCGCAGAGGTCGTTGCAGGCGACGATGGCTCCACGATGTAGAGAACGACTTGGCCTCTTCAGATTGTCTAAGACAGTATGAAGACCAAGCTCAGGATCGAAACCGTTGGAGCCAGATTGTTGATTCAGTAAGGGGCCAGTAATGGCCTTTAACACTGTTATTATTATTATTTGAATCAAGAGATGCTTTAAAACAATATTTGCAAGAAAGTACTTGAACCATTCATTTTATTTGATATGTTTAAAAATATCGAACCTTAGGTAGAAACGTTCTATCCTTGCGCAATTATTATATTGGGGTAACTAACACAATATTAGTGATACCCATCTCCAATTAATCAACAACTATGCCGCAATAATTGAGCATTGAGATTTATCATCGCCAACGATGTAGATAATATAATGTGGTTTTAGCTTTTGGTGGTTCGTTCAATTCACTCACCGTTCTAGCTGCAATACCCAAGATATTCTGAAAATTTACATGTACGTCACTGGGTTATATTGTTTATAGCTATCGTAGATGAACTAATTATATCTTATCTAAACGTATACTAGTAGCATTTTCAATATCATCAGTAGTGTAGTCGTATTAGCTTTCATTATAATATCGTAGATGCCACTGTATGCCACTGTAAAATTGCACATTGTTTTGGGTATCAGCATAATTGTTTTAGCGTTGTGGAATATACAGGGTAGCCCAAATAAGACTGAAGGGTTAAAAATATTCATAACTCTTTTGTTTTCAGTTATTTTTGGTTTTTGTTTTTTTGAGGTTATTTACTTTTTTTTGCAGATATATGATGGCTAGATATGATGTGCAGCAACGCGTCAAAATTATTGAATTTTTTTATTCTTCTGGAAGGTCTATTATTTCAACTCAAAGAAATTATCGTCGTCATTTTAATGTTAGAACAGCACCCAGTAACAACATGATTAGGAACTTAGTCTCCCGTTTTGAGGAACAGGGATCAGTGTCAGATCTTCCAGGAAGAGGTACTCATCGGTCTGTGTGTAAACGAAGATCCATCTGTCTCTACTCGTCGTCGTTCTACTCAATTGGGAGTCTCCAGAACATCGTTACAAAGAATTTTGAAACTGAATCTTAAAATGTTTCCGTATAAAATTCAAATGGTACAGCAACTGCTTCCCCAAGATCTTCAGGCACGCCTGCAATATGCTATTCGTTTTGCACAAATAGCCAGAGAAAATAATAACTTTTTAAACAACCTTATAATGAGCGATGAAGCTCATTTTCATTTAAATGGCTATGTGAACAAGCAAAATTGTAGATTTTGGGGCACTCAGAATCCTAGGGCATTACATCAACGTCAATTACACCCCTCCAGATGTACTGTTTGGTGCGGTGTTATGGTTGATAAAGTTATCGGTCCATATTTTTTTGAAAATGAGGAGGGTCAACCAGAAACCATTAACGGGGCTCTGTATAGGACTATGATCGAAAATTTTTTGCGTCCGGAAGTTGAGAATAATCCGAATATATGGTTCCAGCAAGATGGAGCCACTGCGCATACAGCAAGAGCGACAATGGAACTTCTTCGTAACCTTTTTGGTGAACGAATAATTTCAAGAAATTCCGATTTTGCTTGGCCTCCTCGTTCACCAGATTTGACTGCTCCTGATTTTTTTTTGTGGGGATATTTGAAAGGGTTGGTGTATGTAAATAAACCTCAAACAATTCAACAGCTTAAACAGAACATTTATACTGAAATAAGAAACTTGGAGCCAGAAACTTTACGGTCAGTAATGGAAAATGCTCTTGAAAGAGCCAATATTTGTCAGCAAGAAAATGGAAACCATTTGAGAGATGTAATATTTCATACTTAGCTGTAAAAAATGTACATAAATTAATTATTTTGAGAAATTAAAAAAAAATTAATAAAAAATAAAAACAAAAAAGATACAGTTATTTTTAACCCTTCAGTCTTATTTGGGCCACCCTGTATAACACTGTTCTTCATCCGTTTTTATGCACTTTTAGACGTAGTAAACTGCAATCGCTTTAAACATAGTGTACCAAAAGTGAGCGATCAAACGATAGGACGTGTTAGCAAAGGTTATTTTTAGTCAAAATTATCATCATCAACTATTATCATTAAACGCCCTAAAATTTTTAGTGAAACAAAAAATGGTCACAATACTAATGTTTTTATTTAACAAAATATTACAAAGTTCATGGAAATGCTTTTATTGGAAAGGTTCTGGATTATACTAAAAAAAATTAACAAATGAAGACATATTTTCTTTTAATTTCTTTTTTTAGTTTAGAGACATCTAGACGATTTCCGCTAAAAACATAAAAATTGAAATAACTCTTGATGGTTATTATTACAACAACGTACTCGTATATGGTGATTTGGACGAAAAATGAACTTTCCTATCAGTTCCTTTCGTTTGATCGTTCATTTTTGGTGCACCATGTATATGATCGTATATTCTCCACCGGGTCATAAATCCCTAAGTGGATAAAACATTTATCGTATAATTGTTTGAGATTCGATGCGATTCAGATGAATTCTAGTCATGCATAAAAATATTTCTTTCATACATTTTCCAAAAGTGGTCAATTTAGACACTTCTTCTATGCTTAAGATATCTTAGATATTTTAAGTCTTAAGTTAGAATTTCTCGTTGTACAATTTTCTTGATTGTATAAAATATAAAAATATAAGTTTGACAAATTGATAGTTCTAGATTCTAGTGTCTAGAGTAATATATCACAACACAGCATCGCAGGATGTCTTATATCAGACTGAGATCCTTTAATTTACTAGAGATTGTATTGTTTAAAAATATAACACGGTTGGTTGTTGTTCATCTACCCGAGCAAAATATAGGCTTTTGGAAAACTATAATAATTTCCAATCAAATTTCTATGGCCTGATTTAAATATATAATTTAAATATTGGAATGATGAACAGATGGAATGCAAACCAAGGGCTGTTCTTACTTTCAGAGAAAGAATTCTGATTGAACCTTAAAGCGCCACGGGCATCGTCAACACTGTCAAAATCGTAGTAACTAGGTAAGCAGACTTAAAAAATTCGGCGAACAACTCACAGACCGACTCTGGATTGAAAGCTCATTTCCATTGTAAAAGTTTAGCTTTAATTTCGAATTCCAATTCCAATATGTATAGTTACTATTCAAAATCTTGAACAAGTCAATTTATACCGAGCATTGGATTTGCGATTATACAAATTTGTTAGTTTCCAGTCAAACCAGGGTTCACGATACTATTATTGGTGACCAAATGTATTTCGGACTGAAGTCATATATAGCTGATGAACAAAATGGGGTTTTCCGTGGTAGATCTACTGCGTCGAATTTAATGGAATTTTCGAAACGTGCTTTGAACGTGATTGTGGTTGACATCATTTATACTGATTTTAGCAAGGCGTTTGACTCAATCAACCACGTTATTGTATTGGAAAAATTAAAATCTTTTGGTATTGCTCATAATTTGTTAAAATGAATTTGACCTTACTGAACGTGTGCAGTTGGTAAAAATAAATTACAGTTTTTCTAATCCATAGTTAAAGTGCAGTCGGGTGTCCCACACGGCTCCCATCTTGGATCCCTGATCTACATTTGATTATTTTTATCGACATCGCAACTGTGTCAAATTCGCTCGTGGTCTAATTTATGCTGATGATCAAAAAATATTTTCCTCTATACATAATGTGCAGGGTGTAATTACTTTACAGAAGGACAGTTATTTTTGATTTCCAAAAACTGTAAAATTATGTGATTTACCCGCTCATCGTTATGTAATACGTAATGTTTTTTAGTTCTCAAGTCATATTTGTAGACTTATATGTATATCTTTGTAGGTAATATCATCTACTTATGGTTCAAAACTAGGGTGACCATTATGGTTAGGTTAGGTTAGGGTGGCCGTCCAAATGAACTAGCATAGACACAATTTGGTCCGTTCCATTAATAATGTAAACTTGTCTCGAGTAACCGAAGTAAGATATCTTGGAGTCTTGTTCACACAAACCTTTTCAGCGAATCGGCATATTGTGTTGATAATAGCAAAAGCATGTTAGAATTTCTTTCCATGTTAGGATTTCTTAAACAAACCATAAAAGAGTTCAATAACCTGAAGGTTTTTATCGTGCTTTATCAATCTCTTGTCCATTCACAACTTATGCTAGTCGTATTACTAAGTCGTAATCGGAACGATACAAAAAATTTCTCATATTTATGCGTGGAAAACACACCAATTTGATCATCGTAAGGCACGGTTGAAGAACGTTAAGGATCTACCTTTTTCTGTCGATAGGTGCAAAATTTTAAAGCTTGAGCCACTTGCAATTCGCCGTCGCATGCTGGTTACATTTTCTTTTCCGATCTTCTAAATGGCAATATCCAGAGTTCATTCTTATTAATGAACCTTGGGTTATATGCGCCGGAAAGGAGTTTAAGATCTAGCTCTCTTTTGAAAACTGAGTTTCAGAGGACTTATTATGGAGACAACGAGCCTTTGAATCTGATATCTAACTCATACAATGAATTGAGTACATTTTGTGATCTTAATATGAATAAGTATGAGATTAGACGATCTCACACTTATAAGAGTAACATTTTTAACTAAAATTGTCAAATCAAAATTATCAGTCGAAATCAGTTATTAAATCTATCTTTATTTAAACATTTATAAATTACACCTGGTTTGTTAGTAAAACGATTTTCACTCATAAATTTAATTCAATTTCAATGAGTGAATATTTATTCAGTTCCCATCACCAGGGCAATTGATTTCACCGCATTACTTTTTGATTTTCAAAACTAACATAAATAAGCAACGCAATTTGGTCCATATGTCACACGTAATGCAAATAGCTTAAGCAATTAGGAGAATATTTTTAACAAAGGTGTTAAAGTCAATGTCAGTAACGGTTGGTTTTAATCTGGAAACAAAGAGCTATTTGATTATCCATTATTGTATTACCAGTATCAAAAGTATTATTCTATTTAGTACTACTAATCTATTAGACGGTTAGGTTAACATTTTAACTATTATTAACCGATTAAATTTTTTTTATCTGTGAATCAACACGAATAATAAATAAGTTTTGTGAACTCCCCATAAATCCGCCTATACAAATTTACATCTCATTGTGAAGAATCTCGTATAAAATTCGATATGCTTACAAAATTATATTAAACATATATGTACGTTGTACATCGTATGTATGTTAAAAGGTTCAGCACCGCATTAGTCCAAAAGGTCAAGATAGTATAATAAATTATACACATATACGAGTATTTTTTTTTTTTTTCAGCTACATTATTAAATTAAATACAGGTGTTTTGTTAAGAAAAACAAAATTCGTTTTCCACTTAAATTAATTTTCATCAAAACAACAGAAAACTATGTAAAAAAGAAAAGAGAAAAAAGTTAAAAATAACTTGTAGTGTTTTTATTAAAAATAAAACATAAATGTTCAAAGTTATTTTTAGAATAAATAAAATAAATTTTAATACGTATACACATGAGTATCGTGTGCGTGATCACAATAAGATGTTTATCGTTTATATACTACAATCTGCGGATGATTGAAATACTTGAGATTTTTATTAAAAATTTTGCACAATTTTGTGGTAAGTTGTTCAGCCTTGAACTTATATATACATATATACGTACTATATATAATTATTTATTTATATATATTATATCGATCAATTAACGAAAAGTGATGACAGATCTCGTCTTAAATCTGTCATCACTCGAATCGATCGTATTAACAAAAATTAACATGTGTTATGATTTAAAAATCTGGCAGCTAGCTTATGCACCTATATACTTAAGAACAAATTTTTTTTTTTATATCAACACAATAATTTAAAAGTGATTATTCATAAAATATATTACCCAAATAAACCAAAGTTTTGTATGGTAATCAACAATTTATCACTCCCCTCTTCTGGATAAAAAAAACTTTTCCAAAAATTTCTACGAAAATAAATCTTTGTCATTTTCTTCATAACACATCATTAATATTTAAATTTTTTTTATGGTGAAATTTTTTTTCAGTTTTTAAATCTTGGAATTTAATTTTTATTTTTTACTTACTTTAATTCTGGTGAAGTTTATCTTTTTAAATTTTTCAAGGATTTTTTTATTTTGGTAAGTTATTTTTTCTTTAATTGCTTATATTTTTTTTGCTGCTGCCTCTGTGTATACATACATATACTCGTATACGGATGACTTTCATAGAGTTAAAAGAATTTTCCTTTTTTAATTTATTGGGGATATACTGTAAAATTTACGATTTTATTTTATTTATTTTTTTAAATAATTTTATTTGGTTTTTCCGAAAAAATAAAGAAAATCCATTTGTTTTCTTTTTTGTATTTTTATTTTAAGGACAATTTATTTGTCGTTTCTAAAATTAATTGGTTTACAGATACTGTGTGAGTGTGTATGTGTATAGCTTTGTGCACGATACATTTTCAAAATTTTCTTATATGTATAATGATTAAATTTATATCTAATTTGAGTTTGGAAATGATGTTGAATATGGGATTATCTCGAAATTCGACAGTCCATAAATACGACATTTCAATTAACGTCTACTTTGTTATTTTTCATCTTAATATTTTAAAATGTTATCTACTTTTTTTTTTTTTAACACAAGACGTAATAATTTATTACGATTTAAAGAATTCTAGTATTTTTTTGTTTCTAGAAAATTTGCTTCATAAAAAAATGTATAAAATTTCTATTTTATGCTGTGTTTGAAAAGTATAAACATAAATATTAAATGTTAATTGATTTATTTTGACAATACTATAGTTTTTGTTTTGTGAATAGAGACGGAGAGATTTAACTGAAAAATGCAAAATATTTAATTATTTAAAATTAGATTTTTTTTTTATATTTATATCCGGAAATGATTTAAAGTTTTTATTATATGTATATACATTGTACATATGCTTATGAATATAGAAGGTAGGTACGTACATACATTTATGACGTTTTCGATTTATTAAAATACAGCAATGCGAGATAATATCATCTACTTATGGTTCAAAACTAGAGTGACCATTGGTTAGTTTAGTTTAGGATGGCCGTCCAAATAGACTAGCAGAGACACAAATTGGTCCGTAGTTATACCACATTGAACCAACTTTTATTTGAGTGAGCCAACTTTTATCACTCGGTTCGTAAAGAAGTGATTGATATTAGTTTGTGCTTTATGACCATCGTTGACCTGATTGTAAATTGGAGGGTGACGGAAGATATTCTCACCTCTGATCATAGGTGCATCTCTTTTAATATTAACTTTAAAAGACCACCGGTTAAACCATATCGTAATAGGAAACTAACAAATTGGGATTCATTCTCCTCTGAGCTCGTTTCACTACTAGATTTGCCTAATCAGATCAGATCTATCTCAGATCTTGATTTGCAGGCAACTGTACTAACGAAAGCAATCTCGACTGCTTTTGAAAAATCGTGCCCTCTTATTTACAACCAGTAGAAACTTAACCAAACCCTTCTGGTGTTCTGAACTTAAAAAGTTAAGGAAAAGTGTGCGTATAAAATTAAAAATAAAGCCAAAAAAACGTATCTCATTTCTGATTGGAATCGATGCTTGGTAGCTCAAAGAGCATATATTTCTGTGAGGAAATTTATAGCTTATCTGTTCTCGCCAGACTTAACAAAACTCTGGCTAATAATGGTAATTGCAAACATAATAGCCTTCGCCTACCTTTCGGGAAATTCACCTCCTGCAGGCGAGAAGCTGGCGAGCTACTGTTGTCTGTCCATTTTCATGGATGTGACACTGTTGATTCGAGTGTGGTTGCCTCCGAGCCTCCTGAAATTTTTGTCGGTACGCCGGATTGGAACTTAGCTCGTAGACTGATCACTACTGATGTTCTACACTGGAGTGTTTTCTCGTTTACACCGTTCAAATTGAGTGGTCCAGACGGCATTTTCCTTGCTGAATTGCAGCATGGTTTTCTTCCCATCCGTACTCACCTGCTCAATCTGTTCCAGGCGTGCATTGCTTTTAGTACTGTACTCCGATCCTGGAGCAGGAGTAGAGTCGTTTTCATACCTAAAGCTGGCAAGTCGGATTATACCGACCCTAAAGCTTTTAGGCCCATTAGTCTGACCTCTACTTTTCTTAAAGCTTTATAGAGGATCATCGACAGATTTATTAGAGATAACTATTTAACTACCTCCCCACTCAGTAACATGCAACATGCTTACAGAGCTGGCAAGTCCTGCGAAACTGCTCTATATGAACTCGTTACTAGAATCGAAAGTTCACTTAATTACAAAGAGTTTCTTGTAGGTACCTTCCTGGACATTGCGGGAGGTTTTGATAGCACTTCGTTTTCTTCGATCACGAGTGCATGTACCAATTTTAATATTAACCATTGTTAGATTCATCGACTCAATGCTCAAGTCCCGTATAATTGAGATTACTCATCAGTGCCTGCAAAAGTAGCCAAAGGCTGTCCGCAAGGAGGAGTACTCTCACCCTTGCTGTGGCTCATGGTTATCGATGAATTACTTGTTAAATTGCAGCGATCTGGGTTCATCGTGCAAAACTACGCGGATGATCTCGTTTTGACAGTTTCTGGGAAATACATGAACGTCTTATCTGATCTAACGCAGAACGCCCTTAATATAGTGGAAGTTTGGTGTGTTGAAAAGGGGTTGCACATCAATCCCTCGAAAACTGATCTGGTTGTGTTTTCCAGACGAAGAGACAGTGCTAACTTATCTATCCCCACTCTATTTGGTAGAGCAATTACAAGGACAGAGCACGTAAAACACCTAGGCGTTATTCTAGATAGTAAACTTTCCTGGAAATTTCACCTTGATTATAAGCTACAAAAGGCCATTGCTATATTTTGGCAATGCAGAAGAGACTTTGGCAATTCCTGGGGTCTGACCCCTAAAATGATGTTATTCATCTACAAATCACTGGTTTTGCCCTTACTGTCGTATGCAGCAGTTGTATGGTGGTCAGTTGTGAAACTGACGTCTTCTGTAGGAAGGCTGGACGGACTGCAGATGATAGCCTGTAGAGCTATAACCGGGGCTATGTCGTCTACTCCCCTTCTTGCTATGGAGTCTATTCTATGCTTGCCCGAATTTCAATCTTACATTCTTGGTATGGCGTGCTCTGCTGAAATTTCGACTGAGGTGCATTGGGGCATGGAATGCCTTCGGGACTTGTACAGGGCATAGACAGATTCTTGATAAGTTTAAGTCACATATTCCGGAGGTTGAAATGGTGAATGACAGGCTATTGCCGAATTTAACTTCACCATTCATTCTCCGTCGTTTTCCCCTCGAGAGAACTGTGGATCTCTCAGGATTTCTATAGACAGTTGTCTGAGTCGATAGATTTTTTTGCGGATGGCTCTCGTTCAGAAGTCAGTGCAGGGTTTGGTTTCTTTTGTCCAAATTATGGGCTCAGATTCTCGGGTAGTCTGGGCAAACACTGCACGGTTTTTCAAGCTGAATTAATTGCACTTACCCATAGTGCAATTGAGGCGTATAAGTTTAGTAAATTAGGCAAGGATATTATTATCTGCACGGATAGTAAAGCCGTGCTCAATACCCTTGATAACCCTTTGACTACATCCAAACTGGTTAAAGAGTGCAAACACTTCATTAATCTCCTTTGCTCTAATTCGAGAGTAAGGGTCATGTGGGTGCCTGCTAATTGTGGCGTTGTGGGAAATGAGGTTGCTGACTTTTTAGCGAAAGCTGGATCGCGCAGTTTATTTTGTGGTCCCGAGCCAGCAATTCCTCTTTCCTCCAACGGTGGTAAGGATGCTATTAAGAAGTTCGCTTTACTTGAACTGACGCAGAAGTGGCGTCCTAGCTGTCGAAAGGCAAAACGGTTCATCATCGAACCCAACGTGAGGGTCACTAAATATGTGTAATCCTTAAAAAAGAACCAACTCAGAATTCTGGTTGCTCTTATTACGGGCCATGGACGTTTCAAGGCTCATCTCCAACGCATGGGACTAGCTCAGGATGATCTTTGTGACGATTGTCTGGAGGACGTAGACGACTGCCTACACTACCTTTGCAGGTGTCCGGCCTTTGTCGAAGCTAGATCCCAAGTGTTCTCGTACGGATCTTTGAACGTAGATCAGTTATTATCCATCTCTTGGTTCAAAATTTTACAGTTTGCTAAGGCTGCAGTGCGCTTATGCGAGTTAGGATAGATCCTCAAGGTTTGCACCGTGGGCCCATTGTGGCATTGAGTGCGGAACCTCTGTAGGTTCCAGCCGTTTTAATAAATAAAAAAATAAAAAAAAATATACCACATTTAAGTTACCTCCTCTTCACTCAACGAACCATCCTAAGTTTACCAGGATGCGTTCAAGGCGTTTGCCATCGATCTTACTATAGATCCATCAGGTCGTCCAAATGGGAAGTTCCCATACATTTTATTCTGCTATACACTAGACTAGGACAGGTGCAGACCAGATAGAGCTCAGGTTTTTACTCCTCCTCATCCACCACAGCTACGGCAGATATCATGACCGGGGACACCCAGTTTGCTCGCATGTACCACAATGAGACAATGTCCCGGTCAAGTCTAGGCCAGATTTGCCTGGTATTATACACGAACTATCGTTAGACCATTTGTAGTTCGTTTCTGTTATGGCTTCTTCCTGAATCAGCAGTTTACAGGAAGCAAGCGGTGTCTTAAGGCGTGCTATGTTCTTGCGGGCCTGATCATTTGCCTTTACATTTCTTTACGATATTACAGTGCCTTTGTCCCACGTCAAGCGGCTGTTGAACTGGTCAGCCACCTCATAGATATTACATTATACTTCAACCAGTCCATGACTTCCATTCTCGCGATAAGTTCAGCTTGAAAAATGTCCGGAAGGCGAAAAGAGAGGTTGACGACCCCTAGTCCCATCTCCGATGGGAAACTCAGTTTGGAATCTCACGTCAACAGATGGCGAAGAGATAGCGTAGCCAGTAGTTTAACAGGAATACCTCTGTTGATAGATAGATGAGTACCCTATGTTGTTACAGGTTCACATAGATATGGATTTGAGGCGAATAGCTGTGTAAGATACAAGCTGCTTGGCTGCAAAATCCAAGGGAGTGGGATGAAAGAAAGTCTCCAGAGCTTGTGGAGGTGTGCTCCTGAGGGCCCCACTTATACACAAGCAGTCCGTTCTTTGGATTTTCAACGATTTTCTAGTTTCAGGTTAGCCATAATTTTTAACGCTGGACACCAAACTACAACCCCATACAGTAGTATAGGTTTACGCTATAGTAGCTTTCTTTACTCTTTCCAAGATGTTTGCTATCCAGCTTAGCTTGCAGTCCAAAAGTAGTCCGAGGTATTTCAATCTATCCGTAACGATCAAACACCATTTAATATTGGCTGGTCACACTGAGGAAGTTTATGCTTCCTGGTAAGAGGACCAACTCCGTTTTCTTTGGATTTGCGTTCAGTCCGCAGCTGCTGGCCCACTCAGAAAGATAGCCGAGTGCGCACTGCATGCGTTCGCTTTGTATGCAAGGATATTTACCGAAGGCCGCAATATCAACATCATCTGAGTAGGCTTAGTAACAGGACATTAATGGGGCTAAATTCCAAAGAAGGGAGGATAAAACCGCAACTTGCGGTGTCCCTCTACGCGCACGCATCTGCCGGCAGACGCCCCACTCATACGGTGACCATATACATATCATGTTCTGGAGTAACATAACCCACTTTTTACCTAACGCTTTATTATTTTTTTACAGACTATATTGAATATTTTGGTTAGTTCCAAACGTTGAAAGTACGTTTTGGATAGAAACCACCAACATAATTTTAGTAATTTATATTTCAAATATTTTACGTTAAGTATTACCGAAAATTCTATAAATTTAATAAAAAATTCTAAAAATTTTACTTGTCTCTTTGAACAAATTCATCATGTTTAAATACAACGTTTTTGAATATAATTTCACACTTGAGAAATTCCTATGAAATTCGTAATTTTGCAAATTTGCCAAAGTTGATGAATTTAGTTTAACTTTCAGGAATTTCAAGAAGGGATTTTCAAAATTCACTAATAAAACATTCAATGCCTAGAAATGTTATTGATTTTCCAACGAGTATCAAAGAGTGTGCTCAGTGGTATGATGCTGTTAAAGTATACATCGGCCCTTGTTTAGTTTTTATTTACAATTTGTAATATTCAATTAAATTTAACAAATTGTTCATATGGAAGTAATCTTATGTACATATATAAATATATTTGGGTGGGTTTACTAAATAATTGTTGACTATGTTTCTAGAATGACAAAATGATATCTAACAATTTCGAACATTAGCCATTGCCGGATTTCACAAAAGTGGTTGATTAATTCACTTTAATAAATTTCGGCATTTCCACATATTGAAAATTCTAAATTTCGAACTACGATTAGATTCGAGCTTACATATAAGTGGAATGAATTTTGCGTTTATCAGTCTCAATTTAAACTCGAAATATTAACTCGGTTTTGTAAAATTCAAAATTTATAAAAAATTTTAATTTCTTAGTTAAATTTTAAAATTTTCCATAAACATAAAATTTCACATAATTCTGAAAATAAAATCATAAAATAATAAAATTAGAATTCAATTTTTAAAATTTGAATATTAAACGTTCATGAAAATCTCCAATTTTTGTCGGACATTTCTGTAATTTTAGAGCATTTCTTCAATTTTTGCAGTATTCAAAATTTACATATTTAGAGAAAGTTAACTAGATATAATTTTATCGATATCGGATTTTCAAAAATTTATCAATATTTCATGGATTTTAGAAAAATATATTTCGAAATTCATTTTGAATATTAGAATAATATAAAATTATTAAAAATGTATCAATTTTAAAAAATATATTCTGCCCGCTGTTCGTTTGTTTCTTACAATATTTTTCAAAACTAAGCGGAATCTATATTTTACAATAATTCTAAGAATTTGGACGGATACTACGGCTACTTGAATTTCAAGAAAAAAAAATTTTTAGACGCATATTTAATAATTTTTAGTTGATTTTGTGATTTCAAAAGAGGAATCTTTGATTTTTTAGAGGGATCCATTTTTAGCAAGATTTTATATTATGCTTAACCCAATCCCTTGCCAAGTTTGTTGGAATGGTATTAAAATTCCTAGAGCTGAAATTAAGTAAGTATATCATTCCTCATGTAAATGTCAATTATGATTGACAATGAGTTTCCAGGCTATATATGATAGATATGGACTATATATGATGGATTCGAGCTGTACCACGCTCATTGGAATCAAGTTATGGTTTGACATTTTTTTTTATTTTCTTTTTCTAATGAGCTTTAATCATAGGGATTACATTGCACAAGTAACAACAATATAACCATAATTATAATTATAAAATTTAGTTGAGAGCTTTCAAAAGAACTTGCAAGCCTGTAAATATCAGAAATGATTGAGAAGCCCGCGGTATTGAATTTATATAAAACGTTAAAAGCCTCGTTTGAAATTTGAATTTTTTTCCAAATTTCGAAAAAAATTAAATAAAATTAAGAATTTTTAAAATTGGGTTCCGAATATAATGATTTTTTTATTAATTATATTAAATCAATCAATCCAAAATGTACCAATCTTTATATTTATGATTCAAACGTGGTTAATGTCTTGACGATATATATAGATCAAGTTAAAAAAGAAATTGGTATTTTTGTAAATTAAATTTTCAAATTCTGAAATTTCAAAAACCAAATATGACGTTTACTATTCTAGAGTTTAACTCGGTTTTGTAAAACAAAAAATTTAAAATTTTTAAAATTTCTAGCTAATTTCTTAATTAAATTAAAAAATTTCGAAATCGAATTTCACATATGAAATTAAAATTTTGAAATGTATAAAATTTGAATATTAAACGCCCATTTATGCTGCACATTACTTCAATTTTAGAGCATTCCTCCAGTTTTCCAATACTCAAAATTCATAAATTTAGAGAAAATTAACTTGAATTTTAGGTTATTCTTCAAATTTTGAATTTCTAATCGAAATTAAAATAATTTATAGAAATTCGACATATCACTTGAATTATAGTGAGCAAATAGCACAATTGTTAAAGCTATGTGAGACTCCCAACTGAGTCAGCCAATAAAATTCATAGCACTCTGCGACAGACTTGGACCTCAGGCCAAGTAGAAAAAAATACAAATTCGACAATTAGATTTACAAGGTATAGGTTATAGTTTTTGGTAGAAATTTTTAAGGAACCCTTTATTTAGTACTGGCTCAGGGCCCGGAATACCCATAATCCAACACTGCATTTAACAACTCAATCTATAGGTAAATTAATTTCAGATGCAAATAATTGTTCTATTCTTAATTTGACCAGTTTAATTTATCTACAAGTCTGAATCCATCTATAATATACATAAACCAATAACATTCACTATATACTTATATAAAACGTAAGAGAAATATTATTACCGGCCCTATTCTTTATGAATTCGATTATTGGGCTAGTACCAATCTGGTGTAATGCTTATAATGTAATGCTTCGTAATGTTTACCACAGAAATGGTGGAATATTTGAATACTCTGGTGAGGTATATTTACATAAACGCAAGAAGTATCATATCCCCTTTAAAAAGGATAATTCCTCAAGAAATTCTTTGTAAATACTACTCCAAAGCGTTTCCTTCAGGTACCGGGGTCATTATTAAATTATTAGCATCCGTCCGTCGCATAAATACTTCGATTTAATTTACAGTAAAGTTTTCATAAATTTGTAGTGTATAGATTGTCTGCCGAGTAGCTACAACACATTGCTTTGCAATATAGAGTTAACAAAACAATATTTTATTATTTTTAATTGTTGCAAATATTTAATGTTTTCTGTAAAAATGTAAAATTTTATAAATAATAATTAAAATATTAATATTATCTGGTATAAACTTATTTAAAACAATACAAACATATATTTAATTAATAATTCACAAAATTGTTCAAAAAAAATGTGTACCATTAGATTGCTTATAAAAATACGTTTCATTTGATATATCATATGAACTGGTTCAAATTAAAATTTTGATTCTACATTTAGCGCATGTGTGCCATATCCTCCAATTCATTTATACGAAATTCCACAAATACCTGTGAAAGTGAAATGAAATTCCAATTTAAGATTTTTTTTATTAGTGAATATCTCAAGTTTTCCGTAGATTTCTTTCAGTAGAAGATATTAATTGTACAAAGAACTACTTCAAGCAACCTAGGAGGATTTTGAATTTTCGTAAACATAAAATTAATCACGAACACACAGAGATACATACAATCATCTTTCATAAATGGTCAATTTGAATTCGTGGAATATAGAGACACGTAGAAAAAACCAAATGTGAGAATCAAATTTTGTTTCGGTTACGTTACTTTAATCTTTTTTTTGATTTTTTTAAATACCAACAAATACATACATTAATTAGAGACTGTTCGGCTAGTGAATTTATTGTCCTTTGAAAACTGACCAGTACCTTTATTTTGTACCCGGCTACTGAAACAGTTTTTTAAATTAATACATATATTGAGGATAGAAGAAATCTCTTGTTCCAATGGGTTAACGACGTCCTTTATAAAACTGTAATAATAATAAAAATAACTTGGTATTTTTGTTGAATACGCTTTCATGTTAGCCGTCCAATGAACAGGTATCGTTTTATGATTATCCTTTAGTGCTCGTTCCCTGAAAGTACGAGTGATTCAGTTTCCAGATGAAAGTTACACGATTCTTTGCAACTTCAAACCCACATACTAATTTCTGAGCTTTTGACACATACTTATGTTCAAGTTGGTAGCCTTATTAAGCATTTGGTAAACCATCCGTAATTTTTTGAAAATTGTTGCTTGTTCATTGGTGCTGATGACTATGTTGATGGTTCATTAATCAATAGAAATCCATTTTTCATTGAGAGTTTTCTCTACGAGCAAACTGTAGATTCATTTAACTAAAATTTACTATAAACATACTGCCGATACCGAATATTTAGCAACACTCAATGTTGGGTCAAAACAGACAAGATTTTTCCAATAACCTTATTCACCATTTTGTATATCCATTCTATGCTAAAACAGTATGGTTTAGAAAAATAACTAAGCATTTCAGTGGTAGGGAGAACTCGCGTAAAATGGTTACCGCTGGTTAATGGTTAAAAATAGTTAATGAGATTTGATACTTGAGTTATCATTGACATTAACTTGAATTGAAATGAACCCATTGAGGGTTTGAAGTTTAAATTACTCTTGGTATCCAGTAAAATTTATGTTTTGTGACTGTATTCCCGCTATATCTTCTAAAGATGGTGTATTTTGCACTAGTCGATTCGATTCTTCTGTATGATGTTTCATGCTTATGTGCTACTTACACAATTAGTATCACTTCGTTTCATATTCGACAGAAACATATTACTTACTATCCTGGCTCATCTTCCGAGAGTATATGCAGTTCTGTTATTGAAACACATCTTTGTTTACAATGTTTTAAGATCTTTAGTCTTTCTCTAAATTCTCAGTCTAAAACACATATTCCATATTGTAAACTAGAGTTTCGTACACGTTTTTTAATGTGGTTTCGCCATATTTAATAATTTACCGGTTAATATGATTCCCTTCACTGTTTTCTCTAACCTTAAACAATGACTGGGCAACTCTTCTTAAGGCAAGTGTAATTCTTGAATGGCGTATTCATTTTTTTATATGTCGCCATGATTAATTAATTATTTGAATGCATATTAGTTTATTATGTATAGAATACAATGCTTTAATTTTGTAAAATTTTGTTTATTAATTTTGTAATTTATGATTATGTTAAGTTTGAATTATTGCACTTGTCACATCTTCAAAAGAACTAAGGGTGCAATTAACTAACCACTTTTATAGCGAATACTACTGTTAATGATAATTGTTATAATAATTAAGAATTACAAATTAAACATAAAAAAAAATCGCGAAGCAGGTAACTGGTAACTATTTCAATCAAATCAGTAATTATTAGTTCCCTTTGGATTTAAAAACAAGTCCCGTTTTATTTGCGATTACTTCAGCCACAATAAATGTTCTGTGGCCTGAAATGTATGATTCGGCTGAGAGCTAAACCGTAATTACTGAAGTCATAATTTGGAGTAATCAGACTGCAACAATTGCAAATACTATACCGTTTATACAGATGATGGTGAGAATTGAGTCAGGGTTTTCATGTCTATGTTTGTGTTAAATATAGTCAACGCGGAACTGACTGAAAAGTTAAAAGGAAATGAACAGAAAATGAAAATAGTGTTACGTTTAGATTCGCGAAAGTAATGTAGCCTGTGTAATATGTAATTTGAGGACAGAAACATGGCTCATCATAAGCCAGGCCTATTATAAAATTTAGAGTTGATATTTTTTTGTAATTTGATTTCTTGGAATTTGGCATAGAGTTTCATCAAACAGGTTACTTGAAAAGAGTGAATGGATTATAATATTTATCTTTTATGAGATTTCGGTTGTATTTAAATAATTTACAATTTCATTTTGTTTTTCAAAATTGGATTATAACATCAAATTTTATTTAATTTTCTAGATAAACTTGACTTGAATTATTTATAGGTAACTTAATTTTTTCCTTTGAGATTGAGCCAAATAAATTTTCACTTAAAAATCTGTATTTCGATTCTGACTGATAATTTTGGACGGATTTATTAAAATTAATACTGCACAATTCAACTAAAAAATATTTTCAAAGTTAATAACTAGTTAAGAACCCAAACATATTATATAGAATTAAATTAGTCATAAAGATATATACGTTTTGTATCTCGATAGAATTCGTTACAACCGCACATAACAATAAAACCAAGATTTTAATGACTCCCTAACATTCTTTTGTCTTAACATATTTGTTTGAAAGAAAATTCTTAACCTCTAATCTTCCATCACTTTCTGAAGAAAAATCTTTTCCCTTTTCGTTTTGTTTTCTTGTAGCGTAATGTAATGTAAATACCATGACGAAATTATACATACCAAATAAAATAAAATAAAAAGGGTTGGTTATAGTGGTAAACAGCTCCTTCTATATAACTATTTGTTATCGTCTGACAATTTTATATAAATAAAGAAACAAAAAATGTTTGGATTGTTTGGCATGACATCACGGTTTTTCTATTATTTTTGATAAAAACACACAAAAATGTAATGAAAGATTAAATTTTAATAGTTCGTTTCATTATTTATGGGGTTTACCATGTTCTAAGTTTGTGTTGTATGTATACATACATATACAAATGTTAGTCTAACTCTAAATAAAGATTAAAGTAGATATAATATAAAGTTCGAAGGATTATAGGAATAAAATTTTGCTTGTTGTTATAGGAATCAGATAATCCAAAAATGTTTAAATCGACTGCCTTCCCCCTCCACAAAATTTAAATATATTATATGCGTCTTTCTTAACAGTATCCGCATTAAAATTAAGTTTATTTTTTTGCTGCCATTTAAATGGCCGTTAGAAATGAGAGAACACACAGAAAAAGAATAAACAAAACAAACCAAAAATCGCCAATCTCGGCAACATACTTAAAATTCACAATGATTTTTATGATCCTTATATAATAAACATAAAAAGAAAAAAAATTATGCGATGGCAAATAAAATATTCAAATCAAAGAATGGCCTAAGGTGCGGATATAAGGATAGTGATGAAAAAAATCCCGAGATGGTTTTTTATTTTATTTTCTATTGTTATCTTATATTGTGATAAAAAAAAAAATTAAAAACCGGATAAAAGATAAAACTAACAAAATGTTTTTTTTATTGGTTAGTTCTTTAAATAGCCCCAAGTAAATTGACTTTTGTTTTTATTGTTTGGTAAACTGTTGAGATTTCTTTTTGATTGGTATAATAATAGATGCTGGTAAAGGTATTTGAAAAATGTTTTACTTTTCAGCACATAAGATGATTAAATAAAATGTGTTTAGCGAATAGTTTTAAAATATACTATGCACATTTTTTTGTGTTGACTAATATTGTTACTAATAGAGTATTTTTAACAATTTCACTGACGAAACCGCAATCAAATATTTTCGATACACTATAGCTTTGTTGTTTTATTCAATAATTATGTTTTTAAAATTATGTTGTAATAAGGAAATAAAAATAGAGATTTTGTCACTCTGAGAAACTAATAAGTTAAATATTAACTAAATTCGAACTAAAATTCAACTATACATTATTGACCATATGATTTAACTTATTTAGAATTGATAAAATTCGGTTATCTAGTTAATTTCGAATAAGTTAGTAATCGGTTTAACAAAAAGCAGAAACCATCTCAGAGGTAGATTCCTGTAAAAGTTCCAATACGGCTTAATCATAATGTATGGTTTATACAAGTTGCCAAAAAATACACTAAACAACAACATTATCTCTTTGGCTAATAACTGTAGGAAGTTAATTTTATAGGCTGCCGCGGTTAGGTTTTCAATCTGAATGATAAGGCTAAAATATCGCTCATCCGATAACTGCTCTAAAATGTAAACAAAACCTAAAAGTTAACAATGCCAGAAGTTGAGTTTTAAACGTGGTTAACAATAAATTTGGGCGTTTTAAAGAAATCCATTCATTGATATATCTTTTGATCACACATTCAACTGGAAATTTTAAAAGTTTTGAAGTTTAACAAAAAAAATTCCAAATTTCAAAAAATTCCACAAAAATATTCGAAGATTCGGGAAATTGTAGAAAACGACAGTAGTCAAAGCCTAATTTCGGTTGTAACCAGTTCATTGTTTCAACAGTCGTTCATTGGGGACGTGTTTTTTCTGTCTTGTATTTTAAATTTATGCAAATTTGTGTAATTGTTTTCTTACATTTTTTTTGATGACTAATTAGTCATTTAAATTTTATATATTGTGAAACCACTATAGAGTTCTCCTACGTTTTTCAATATAGTGTGTAAGTTGATTGACGTTTTAGTTGAAGGCAGATCGTTTTAGGGAATTATTAATTATATTAATATGGGTGACAAAAATTGCTGGATTTGTAAGACTGTGTTGTTTGACCACTTTTTTATTTGTAAATGCATTATGTGATCATATAGCGCATTATACATGTGCTATGGAATTAAATCTACAACTTTGACAACTTTTAAGAATGCCCTACTCAAATTGTGATGTTAATGTGTGTGATCTGTTGTATAAAATTGAAACACTTTCGAATAAAATTAATAAACTAGATTCTGTTTTTTTTTTTAAATAAATACCAACACATATATACATTAATTAGAGAATGTTCGGCTAGTGGATTAATTGTCCTTTGAAAGCTGAACAGTATTCCTATTTTATACACGGCTACAGATCCGTCTTTTAATTGGCCATCTGCACACTGCATAGTTCCATGCTGGTCTGCACTAACATGAACGATGACTCGGCCCATGAGTTCTAAATTCCAACAGAGGGTCATAGATGTTATTAATCATCAATCTTAATCGGGAGATGAAAAATCCCTTTTCCATCCCGCCTCTGTTGGAATTCGAAAACGGTACCTCCCGACCCAAACGTCGCAGATTTAGTCACTGCCCTATTTGTTCGGTTTAAACCTCCAATTAAACAATATGCCACACCCATGACTAATAAATTTTAAGTCATTTTAAAGAAGGTGCACTAGAACTTCAAGTTATTACAAATAACATCGTGCGGTGTTAAACGATGATAATGACACACCATCAACTCATCATTCAACATCACTCGCTTTATCACCACTCGGAAATTTCCTCTTTACCTTGTGGTTCTAATAATAGTAATTTAATCAGCCTTGTTAAACCAAGACGGTGAATTTTTATTAGTATAGGATACATTCATTTGTTACTGATGAACAGTTCAAAGGCTTTATAAATTGTAATTTCCAGCTTTGTTAACGCAATATGAATGGTTCCAAAGGCTAGAAATGGTGGCCAGTACGAAGATGTGTCTTATCGTCTTAGTGTTGATGACGAAACATTTTCCACACTTATCAACTCTAAACTTTGGCCACCCGATATATTTATAAAAGAGTTCGAATTTACTCGGAAAAATAATTATTTTCGGTCTACGGGACTAATCAGGCAAACCACGTGATCTCTAGTAAGGAACCATAAAATACCATTACCTTCGAGAAAAATCGTCATCTTTAATGCAATTGGTACCCTCAAAATGGTGGATTAATGTACTTTTCATGCACCAAAAAATATAAAAAGGTCTTTAGCCTGAATAGCAATAATAAAATTAATCATGTTGAAACTCAGACCGATGAGGAAATTATTTCAACTCAATTTACGAGAAAATTCTTAAATTATTGAAATCCAACTTACAACTAAAAATGAGTATATGAAAACTGTTTTTCATGAGGATGTTGCAAACGGATATCCGATTTCATTAAACGGATTCCTCCTAAACCTAAATTCCTCCTTCTAAAAATGGGTTCGGAATATACCGTTTAATAAGTCAACAATTGAAAGAACTTTATTATATTTATAACTTACGTTGGATACTGGTGACCCCAGCGAATTTTTGAAGTCTATACTATATGAAGAATAATGTATCAATGGAATCTACTTCATGGCTTGCTGATACAAGTGTGGATTCGTACTATAAGAACTCAATAATGGAAGTAATGTTTTATATAAAATATTCTGATAGTATCATTAAAAGCTACCTCCAACACTACTACAGCAACTACATTCATTTGATGCAATCCGCTGTCTCGTCTTTATTATAGACAGTTTGGATTTGATTTTTGAAATAAATAAAAATCGTACTTTGGCGATAATTGAGGGGTTGCTGAAACGGTTAGATAAAACTCGCTACATTAGTTCGATTGACCTAAAAGACGCCTTTTGGCAAATACCCCTTGATCAATCGTCAATGGATAAGACTGCCTTCACAGTGCCGGCTCGTCCACTCTACCAGTTTGCCGTAATGCCGTTTGGGTTGTGCAATGCAGCCCAAACAATGTGTCGGTTAATGCATAAGGTGATACCTCATCGATTGCATGACTGAGTGTTCGTGTAGCAGAAACGTTTGATGAACATGTATCACTTTTGTCGGAAGTGGCTAGATTATTAAGAGACGCATAACCATAAATGTCGAAAAAAGTAAATTTGTACTGAAGGAGACGAAATACCTCGGTTATGTGATCGGTGAGGGATGGCTCAGAGTGGACCCTGAAAAGGATCGAGCCATAGACGAATATCCCGTTCCAAAAAACGGGAATGACGGGCTGGTACAGCCGGTTCATACCAAATTATTCAGGCATTGCAGCACTAATTACCGACTTATTAAAAAAGGGGTCAAAGCTAACATGGAATGATTGTGCTCATATAGGATGCGTTTGTAAAGCTAAAAAGAACTCTAGCCTCCGTCCCAATATTGATAAATCCGGATTTCTCCAAATATTTTTATATACAATGCTATGCGTCTACAACAGGAACTGGAAGCGTCTTATTCCAGAAGAATAATGATGACAACGAGCACCCAATAGCGTTTATGTCGCATAAATTAAATACAGCACAGAAAAATTACAGCGTTACAGAGTTGGAATGTCTGGCGGCGGTGATGAGTGTAAAAAGGTTTACGTCCTATATTGAGGGATATACTTTCACAATTCAGAAAGAACTGACTGGTCGACTATAGCAAGATGGTCAATACAATTACAAGGGTTTGGTTTTAAAATAAAATACCGGAAGGGATCGTTGAATGTTGTTCCGGACAGCTTATAGCGAGTGAATATAGAAGCAATTGAACAACCTGGTGATGTTATTATTATTATTATTACAGATGAATTTAACGACTCTGAGTATATAGATAGAATAAAAGAACTCCAAGAAAATAAATTAACCCTACGTGATTTGACTGGCAACTTTTCCACATAAAAATTCAAGTGCTGAATTTATTACAAATGTGCTGCTCCACCGAAGCAATCCACTTGTAGATCTGTTACCGATTCATTGACATGGTCTGTATGAGGGCAACATTTTTAAATGTGACGAATTTGCCTTTAATGCTAGCACAGGAATAGTGTGCCACACTGTTACACATAATCCCATTACATATGAAAAAAAAATCAATCAGCAATTTCCACATTAATTGTTGGCACTCATTTTTGCCTTATGATTGTTTATTGTCCATTACACTACACAGCACTTTCTCACTCAATTAATGAAAACATTAACAAGAATAAAAAATAAAAACACATCCGTTCAGAACGAGTGTTTAGAATCGAACTTCTCACAATAGTCTATTAAAATAGCTGTGATATGCATTTCAAAATCAACTTTGCGAACCAATTAGTTGTGGCGATGAATTAGTTGTAGATATTACATGTGACAACTAGTTCACAACTATAAATGTCTTCCAAATTGTTGTTAAATCTGACAATCATTGGTTGTCATGAACTAACGAGTGTAAAATTTTTTCCAGATTAACAGAATATATCAATGTACATATTAGTAAAACAGAATCAAATAAGAAAAAATATGGTTCTTATTGGAAATTTGAGTGTTATTTTAAATATTTTAAGTTAATTTAAAAACACTTCGAAAACGTAATCGAAATAAATAAACACATATGTACACTAGTAAAAGGTAAGTTTACAAAAAGTGCAGTCCACTAGATATTATTTGTATCAACAATCAAAAATTGTCAAAATATGGGTATTTCCCAATAAAAATTGGACATCAAAAGGCCACTTAATTGTCTGAACAAAATGGGTGGAAGCAAGAGAAAAATACGAGTAAATTTTTTTCTATGAATTATTTTGTTCGAAGAGATATTTTGTACGATTAACCGTTCACACTCTAATTTGTATGGTATGGTAATTATCGGTCATTGCGAGAGATATTGACTCATATATGGGAAAGGCCATGGGAAAGGCCACTTAATTACCTGAGCGAAATGGATAGAACCAAGAGAAAAATTCGATTCAATTTTTTTCTATGAATTATAAACCAAAATCGAGAGTAAACATTGTTATTTTAATTATTTGTCCAATTTATCACTCAATTTTTAAATAGACTTATTTTACAATTTGAATAGTTTTATGAATGTAGATGTCTAAATTACCTACGCATAAAATTTAATTATTTATAAGAATTATTAGGAGGACTATTCCTGCATCTTTAAATTCCACTTATTATACTTGTGGTTTCAGAATCATCGATTATATTTTTATTATAACTACTGATTAAAATCAGTAGTTATGACTTTGTGTATTTATATATAGAGTGATTACCAAAATAAAATAAAAGTTACAATGTTACCTCGCTCGAATTGTAGAGCGCGACAATCGACTATAGAATTATTGTACATAGTAGAATGAAACGAAAAAAACAAAAGCAAAATAATCTTACAAACATACAAACAAATTTTTTATCTTTTGTTTTTTAAATTTTGTTTTTATTTTCAGTCGTTAATAATTTTTTATTATGTACCAATTTTTTTATTCCGTCTAAGGTGAGCGATTGCATTGCTTCGAAACCAAAATTTGATTAGGAATATTTGAGTAAATTGCGCTGGTTCTATAACAAATTTTGTATTTAAGAAACAAAATTAAATACACAAAACTGCAAAAGTTTAAACCTTAAATATGTTATAATCAAGAACACTAAAGTTGTTATTCAGAATTTTGATGAAGATTAGAATGGTGGAACTGTTGGCACTGTATGTAGTTAAACTTTGTTCTGAGATCTGCGCAGATTTTGTCAATCGAAATATTTACAAGGAATTAATTTTGATTTTATTAAAAAAATTATGCAAAATCCAAAAAAATATATGCCAAATTTTAATAAGATATTTAAAATAAACCGAAAATGTTGATATTCACATCCAGATTTTGTGCAGAAGGGTCAAATTTATTTAAGAAAAATTTCCTCCATAATTTTTAATTTATCCCTTGCTGTTGGACTGTTTGTGTTTTCGGTCCCACAAAGAGCGCCTTTCTTCCACAAATTTAATTTTTCAAAATCAATTTTTTACTGTAAATAATTTGTCTAGCCTTTGCAGTCGTGTCTCCCTCGAAAAAGCGCATATCTTTTATAATTAGAAATACTTTTATTAACTATAAATAAGCTCCAGTTTGTTTGAAGTGGTCAATTTCCCTTTTTCCAGAATTTATTAACCAAATTGTTGCCCTTTTTGAGAAATTAGCCCTTTCCAAAATGCACAGTAGTCGATTTTGAATGGGAGACGTCTGCCAAAAGTGTTCCGATAATTCAAACGAACAACTGATCAAAAAACAAAATATTTTGTTGGTATTGAAATCCAGTTTAAATTCAGATGGTTCGTTTAAATTAGACGAGCTTTTAGTTTACTTTTGATGATGTCGTACACATCCCCTTAAATTCATAAAAAGAAATGTTCGTAAGAATTCATATCAAATGTAACGACAGCCTAATTCTAAAAGTACTAGGGAAAGGGTATTTGGACACACTTGAGAAATCCTATGACCTCTTTTAAACTACAGCGTTTAATGCAAATGATTATTTTAATGATGTATAAATACATTTTTAATAGATGACTATAGCTAGAGTTTCGTTTTAATAGCTGACGTTTTAATTTTTTCGAAATAAATTCATGTAGAAAGCAGGTAAATAAGAAAACTGGATGCATTTTATTACTCCATAATCGATCTCTATATATTATATATATATATATCTCTAAACACGGCCTATAAAAGGTTTTTTCAATTGGTTTCAACATGAAAGAGTACGGTGCTAGATACCTTAAATGACTTCCTGAAGTTTTTATTTTATTCATGAAATGCGCAGTTTTACAGATTTGGGCATTATTCGTTCCAAAGTAAATCAAACTCTACCTCTATAGTTCAAACTCTAATTCAAGTAAATTTTGCAAACTTATTGAAGAACTCGCTGCAAAATTAATGAACTGAGTTCTATTTTGTAATGGAAGACGCACAAAACTGCGCAGATCAAAGATATAATAGAAACCGCATGAAACGGTTTAAGGTTCCTACCGCCGTACTCTTCCATGTTGAACGTTAAACCCAATTGAACAAGCCTTTTCAAAAATAAAAGCAATGGCTAGAAATTTATTGGGTTCAACGAGAGAACAGAATTTGTGTGAATTCGGTGCCATCTACGGACTCTTCGAGTTTCATAATGAACCTTTATATTTAAACTTTACCGGTCGGTACGGTTTTATAGATAATTTTTGCAATAAGTCGAAGTGTTTATTATGAAGGTACTTGGTAATTTCTGACCCGATTATGATGAAATTCATCATGTACGATGAAATTGGGATTATAATAATTAACTAATATAATTAGTATACATGAAGTTCTGGAATATCACCAATCACTAAGGAACGTTGTCATTTCTTAGTCGATTTTAGAGAAATTCGAAATGTGCACTGCCAAAAGGAATCTAAATGATTTTTACATGGAGTTCTGGAATATGGGCAGTCAAAAAGGAACTTGGTTATTTCATAACCGATTATGATGAAACGCTATGAAATCTTTTAAGAAACACCTGAGTACCTTCGAACATGCCGAATTTCATTATAACCGGTTAAGAATTCTATTATAACCGGTTAACAAAGTTCTTTCTAACTGGCCATATTCCAGAACTTCTAAAAATTATTTTAGAATTCCACTTGCATCGTACATGCTAAACGTCGTCATAATCGTTTAAGAAATAACAAAGTTCCTTCCTAATTGGCCATATTCCAGAACTTCATATGTGAAAATTATTTTAGAATCCCGTTTTCATCATTCTTGCTGAATTTTATCTCTATCGGAGGTAGCTCGTTTTGCCGAAAAATTGTCCCCTGCATTTTATAAACAGTTCAAGTTGCAAAAACAATGACAACAAAATAATGACTAATAAAAGTCGTGTTGTTTAATTCAAAAATTTTCTTATTGGAATGAAGTTCTGGATAAGAATTTTCTCATTTTTTCAGTAAAATCCAAATGAATTTAATTTTTTATCAATAAATAAGATACATTTAACGTTAAACTACACATTTTAATTCACTATTATCGAAATAAAATCAAATTTAACTTTATTTTTCAATGTTCTGGATAACATGGGTTTTTTCAAGTTCGCGATTAATTCATAGTACACGAACTCGAAAAAAAAGTATATTAAATAAATAAATAAATAAATATTTTTCATTGTTTTATGCTTGATAACTGTATATTCACAATAGACGTCAAAAAATATAGTTAGAAGTTGTAATTTATTCAAATAAATAGAACTTAAATTAAATATATTGGTTAAACTAAATAAAATTTCCCAGTATTATTCCCGATGTTCTTATAGAACTTGAAGTTCTGTTAATAAAAAAACGCACCAAAAATATATATTCCTATTGGAAACATTTATTACAGTTCTAAAATTTGTGGTTCGAATCTTGACTTTTTTTAGCTTTGGCGTGTTTTTGCATGAGACAGATGATATAAAAAAAAGAGTGTTTCGTTTAAATTAATCAATTATTAATAAATATTTGTTTAATTTATGATACGAACAGAAGTATGTCACCTTAGCCTTTTGAAATTTACCTACGTATGCCATTTACATACATTTTTTCGGACTATTTTCGAAAGATCCAACTCAATATGACTATATTTCTTATTCATACACAATATAAAATATCATAATCTCATTTTGTTATTTCTACCTTATAAATTTATTAATCCTGAATTAAAATCTATAATAAATACTTTGATTTACACTAAATCTTGTTATTTCACTTATTATATTATTATGTGAATTTAAAGAAAATCATTTCGTTTCAATTTTTATTGAGAAATTATGCAATTTAGAAATCATAACAGTGTACAAACCACTACGTAAAAAAAAGTAATTGGAATGCAATAGGATTTAGTTCAATTCTAATCGTATACGTACTCGTATATCTGTTAAAAATCTGTGGAAAACTTCACGGGCACATGAACTAACTAATTGCAATATGTTCATTGGGAAGTATAAAACCAAACTGCTAGCCATTGTTAGCCGAAAATGTGAACTTCTATCGATTTTTTTTTTGTGAATTCTTAGATTTTATTAGTATACCTATGAGTGTAGCACGCAGTGTTTTGTCTAATTAAGTACCATTTTCCGCGAACTTTATATAGAGATTAAATAGTAAATTTCATACAAACCCTTCTAATTAAATCTATTTTAAAACATTGTTTGTGAAGAAATAAAAAGCGCATTAATAATAAAATTCATACACATTAGATGCACATAATTTAACGAATAACATATAAACTGGCAATTATTGTGTTGTGACAGCCAACCCAAATACAAACATTGCTAACAATATGTTAAATATACATATATTATACGCGCATATAATAAATATTTATTATTATATTTTCGTTAATGTAACATGTTAATATAAGATACATACATTAAAAATCTTAAGAAATCATAATCGTGTATAGTGTGGAGCACGATATACATACATAGTTAGAAATTACAAACAGCTGCAAAATCTGTACATAGTAAATTTTAAAATTGTTTTTAACAGAATTTCAAAAAACACCAACAACAATATTTATGCGCTCGATCTGATTAAGATTTGTTTATTTTCGTTAACAAAAACAAAATTTCTATTAATATAATTATTATAGTTTTTTTTAGTTTTAATGATCATTTATTTATTTTTTCTAATGGTGGCATAATGAGATGCATAAAAATAACAACGTACCATGTAAATATATACATATATACATAATTTATGGGTTTTTCATGTAATTTAAGTCCTCTCACTTTATCCTCCTCCGCACACTTGTCACGTGAATTTTATATAGGTGTTTGTCGACTTGTATTTATGGATGTTCATTTAATATCTAAACTGCCGGATATATTTCAAATTTATTTATGCGTTTTTAATCAGTTGTACATTAAAAAGAATAGAATGAAAATTAAAACGATTTATGAAGGTACTTGAGATTATAGGGTTATTGTTAACACTTTGGCTTAAGCTATAAAATAAATGTGAGAGTTGTTAAATGAAATGTATATGACTACAAATTTATGTTTTATTAGCTGTAATAAAAATGTTTAAGTGGATTATTGAAATGTGGTTTTTATTATTTATTCAACTGTGGAAATTATGTACAATACTCGTATTTATAAAAACGAAGGTGCGATGGTGTTTCCAATATTTCATATTCAATTCCCCATTTTAATTAAGCCGCAAGCAGCGATGGGCGAGGTAGATTACGCCGTGTAGTGTTTGATGCTTCATCCAAAACAACAAATGGTCTATCTCTAAACGATTGCATGGTGAATGGTCCAAAATTATACAACAAGATTTAGCAGATATTTTACTACGATGGCGAAAACACAAAATCGTAGACAGCAGAGATAGAAAAGATGTATCGCCAAACATGGATTAACAAACAAGACCAAAAATATCAACGAATACTATGGCGAAGCAACCCCTCCAAGCCAATGGAGGCATACAAATTAAAAACGGCATGCTTGAATCTAGCTGGGTAAAATTGCGACCTAATTTTCAACAAATTCAATGGCAGTACAACAATGTGATTTCGGACAATGAATTATTATTAGCAAGCAACAAGGAGGTACAACGACCGAAAAGAGGCATAGGAGACACTATGGGCTTAGTACTAGGCGATATATTTGCGATCTTGACAGAACGTGAGGCAAGAAATTATGAAGCACAATGCCATAAATAACGATGAGCAACAATTAGAATCATTGAGAGAGAGTCATACCACCATAATAGCCAACACAATTAAGCTAATTCAAATCTCACATTGGAATTATTAAACAACCTGATAGAGCAGCAGAGAAGGCTCAATTCTGAAATGGAATTATTAAATGAATACACCATAAGAGAAGAACAAATTCGCTCGATACTAACTTCAACAATTGAATTGATGTTAATTCTAAGAAATCTGGGAGACACCCAGCAAGTCTTACTTAATGTAGTCCAGCACGCATACAAGAATATATTGCATCCCTCATTACTTGCTCCCGCTCAATTAGAACAAGAGCCGGATTGAATCAAACGACACATAGCATCAACCATATACATACCGCATGAGATTACGTAGTAGAGTCACGTAGTAGAGACTCTATCGTTTGCGCAGGACTATACCCTATTGCCAGTATTTTTAGTACCTAACATTGAGCACAACAACACGCAGTCGTACATTACCACCATTTCGGAATACTTAGCAGTAGATAATCATCGGGAACACTTTACATTATTAACAACAGATGAAATGAAACAATGTCAACTATTTCAAAATAAACGATTTTTATGTGAACCATCGCCAATTAATAACGCAATGACTGACCAAAATCAATGCGAATTAGCGGTCTTACAACGAGCAGCAAATCTCGAAGGGGCATGTACCATTGGGTCAGTTAAGAAAGCAAACCATTGGATTAAGCTCTATGCGACGAATCAGTGGATATACTCCATTCCAATTGAAACAACATTCGAATGTAGTATGCGGCCATAGCATTAAATCATTCAGTCTCCTAGGATCAGGAGCGATAGAAATCGAGGCTGGATGTGTGCTGCGCGACACAAATGTATACATCGTCGCGGTTGTCGACACGTAAAATATAACGTATATTACTTGGCAGTGTTTTTTGTCAACGTTGTCAATTAAAATAATGTATTTTGTAAAAGAGTTCATCTAGAGGTGATTTTTCATTTGTTTCTTTTTGACAAATGGCCCATGAATAGTTTCCAACTGTCATCGTGTTTGCCATTTCATCATGGAAAGACGCAAATTGTTCAGCTTTATTACGAAAATTAGCGTTCTGTGAGGATCGTGTTTCGTGCGCTTACACCAATAGTGAATAGTGCTCGTTATTGCGCCATGATAACGAAATATTTGCTGCTTGAAATTGAAGCCCGACCTCGACAAAATTTGGTTCCAAGAAGTCGGCGCTATTTGAAAAAACATTTTGGCGAGCAATTAATTTCACGGTTCAGATCGTTGAATTGGCTATTTAGATCGTGTGATACCTCTAGACTCTTTTCTTTGGGGCTACCATTCCATTATACCGTTCGATATTCTCGAACGCGTCATCAAAAATTGATCTTTGAGAACGGGCCATCGCAGTTGCTGCAAGAAATGTTCTTTCGAATGATAATAAGGTTTCCATACGATTAAATTGAGTTTTTTTAGATTTCGTTATTACGGATAAAATCACGCACATGTTGTTTGGTGCTACCTATTTCTGGCATAACTGCCGGTGTGACTTTTGCACTTCAGCACTCTTTCCACTCACTATACTCCAACATTTTTCGATACATCGAAAACCTGTGAGCTCTTTGAGATAGCATTGATTGATTAATCTCGTGCAAATTTATTGCTTCTGTGGGAATTAAAGTCGTGTGAACGTGCTATATGGCCAAAACTTTACTGCTGAATCGTATTGAAGAATTATCGGCAAAATACGTCGTTATGAAAAATGTGACAAAAACCTGGCTCCACAACTGCAAATTGCTGGCCAAATCATACATTTTTGGCAAATGTATGTAATTTGAAGTGTTTCAAAACCCATTTCATGTACGTTTCATCATCCATCAAAACAAATCCACTAAATTTTGTGAAAATTTTGTCATCAGTCTGTTTTATCGAACAAGTGTTGGTTATCTCAACGATTTGGCTTTTTAATAACTCGGTAGCACTCGTAGCCTTCCTGAACTCGAATTGGTTTTACCATGGAGTGGGGTGTGTTAAATTTTATGGCACGGTCATAGTTAAATTGCCCCGGATTATTTTTAATGAAGGTTATAACCTTTTTGTAAAGATTTGTATCAGTTGTGCCATGTAAAGATTTCTATCGTTGTTCAGCACCAATTTTTAATACGCCGATGGTCGAGTAAGCAGAGTTAATGCTTTTGAAATCGTGGACTCGAGTTCAAGACTCGTCAGCGCCAAAACTGAAATTGGTTCAACAAATAAACACAGCTTCTGTTGAAATCTACATTCAATTTCTGCAAGTATAAGCGCCATGTATATAAGCGCCTCTTGTGTATGACCGTAATGGAAATGTAAGAGCCATCTCTTCTGTATATGACCGTAATGAAAATGTTAGAGCCATCTCTTGTGTATGACCGTATTGAATTGTCCATTCCTGTTGCTAAAATTTTCAATTTTCTCTATTGAATTGGCAAACATAACAGATTGGTATAGCACGTAATTTATATATGCCGGTGGTCCAGTAAGCAGAGTAGTTGCATTTGGAATTTTCATCTTGAATTCAAGCCTCAGTTTGGTATTAAATAATTTTTAATTTAATTTATTTAATTTCTCCCTTCAATTGGCAAATATAAAGGATGAGTATAGCAGCATTTCTATATTTGGAAATGGTGAGGTGGTAAAGTAAGCGGTGTCAAAGGATTTGGAACCGTGGATGTTGTGCAGTGTTCGAACCTCGATTAAAAAAGGGTAAACAATTTTAGTGGGCATTTCTCATTAAATTTAAAAAAAAATCGCTTTTTGTTTTAAAAATGACCAATTTTCAATTAAATTAAAACTATATATTGAGGCTTGAACTAGCCATGATTACAATCTAATCACACAGCTTCTTTTACCACTGAGCCACCGCCATACATATACGCTCTATACCCATACCCATCTTTTGTACTTGCCACTTTTACATGGAGAATATTGAAGTTTTGAACAGAAGCTGAGTTGGATTTTAGTAAATTTATTTCACCATCACCAATTTGACAGGAGGTATTAAATCAAACATTTTTTGGCGCGATCGAGAATCGAACTTAGATCCTTAAATCCAAAGTCACTGACTTTGCTTACTGGACCACCGCCGCGTATATATTTCATTCTATACAAATCTGAAAATATTAGCAAAGGCAATGGACTCTGCGTTTATTTCACCATATTTTTCAAGTAGTGGCATGTATATACCCATATTGTATACATGTCACTACTTGAACAATTTGAAAATGTTTAACAGAACCTGTGTGTTGAACCAATTTGAATACAGAAAAAATTAAATTAAAATAATACCGTCGCTAATGGAACTCGAACCTTGAGCCACGAATCCAAAGTCTATCACTCTAATATCTCGCGCACCACCGTATATATATTTGATCTTATGCAAATCTTTTATACTTTCCAAATGAATTGAGAAACTTGGGAAATTTTTTAACAGAAGCTGAGTTGAGCCAAAAATGTCCCAACATTAATTTCGTTTGAAACTTAACTGAACTGCATAGTGCCAGGTGCAACAATGCGATGACATGCCAAGCAGTGTATTTCGAAGAAGTTAAAAATTTGACAAGCTATTCCTCCTTATATTCTTAAAAATTATAAAACTTCCGTTCCAGTCAATGATGCTTGATGCGATTTTCTATAGGCCTTTGCCACAATATTGACCTCCTATGACCACACAAGTTTAAGTCAGTAAACGACTGAATAACGTCCAAAGAAAAAATTTTAATTTTCCTTTGCAAACTGAAAGTATAACAAATAGGTATACCTGAGTTTAAGTCTCGATTCGGGCAACAAAAAATTTAATTTAATTCAGATTCTGTTAAATTTTCACTTTTCTCTATTCAAATGGTGAGTATAAAAGATGGAATTATCAGTAATGAAATTGTGCGGCAGTGGATCTCTTTTTGAAAAGAGATTTAAATGGATTTACGGACATTCTATAAAACTATCACCAATAACGCAATGTTCCTAAAGAAATTTGGTCACCCTATAGTTCAGAACTAATTGGCAAAATCACTCAAGGAATTGTCTACATTATCGAAGTTGCCTACGTTGTTGACGTTATATACGGGTTGTCGACACGTCAATGTAGAAGATAATAGATGACGCGTAAACGCCCAACCCTGGCCGCAAGTTAGGTCAATATTATTTTTATTCATATGACTGCCTCTATAATTTTATATCCAATTTAAGAATTTATCTCAAGAAATATTATGATGATGTCTATTAATAAAAATTATTAACAACCACTTGTTGATGTGTACATATATATCTACTAAACATAATTTGAAAGGGAAATAAAAATAAAAATCATATTCCATTCATCTTATATAATATATTTTATACACAGTCACACACACACACACAGATAAGAGAGATGAAATTGCGGGTGGTGGCGGTTTAAACGAGAATATAAATCAAAATAAAAAAATATTTGACAAATTAAGGTAATTTTGCAGATATTTTTTCACTTTGAAACGAAACAGATTAATATGTTAATGTACAATAGAACGTCTGCATAAAGAGAGAGAGAGAGAGAGAGAGAGAGAGAGAGAGACAAAATACTCGAAATACGATACGACGAAAATCGACCCTCCAACACTTAATGAATTTAAACAATGTATAATCACTATTGACAAAACGATCATTTTAAACCAAATGGTTTATGTTTTGATGTTTTTCCCCCCAAAAAAAACCAAAAACAAAACAACACAAACAGCAGAGACAGAATTAACATATTTCAACAACCCAAATAAAAATAACACTATAAGTGATACATTGATTGTATACATAATTTAAAATAACTTCAATCATCATTAAAACCAAATAAATACCGAACCCAAAAAAAAAATCATCTGTCGACTTTTCCCTCACTGTTGTTATTGTTGTTATTTTTCTCAATATACATAATCTCGAAATACCCAAAAATGACACAAAATATTATTTTTGGTATTAAGAATTATACATTTTTTTTTGTAATAAATATTTACATTTAAACAAAATGTTTTGCTTTTCCCTTTTTTTGAAAGAAGTCGTCGAAACTTAAGAAACTTATCATCTTTCACTTTGTGTTGTTATATATCGTATGTACAAGACAATTTTTAAGACTCCGATTGAAATATAAAATAAGGATCAAATTTTTGAATTTTTATATTACATTTAAGATTTTGTATCAACAAACCTTTGTTATCAAAAAAAAAAAACTTTGGTAAATATTTATAAGACGGTATATAAGAAAAATAATTCTTAAAATGTTGAGAAAGACAAATAAATTAGAAATATTTATGGAAAGTCTTTTGTAATTTTTATTTTTTTTTTGTAGAAGAAATTATGATAAATTAAATAAACACACGGTCTATTGTTAATCTTTATATGCAATATGGAATGCATCTCAATCTATTGTGTGTTTATAGGATTGTATATTTGTATATAGGGCGCGTGGATAGTATAAACAGATTCAGGAGATTTATGAAAGGTCATTAACAATAACTCATTTCAAGAAATTCAATTAGTATAGAGAGAGAAACGTTTAAATTATTATCCCATTGACATATGGAAACCATCTGGTGGTTTAACTATATATGCCTGATTAATTGATAAAGTTGTTCTTATAATTAAAATTATCTCATATAAAATCATAATTTCATAGCGACTGGTGACTGGTGACTAGATTGGCATCCGCCAGCCTTTGCAAGAAGAAAAGCCAACCAAATTATGCCATGATAAGGTACGAAATATCAAATAAAAACACGAAATCCAACTGAAACGAGTCTTGTTTTCAATTCCATCAACCTAGTTTTCCATGTAGTGTTTCCAAGAATCTCGGCAAATATCAATCCCGAGAAGTTTTAGTCAGTGGTTTATAAATTTCTTGTGTTGTTGACGTGTATTGATTTGTGTATGGATTTCGTTTCGTTGAGCATAATGCACCATTTCTTTGTCCAGCTACATATTGCATTAGTGGCATTTTGTAATTTACCAGTTGACCCTTTTATGATATCTCCAATTGCTAGGATTGCAGTATCATCCTCAAATGTTGCAATGTGTATTCCTTTTGTATTTGGTACATCTCTTGTATAAAGTAAATACAATATTGGTCCCAAGACGCTTTCTTGTGGAACTCCAGCCGATATTTGTTTTACATCAAAGTACTCATCCTCAAATTTAACGCGAAAGTATCGGTTTAGCTAGATAAGATTTTAATGTCTCGTAAAATTGCTTTGGCAGGTCTCGGTGTAGTTTATACTCTAGTCCTCGGTGCCATACTTTGTCAAAGGCTTGTACTACTACCAAGAAGATACTTGAACATATTTTCTTCTTTTCCAGTGTAGTTTCAATTAAGTCGGTAATTCTATGCAGTTGGTCTAGAGTAGAGTGTCTCTCTTTAAAGCCAAATTGATGTGAAGGAATGTGTTTTCTTTCTTCTATTAGTGATTTTAACCTTTTAAGCAATAGTTTTTCGAACAATTTTGAAATTGTAGGAAATAGCGAAATCGGTCTATTCAAGGTTTTAAAGTTAGGAGCTTCATTAGGTTTTGCAATCATAATCACATCTGCCACCTTCCACTGGTTTGGATCGTATTTCAGTGAAAACCCTTATCGGGGAGTGCTTTAACTATTTGTCCTAAAATCAGCTTATTAGCAGGTGATTTTTTTGAGCTTACGTTTTTAGTAATCTCATATTTTAGCTCTTGGTTGGATGTTTTTACTATCCATTTTTTAAACTGGGTTTATGTTTTCTTCCGCTGATTACCTCGGAAGGGGCTGAAATGTATTTTCAAGGTGGGCTGCGAACAAGAAAGCCTTTTCTTTAGCACTTCTTGCCCAAGTTCCATCATCCTTTTTGATAGGAGGCACCTGAATGTTCGGTCGCTTAAGTCCTTTTGTTGCTTTCCAGAGCGAATAGTCTGTGTCTTTTTGGCCGGAAAGACCGGTTGGATATTCACTAAATGAATTGTTCTTAATTTCTTTGATTAGCAACTTCAGTTTGTTGCTTAAATAATTAAGTCTCGATATACTTTGTGGTGCTCTATACCTCTGCCAGGTTTTACGAGCCTTCCGCTTTTTATTAACCAAACCCCTCACTTCCAATGAATAGTTATTGCGCCTCGATATTTTATATTGAATAGGGGGCGTACTCTGCCACGCTACTTGCAATATATTATTATTTAATAGTTCTAATTGGTCATCGAGTTGTGTCGCAGTTTTGATTGGTACTTGTAAGACTGTATTTTCTTCGATCAGCGTTTGGAAATAATCCCAATTTATTTTATTCTTTGTTAATCTAGGCAGGTTTTCTTTCTTGATCATAATAACTGGTGTGGTCTGAACAAATTCCTTCATTGTTTTCTATCAGTACGTAGTTTTTGGACACTCCTTTTGTTACAAAGAAGTCTATTAAGTCTGGTATTTTTTTATGATCGGTATAGGTCAATATGTTGGTTTACTCCTAGAGTAAAAAGTGAATGGAGGCTTATGTGAGGCTTCTATGCTCCTTTCAGTTTTCACTATGCGCATGTTTAAAGATTCTATCCTAAGTATTTTTTCTAGAATTGGAGTTTTTTGATTTTCTTTAACACTGCTGCTGCAAAGGATTGTTGGTTAGCTTTCGCCGAGTTTTTCGGTGGTATTCTGTCGAATGGTATTTCCCGGTTTTGCTTGAACTGAGTTTTTCTATTCCTCAGTTTTTGCAGTTATCTAGCTATCTCGCATCCTCTGTAGTTTGCGGAATGATCTCCTTTGCAGTTTACACATTTAGGGGTTTCATAAGTGATTTCATATTGATTTCATAAGAGACTGCGAGTAGTGCCATATTCAGTTATTCCCATTATATTGAATGGAGGCGGAACCTTATCCTTGGGTTTGGCTATCTCAGCCTCTTTTTGAATTTCAATCATGTCGTTTGATTTTGGGGATTGGCTTGCAGTTTCTGGGGAAGATAAATTTTTTCTTTTTTTAGAAGACCGTTTCTTCGGTTTTTTCAAGGATCCAGTCTGTTTCGTCTCATCGTATTTCATCTTCATTATAGTGAAGAATTCTGGTGCAGCTTGGTCCTGTATTTCTTTGGCTTGAAGTGCTTGTTTCAGCTTTCCATTTTCATTCTTAAGTATGTTAATCTCTATACTAAGTTGAGATGTGATCTTTTCTATTTTACTTAAATGTTTACGAAGTTCTTCGTTTTCCTTTTCATAGGTACTAATTGAGGATATTGGTGATATCGGTACTTTGGAGCTATACGTCCAAATCATTGCGCCCGCGTCCACACTCCACCATGTCATCCGGGGTTCCGGATCATTGCACCGCAGATTTCTCTCCTTTATCACCCATGCTGGTATTTTGCGACCCATAGGAGACTAGGTAGGAGACAAGCAACTCGCACGGGAACAGCGAAGGGATAGAATCCTTACTTTTTTGAAAGTTGATTAAATAAGTAAATTGTGAAGTTTTGGACTGCAGAGTATACTGTTTCAACAATTTTAATCTAAGTTTAGTTTTTGACTTAGCACTCTATGTCTTTGTATTCATTGTATATCGGGTAAATATTCGATTAATTTAAATTTCAACTTAAATTGAAACTTTGAACTTATATTTCAACTTTGCCAACTGATTTTGTAAGAAGCGAAACAATTTGTGTTTTTGTATTAATCGTAAATCAGAAAGCGCTGAAACCTAACAAAGTAGTAGAATTATATAAAATCAAAACTATGAGCATTAAAGTTTCATAAAACTATAGTATATGTATTTGAAGTTCGTAAATTTTTAAAAAAGTTTGTTAAATATTTTAATTCAAAACTAGCTGGGTTAGTTATCCTAAAATTGAAAAATTGTGATTTTGAACCCTGTCAAGGTTAACCGATAGTTTCCAGCCGAAAAAAATCGATAATGAAGATTTTTTTGTTGTAAATTGAACATTAGAGTTGAAGTATATTTTTTCTTTCTATCATAATGCTAGGGCAGCTAAGCGAATTTACAAATCCGGAAAAAGCGAGAATGGTGGAAGGCCGAGGTTCTGAAAGTCAGCAACAACTCAGCATTGAGCGCAGTTCGTAATTTCTTTAAGGGAATTACAGGATTGCACCATACTTTCAAGCCTGCGTCAACTGCCATTCGCGACAGGTATGGAAACCTCTGTGTCAATTTCGACGCAGTACTCGACGCATGGAATGGACATTTTACCGACTTGCTTGGTGTTCATCATGCGTCACAGATTGTAGTTGCGTCACTTCAAATACAGACTGCGGAGATTTGCATTGAGGATCCATCCCATGAGGAATTCGCTATAGGGCCGTGCAGAGACTAAAATGAAACCGCTCATCTGGAGTGGACTGAATTAATTCGGAGCTCTTGATATTCGGAGGGGATACTTGTGGAACTGTCTTTTCAACCTTATTCGATTAGTATGGTGAACCAAAGTAATGTCTGATGAATGGAAAGTGGCCGCGATATGCACCATTTTCAAGAAAGGAGACCGCTTGAAGTAGGAGAATTATCGCGGTATAGCTCTTCTTTGCACAGCATACAAGTTACTGTGCTACATTATATTGGATAGAATCACCCCTTTAGCGGAAGGCTTGGTTGGTAACTATCAAGGAGGATTTCGTCCGAATCGATCAGTCACTGATCAGGTCTTTTCGCTGCGAGTGATTCTATCTCAATATTATGAAACTTCCTTCTCCGTGCACCAGGTGTTCCTGGATTTCCGGCAGGCCTATGACTCAATCAATCGAGAGAGTCTGTGGTCTGTCCTGGAATATCTAGATATGCCAACAAAAATGGTACGATTGTGAAGAATGACAGTGACGCAGTCTCAATGAAGTGTTAAAGTTGAGAACAGATATCAGGAATTGTTGCAGTTAGTTCGGGTGTTGGGCAGGAAGATGCTCTGTCCCCGATACTCTTTAATCTCATGTTGGAGTACATCTTTCGAAAAACCGAAACACCTCATCGCAACATCTTATATCGCCAGTCCAATCAGGTGCTTGCATATGCAGATGACATATACGTGATTGGACTGAATAGCAACGGAGTAAAAGAAATACTTGATCCGCTTGTAAAGTTTTCAGCTTTTGTTGCACTTCAGATCAATGAGTCAAAAACAAAATACATGATCTCTGGTTACAGGGACAATGGCACACCAGATTTTAGTAGACGCCACTGCACGTTTGAAGGGGTGGGGAGGTTCAAATATTTGGGTTCTCTTATCACTCACGCTAACAGTGTGGGTGAGGATATTAAAGTGCGGCTGGCAGCTGGTCATGCTTTGTATCCTCTAAGGCCGCTGCTAAAATCTAAACACCTATCAAGTGCCGTGAAGCGAAAGCTATGGCACATACCGGGCTCTGTACAATAACGAGCCGTTGGAGCCAGATTGTTGACGCAGTAAGGGGCCGGTAAATGGCCTTTAAACAGTATTTTATTATTATTATAATTATCATACTGCTAAAATTACCGATTGTTTCCAGCAGACATATGTCGATAAAGAAGGTCTTTAATTCATGAATAAAAGAGATACGATTTATTTCGATACATATTTGTGAAATATTTTTTATTAATACTGGTAGGAATATTTTTTTGTGATAAATAAGCTTCAATCAAGCCGCCTCCAGACATAACACTCTATAGGCTGAATTATTATAAATTTTCAATTATTTACATATGATATTGGAAACTCTAAATTTCCCAGGACATGAAAATTGAAACTTGGACTAAAATATTTTTCTAGTCATAGCTACTCATCTGCCATAGAATTTAGCTATCATTCTCATATAGCTATCATTCTCCAAGAATTAAATCCGAAGCGACATCACAAAAAATGACTTCTCCAGCGTCCGCTTTCGTTTGGGACGAGGAATTATTTACTGAAAATTCTTATAAGAATCCTATTAACAGTGTACACACAAATCATGCTTATTTGTTTAAAATTTGACTATGGTTTAGATTTTTTGCTTCTGCAACCATTTTACTCAACCAGCCAAGCGTATCTTCAATAAACTAGTAGGTTTCCCCCTCCCGTAACAATTTCTGTATAAGTTTGTCCATTTTTTTTACAGAAACATCCTAAATCGTAAGCAAGATTCTCCACCTTTATTGAATTTACGCAAAATACAATTATCTAGTTAATTGACGTTATCTTGCGGTAGGCACGAATCACGCTGCTATTATCGAAAACAACAAATTTCTAAAAATTGAGCCAATCCCCGAATGTATAATGAAAATATTAAAAATCGACCTAAATTTAATTCAGAAACTATGAGTGCTGGGATTTATTTCCGCTGTAATTTAACACAGTAACTGGGCATCATGCCATACCAAGTCAGAAAAAATACAAATGCTTTTAAGCACCCATGGTTCCTGTTAGTTATTAATTAAAATTCATTAATTAAATCGGCTAAACTAAATAAGCATACTCTTCTCCGCGATAGGCGGTAACATGTAACTTACTCACCAAACGAACAGTTGCAATAATAACTTCACCAATATATTTAGTTTTAGGGCAACTAGTAGGGCAACAATGCATTCAAATAAAATTCTAATTTTTTAAGTGGGGTAATTCGATAATTTTGAAAATCCTGGTATAGGATGGAACTTATTTTGCCCGATTTTTAATTTTATTTTCTAGATAAGCCTTTCTAGATCCTACATACATAGTTTTATAAATATTGGTTGTTTAACATTATAAGACACGAAAATTTTTTAACTTTGTAATTGTGTACGTATTTGGAGCATGACAAATGTTTACCATTTTTTCCTATGTGGTGGTGTTAAATAAACATCCCACCCAATTGTTTTAATACAGGATGGCATTAATCATACGCTTCACAATTTTGCACACTTAATATCAGCACGTGTTTTGGTTTAACACTAACAACAACATTTATCCATCCATTCAAAAACAAAAAAAATGGTTATAAATAAAACCATTTGATAATTTTAAAACATATTAACATGAAAATTGTGATAACAATTTCCCGTTTTTATTTTTTATTTTTATTGAAATCCATTATCATTTTCTCATTCATGAAATTATCAATTTTAATTTTCCTAAATTCATCGTATATTATCGTATATGCATAATATTATCTATGTGTATAGAAGTGATATAATTTTATCTATTTTGTATTTTGCCTACAGAATATAAGGGGGCTTGAAAAACAGATACATATATTACACGAGATGAGCGCTCATAATTCTAAAATACTCATGGTGATACATCGTATATATAAAATACAAATCAATTGATCCCCTTTAAGTCATAAATATGAAAAATAAATATTATACAAAAATGAAAATTTTGTAGACAAGACAAGACAACAACAATATAACAGTACTAACAACCACAATGGATCGAGAGAAGGAAAAATAAAAATGGAAAATCATTTCCCTTCTTTTCACATTTTAAAGTAATTTGCAGCCAAAAAAAAGAAGAACTTTAAATTTTTTTTTTGGTTATTTATTTGGAAAAATTACACAAACAAGAACAACAACAACACAAATTGTTATGAGAAAATATAGAAAACTAATATCCATATAGGAAAATAAGGGAAAATTACAATTTTCGAAGATTTTCGAAACAACGAGAAAAATTGAATTAAAATTTTTTTATTTATGGAAAAATATGTAAATATATAAATTTTGTACTCGGATGCTGTGCGCTCCCTGTTTGATTTTGGCGACCGAAAGATAGCAGCAGCAAGTGTTAAAAATTAATATTTATAATAATATTTATCTTGGTAATCATGTTTGCTTGTATATAATGTTGAAATATCACTTTATGCTGGTATAATGCTGCTATACATACATATACATATGTATATGTATTATATTAACAAGTTGGTTGTCAGTTACTCTCAAAGTGTCAAGATCCTTGCATAAAATTCTTCCTACATAAATCATAGTTTGTATTGCATCCAGAAGAAAAAAAACTGACTATACTTATTCAAAAGAATCGAATAATATAAATTTAATTAGGTACTTGAACGGGTTTTTGCCATTTCATTTTACTCAGACAAGCTGCTCTTATAAATTGAAAATTTATTTTTGTTGAAATAAAAATTGCTTTTTGTTATGAAAAGCGAAATAAAATAGAAAATTATATTTGATATATAATAAGGAAGTTTAAAAAGGATAAACTTAAAAAAAAAATATAATATTATATATTTAAATTATGCTCTCAAACCGTTCCCCAATTATATGTGGATTCTCGCTGTATATTAACGAAAAATAAAAAAAAATTGGTCAAGTGGATTCTTAAACAACAACAAACTTTTCCATCCAACATTTTTATGAAATGAAAATTTAATTTCTGTATACGGTTTAAAAATTATAACAAATCAAGATAAAATAAATTGTGAATAGTTTTCTTTGTATGTATGTATATAGCTTTACATGTATAATGTGTTAAAGGCTCTGCAAAATATAATTCCCTCATCGCAATAATTTAGAGTATATTATACATAATTATTCCACATCAGAAGTCTGTTGGTAATCATAACTGTATACAAATTTACGACAAACAAAGTTAATTAGATTGACACAAGCTTATGTTGTTTGATGGCTTATGTATATCACTACATATTACATTGTATTGTAAAATTCTATAGAATGTTGATTAAGATCACAATTGTATACCTTTAACAAAAAATATACTCACAATATACCATCAAACACTCGAATAAAATAATTCACTGACAAAGCGAGAATCTTGTCAGATTAACACTTAAAATCCACTTTTAATTATTTTAATTTTTAAAGTTAATAAATAAAATAAAAATAAATTTTTGTTTTTGCTTTCTTAAAATAAAAATTGAAGAGGAATTTTTACCTTTTCTTTTTACCATAAATTTTACTTGCCTTTGTCTGTATATACCAAACCGAATGAATATTGAAAAGTTTACACTAATAAGTATAGAAAAGACAAGAAGTGGTAAATACTTTATAAAGAAAAAAATTAAAAAGAGGACAATCACTTAATTAAATTACCAAAATAAATAAACTTTTTTAAAAAGGGTTTTATTCGTAACTTGGTAAATAGTAAAAGTTTCAAGATTTTTACGTTTTTTCTCAATTCAGTATAGTAAAGTTACATCTTTTACGAACAGAAATTGTCAATGTCATAAATTTGAAATATTTAAATTGTTAATACAACATACGCATGTACTTACTAATTGTTCTGTCAGAGTTGAGAAAAAATTACGATAAAATGGATTCTAATAAATAATCAGGAATCAAACGGATATTTTTAAAAGTTAAATTTCTTAATTTGGGCTCTGTAAATCACCCCAGTTCATCTGCGGGCTAATGAATAAAGTTAATTATTCTTGGCCCCTGTGGTAGAGGCGTACTCACATGTCTCGTAAATATAAATTGCACGGACATGGTCTCACAATCGGGAGGAAAAACAAGGCTGATCTTGCAAGGAGATCAGCTAAGCGGATTTGTAGACAGAAGAAGCGAGAATAGTGGAAGGTCGAGGTTCTGAAAGTACAACAAACTCAGCAATGAGCGCAGTTCGCGTAAATTAATATTGTTAAAGGAATTACTGGACTGCACCATACTTCCAGGCCTGCGTGAACCGTAATTCGGGACCGGGATGGAAACCTCTGTGTCAACATCGACGCTGTACTTGATGCATACTAATTTGCACTGAGGAGCCATCCCATGGGGAATTCACTAAGGCCATGCAGAGATTGAAACGAAACCATGGGGTGGACTGCATTAATTCGGAGCTCCTGTTATTTGGAGGATACTTAGTGGAACTGACCTGATATTTGGAGGATACTTTGTGGAACTGATTCGGAACAGCATACAAGCTACTATCCTACATTATATTGGCTAGAATTATCTCTCTAGCGGAGGGCTTTGTCGGTGACTATCAAGGAGGATTTCGTCTGAATCGATCAGTCATTAATCATTCTATCTAAATATTATGAGACTTCCATCCCCGTACATCAGGTGTTCCTGGATTTCCGGCAGGCCTATGACTCGATCAATCGATAGAATTTGTGGTATGCCCTGGAATACCAAGGAGTGCCAACAAAATTGGTACGACAGTGACGCAGTCTCAATTCTGTGTTAAAGTTGAAAACAGGCTATCGAGAATTTTTGCAGTTAACTCGGGTGTTCGGCAAGGAGATGCTCTGTCCCCGATACTCTTTAATCTCATGTTGGAGTATCTTTCGTCAAACTGAAACACTTCAGCGCAACATCTTATATCATCAGTCCAATCAGATGCTTGCATATTGGGACTGAATAGCAACGGAGTGAAGGAAATACTTGATCCGCTTGTAGAGTTTTCAGCTTCTGTTGGACTCCAGATCAATGGGTCCAAAACGAAATACAAAACCTTTGGCTATAGGGACAATGGCACACCAGATTTTAGTAGTGGCCACTACACGTTTGAGGGAGTGAGGAGGTTCAAATATTTGGGTTCATTATCACTCACGATAACAGTGTGGGTGAGGATATCAAAGTGCGGCTGGCAGCTGGCAGTCGTGCTTTATATCCTCTAAGGCCACTGCTAAAATCTAAAGCTGAAGCTTTACAAAGCGTTGATCAGGCCCGTTGTTATTTTTGGATAAGTTGGGCGCTGACGGATGAGTACGGGAGATGGCTCCTTACATTTGAGAGAAGTGCGTGTGTTTTACGGCCCAACATGTGACGTAGATGGTACATACCGAGCTGTGTACAATGTCGAGATCAGAGGTCTGATGATGATCCCATATATTGTACATGAAATAAGATCGCAGCGAGTGCTGATCCGGAACGAATTGTGCAAACTGTGCACCGATTTCTGAAAGGAGAGCCACCATATGGTAGACGCATAGGTCGTAGCAGGCGACGATGGTCTCACGATGTAAAAAACCACTTGACCTCTAATTCCGATTGTCTTAGACAGTATGAAGACCATGCTCAGGATCGAAACCGTGGAGCCAAATAATTGACTCAGTAAGGGGCCAGTAATGGCCTTCTGAATACTGTTATTATTTTTATTTATCATTAATCTCACGATAAACGTTAAGGAAAGCCGATTTGATATGACGAAATTAAAGTATTTGGGCTAGTTCATTGAGAAGGCAGGTAATAAAACTAACCCAGATAAAATACGAACTAGAAAAGATTTCTTAGCACCAACGTATATAAAACAAACCTCTTTTAAAAATGTCGGGCTAGTATCAACGCTTCATATGCTCCAATTACGGTAGAAAATCATATATGAATTGGAGCTTGCTTCGGTATAATTTAAAGATCCGAAATACGTACGACTTCAAGATCTAATAACTGTCAAACCTGAATTTGCATCCAACCAATAAAAAATTAATTAATAAAATACCGTTTTTCGTGTGTTTTACTAAGTGTGTGCTATGAAAGCTCGATTAAAGTCTGGTATCGTGAATTTTTTAATTTATTTAATATTATTTACCTATTTTTTAAAAAAAAGAAAATTTGAATACCAAATTTTAGTTGTTTGCCCAGCTCTCATATAGTAAAACAAACGAAAAGTGGTCGAGTACGGCTCGCTACTGTTTGCATCCCATCTTTAAAATGATTGGAGACAGGATTTGGATGAAAATTGAACCTAAATCTGACGTCCCTCTAATGAATTTTCCAAAATGGAAAATATAAATTTCCCAACCATTTATTCATATATTTATCTACGAGGTATATGTTGTTGCTACGGAAGCTCACGGTGGAATTAAGAAGACTCTGGCTAGGTTAAAGCGTTACCAGTACTTTTGGACGGGAATGAGGGCATATTAAGTATAGAAAGTATAATAGAAACAAAATACCAAAAGCCCTATTGAGGAACTATCACCAGGTTGAGCAAATTGCTCTATTTACGGATGTTTTATACGAGAAACCACTGTTGTTTGTTCGAATGCAAAACTATTACAAAAATGGGTGGTTCTATGGAAAATAATATTTTCAGTTTATTTAATGGGAACACAGCAATAAATCTTTTTCGTGTACAGCATGTACTGTATGTATATAAATATAGGCACTGTTGGTTTTAGTAGCGATGCGCAATGTAATAATGGAATAATATATTTAACTTCTCAAACTTCAGTTTCCGTTATTTGAACGTATTTAAATGCTAATAAATAATAAGATATGAGAAACGAGGTGAATGTGATGGAGGTTAACTGTAAAATGATCTTGTTTTGTTAGAACCATATCCGAGATTCTCAGCCTGTTTACAAGCTATTGCAGCTTTAAATCTTTCAAAGTATAACTCTTTATAACTTGATAACCGTAATTAAAAGATGCGGGCCCGCTTGTTCGGGATTAATTTAAAAATAATTGATCTCATTGACTTTAATATACCACATTGTACCGGGAACCACATGATCATAACTCTATTATTGTGACAAAGAAGGTTATTAAATTGTTTACGTTTCTGGGGAAGTTTGGAAACGGCCATTGGATTATTTTCACGGATTGAGGACTGTTTTGCTATCTGTAGACAGAAAAATACTTTTGAACAATGCCTCATGCGTAACAGACGTAAGAAACAATGTTTTTATAGTTTTCATTCCTATTTTCTGGTTGATTCTCTACAAAGAGACAGTAAGGAACTTTTCTTGGTACACGGCACACACAGATGAAATTTATTGATCTTGTATGGTAGAGTATTCAGGAATGTCGGCAGACACAACTGGGCACGAAGGTCGGTGCAGAGAATTTTGGGTACATTACGCATGTTCTGATATAAAGCGCATACTGCAAACGGCTCAATGGCTTTGTTAAGGAATTTCTTTGTCGAGCGCATTATCTAATTATCTAATCGAACTTCTATTTTCGAAATTTTCTGTTAATCGCATTTATATTTTGTCAGATAAATTAAAAATCCGTTTTATTAGTAGTTTTAGAATTTTCATCCTATACTTTCCTTTACTGATTGAAAGACAAGGTACATATATGATACCTTGATTTAGTGTGTTTTAGTGACGTTCATTGCACTACAAAACTTTTAGTCGCAATAGTAAAAAGTGTTGTTTAAGTAAAAATCATTTAAAATGGGATCAAGAAGACTGAAGTGTCTTAGTATTGACGAAAAACTTGATTTAATAATTCGTAATACCAAAAAGCACCGTATCCACCATATTAAAAATCGAGGGAAAATACAAAATATCACTATGCGTGTAATTTAAACGATGTAAGCAAATTGATAGTATTATTTTAGCTTGACTGCATCGAATTCGTAACCAAAATTTACCAGTAGGTGGTCCTTTAATCAGTTAATAATTTTAATGCTTCGAGCGGCTGATTTGATAAATTTAAAACTCGTCACAATATTGTTTTTAGCCGTATCAGTAGAGAGAGTGCATCAGTTAGCGCAAGCACATGTGGCGAATAGAAAAGCAATTTTGCCGGAATTAATAAAAATTTATACAACCCTCAAAATATATTTAAGTTTGTATATAGTAAAAGAGGCATTTGTGTTTCGAGGAGATAAATGCTTTGGTGGCATAAAAATTAAGGCTCGGATTATCTGTCTTGTGGGCTCCAACATGACCGGATATGAAATGGAATTCTTGATCGTACGAAAAAGTAGAAATTTCAGATCATTTCCTCAATTGGAGGTTAAATATTACTCAAATAAAAAGGCGTGGGTGACCAGCGAAATATGGGAAGATTTTCTAATGAAAACCGATAAAATGTTTGTTTGTCAAAATCGAAAAGTGGTCCTGTTTGTCGATAATTACTCTGCCTACCCAAAAATGGTTAAGTTGAAGCTAAAATTTGTTTAATTAGAATATTTTCCAACAAACGCCACATCGAAAGGCTGGATTGCTTGATATTGAATAGGCCGATGACGACTTAATACTAATATCCGATTTGAGAGCTAAAATACAACGAAAAAATTTAGAACTCGAAGGATATAATTCTTTATATAATGAATGGAAAAAAAGACCTAATGACACCACCGAGGTAACTGCTGAAGATTTCTTGCATTTTGACATTTGACATTTGCGCTACGGTATATCTCACCGACGAAGCTGTTCTCGAAACCGTTGTGCCATCTCTAGTGCCAGAGCAGATAGACGAAGAAGAAATGGAAAAATTAAATATGTACAAAGCGGATGATTTCATGGATCCGTTTTTTAAGATGCACTCTTAAGCTTTTATCTATGGGCAAAAGTTATCCCGTTTCTAAAAGATGAGAAAAAGATTCGCCCTCCAGATGTATTGGTAAGTGACAACGGCTCCCGAAAATTACAAAGCACCTATGACAATTATTCCAAACGATATAACTTGTTTCTAGTTAGTTTAGTATACTATGTTTCAGGAAAACTGGTTTACATTCGCCAACAACAATAGAGTAACGGAGCTCTAAGGAGATATCTATAATTTATGGCCGAAATTTAGCCTTCTGTTTGCTGGAAAGTTTTATTGATGGTTTCAAATCGGCTACAGTGGAGGTTTTCAAGATTAAAATTAAAAAATCCAAATTTGTTCATTCAAAATAGATTTTAAAAATTTATCCTAAAATTATTTAATAATATTTTTAGAAAAAGGCTGAGCCCTTTAAAATGATATATTCCCATATAAGTAGAATATTTTTGAACATACATACTTTAATTTAATTTATACCCCTATTATGATTCTCGCCTCGCCGACTCGCTCGCCGTGACTGCTAAACTCGCGTGACTCAATAATCGGTATTATGATTCTCACTTTATTTTGGCGAGTGTTTAACGCGGCGCGATGCGTTGTTTATTATATTTTTGTGTCATCAAGTAGGTGCAACTTTTATTTATTGTATATTTTGAGCAGTTTTATTGACATTATTGACGTCTAGTTATTCTGTATTTGGTATTTACAGAAAGAAATCAAATAATTTAGCATTTGTGTGTGTATTAAAATAAAATTAAACAGTTTTGGTGTTTTTATAATTATTTATTTTACTTGAATTAGATACATTTGACCGAATTTAGCCAACATTTGAGAATCTAAGGCTCCAGTACTTTCCTGTTTACCAATTTGAAAATTGGTTGATATTTTTGATTAACAATACATATTTTTAAAATTTGTATTAATTATATTCTTGCCAAATAATAAAAAATAATAACACTTTCGTAATTTTATCTTCAATTTTTTATTTATCTGTTGAAAAAAAAATTTCTTGCCTCTAGTCACCAATAAATTCTAGGTGATGATATTTGACATTTCTTTCACTCACTTCTCGCTCACGGCGAGAATCATAATACCAAAATATGTTTACGGCGACTTGAAGTCGCCAAGTGACGCGTAAGTGAGATTCATAATAGGGGTATTAATTAATTATTTTTCTGAACTATTAGTTGAATTATCTGTGGATTAAATGATTTAATGTACATGCAAAATTTGGAATTGGTTACGAACGATAGTTCAAAAGTTCAAAAGTTATGAGCAATAAGGGGCCATTAGGTTCCGTTTTACATTTTATGTATGCAAATGGAACCCTAAAAATGAAAATTAAATAAAAACGAAAAGAAGAAAAAACTAAGACTAATATATAATTGGAAAAGTTTTTTATTAAATTATTTTGGTTTATTTTATTTTATAATAGATGATTTAAATTGAAAATTAAGTTTTTTTTTTCCAATTCCAATTTGTAATTCGAATTTTTGTTGATTTTATAATGCGAGATTTTGAAAATGTAAGATTTTTAAATTTCTAACTGTGAGATTTTGTATTATGGAATTTTATAATACGGGATTTTCTATCGCTCCCATAAAGTTAACTTCGCCTTTTGCCAGACATTTAGTGTTTTAAACAAGCCAATTTAACTAATTGCCAGAGTTATAAATTACTAACCAATTCCAAGAATCTTCGTGCTGTTCAAAAGTTCTCAAGAACTCACTTTTACAATTATTTCCTAGTCACAGCATCGTCCATCTTTAATAAACTTTCATGTGTTATACGTTGCATTAGTTCTAAAGCTAGTTTAATGACATCTTTGAGACAGTGGTTATTTCATTTTAAAGCTTGTTTCCAACCAAAAGGTCTCATTATTTCTCTTAAGTATGTAATATATACAGTACACATTCACTGTAACTTAAATAAATAAATTACGCGATTGTTGGTGTTGTGCAATATTAATCTGTTTTCACGTCATTTATAATTGTACAATTGTTATTTGAACCTAACTCTCTATATCACAAATCACACCACTATTGCCTACACTATACTAAAAACAATCGAGCTGTTTATTTTGTTGTAGAAAAAGCAAAATGCACAAGCTAAAATTAAGCAAGGCCTACTTATTAAAAAGTTCATATTATATTATAACTAAGCATGGCTTACTGGAATACAGCTTTTATAATTTATATAACCTGATTCCAGTAAGCCATGCTTAGATAGTACAATTTTTGAAATAGCATAAATAACGTCTCAATTTTTTCACGTTTCTCAGTTGTATAATCCAAATTGCTTGTACATTATAGTGTGCCTAACTAATTTTTTATACGGTGCCAAAGAGTACATATGATGTAACTCTGAAGTTCCAAAGTTAACAGCGCCTCTTAATGACACTTGTTTAAAATAACCGTTTAGAGAAATTCCAATTGATGAGAATCTGCTTCGAGTTGCTTTAAGCTTTAAACAAGACAAATGTTACGAAATTTACGTAAAATCAAATTTAATTAACTATTTTAATTACGACTACTGATTTGTGCTCAACCTTGACTAGTTTGAATTAAATTTGATTTTATAAATTCTAATCAAATTCTCTATATACATTCCAAATTGGCTCGAAGTTGACTATAGATTACTCGTAGTTTATATTCTATTTCAACGTTTTATTATTTTTGTCAGTTTGTTTAATCGAATTTCGTCTACAAATGTTGGTTAAGCTCCAAGTAAAAATCAAATTGAACTGTGATATGCAAATTCGGGTTTCTTATAAATTACGCAGACTATTAAGTTTAATTAAATAAAATAAGGTTTTCGGAAAATTTTGATTCCAATTTACGATGAATTTTATGTAAATTTTTATAGTCATACTTTATAGAATTAATTAATTATTTTATTTTATTCAACGGATTTTATTCAACGTTTGGGTACAAATGCGAATTAAGTTTATGCCGAAATCTCAAATTTCATAAAAATGTTGATAATTTTTTGATCAATTTTGAGCCGCTCAAGTCAGTGCGGGGTTACTCATTTTTTAATTCAGAATTGGTGTTTTAATTATACAGACACGCAGTAGACATCCGCACGTACTTATATACGAGCATTTTCGATTTAACTGAACTTTTAAGATTGTTCAAAAATTTTTGAAATTGATGATCTCCCTTCCACAGTCACCATCGTTCTCCTCGTTATCCAAATTTTTTCCTTTTCAACATCCGGCATCATCATCTCAATTCTCCATTGTGGAGATGAGCAAGAACTATTTGTTGTATGGCAGAAAGCCTATTAGTACTACTCATAACTGAGGCTTGATTATCATTGAGAACAGCCAGATCTATAGCAATAGTGTATAGGCTGAGCCATGAGTGACCATATGATGTCCAAAAGTCAGAAAATATGGTGAAAATCCAATGGAGCTGTGAATTGCATTTCTTAAAGCAAAGCTTTTTTCGTCAATATAACTGTGCCAATATCTGTGGTCATCTTGTATATAGGGTCGTATAGCGGAAATTATGGTCCTATTTACCCTCTCCGAAGCATTCGATTGCGGAGCATATTTAGGCGTGAACTGATGTTTAACACCAAAACTCCGTAATAAATCGGCAAGAAGATGAGATTGGTCCAATTATCAGAAAATATTCCGGCACGCCGAATATATTAAATAGTTCCGTTTTAAGAAATGATACTACACCGGCGGCGGTTGCACTTCTAAGTGGTTCTAATAACACGAACCTCGTGTATTGGTCTAATACAATTAATAAGTGGGTGTTACCTAAGGTACTTCAAGGGCAGGGTCCCAGGAAATCAATATACAATCTTTGGAAAGGACGTAAAACCTCGAAATACTGGCCCATTTCTGGTTGAGTTGTGTAATTTGTTGGTTTGATATCTTTGCAGGTGTCGCAGTTTTGAATGTAACTTTTAACATCGCGTACCATTGTAGACCAATGATATTGACGTTGCAGAATATTAAGAGTCTTGGCAACTCCCAAATGTGCACTCATAGGTGAGTTGTGAGCTTGTGTTAGTAAACTAGGAGTTAATTTGATCGATAACAAGTTTCCACCTTGAAATTTCGGTATAGTTTCATCAATATTTGAATTAGGCAATATACATATATAGTTTGCCATTTAAAAGTTTGAGATCAGATTTTATTGTCGGATTATCTCTCAATACATTAAGCTTGCCAACGTACGCGGGGTCGTTGAAAGCGTCAGAATTCAGGTCTACATGCAGAGGAGGAACATCACTGTCGTCATAATTTTTAATTAATTCCTCGATCTCAACTCTTGACAATTGATCCATTAGCCAGCGAAGGCTGGAATGGTCCGTTATTATTGTAAATGTGTTTCCTTCTCTACATATGGCCGGAATTGCTTCACACTCAAGACGGAAGCTAAGCATTCCAATTCCGTTATGCTGTACTTTCCCTGAGCGGAATTAAGTTTATGAGAGAAGTAGGCTATTGGGTGTTCCTCATCTTCGTCATACTTCTGAAATAGCACACTTCCCACACCAAATGTACTAGCATCACACTGTATATAGAACTGAGTGCCTGGGGGGCATTGCATAAACCGAAAGGCATGACCGTGAATTGATGAAGGGGCAGCCCGGAACAGTGATCACAGTCTTATCCCTAGAAGCATCAGTGAGAGGGATTTGACAAAAGGCGTCTTTCATATGAATCTTTTATTGTAACTGCATTCACTTTTATTGTAACTGCATTCATTTTCCAGGCGTCAAGTTAAATTAGATGTATAGTGTGTATTAAATAAGATGGGTTCTAATTCTAAAAGGGTTCTAAGAGGGTAAACTGTGCACTTTAACATTCGCATCATTAAGAAACTTGTCAGACCCTGCACCCAACTCACTAATGTTTGCTCCACTATCCAACAACCCCGTGTAAGGAGTCTCACCTATAATAATATCAGCATATGGGCGATTATCTGACTGCAAAGGAAATACAGATTTGGAAATCATTTTTTTTTTATATTTCGCCGCAACTGCCAATACCGTATGATTCTATTATCTTGATTCGTTTTAAAGTGGTATGATGGAGTTTGGTTAATTTTATTACGGATAGTATCAACCTGATCGACTGTGAAGGTCTGATAAATGAAGATCAAAAGAAACGATATCAGGATCTTGTCAGCAACAACATTGATGAAGCTAATTACCAGTCTGACTGCGTGAACTCTGTCTGGGAGGCACTGAAAACTTCGGTTGTCAATGCTGCTCAACAGACTTTATAGGTATAGCGAAAGTCAGACCCAAGAATGATTGGTTTGATGACGAGTGTCGTCTTGCGGTTGAGCAACAAAATATAGCCCATAGTGAAGTGCAACAACATCTCACAATCGTGAGGAAAAACAAGGCTGCTCTTGCAAGAAGAGCTGCTAAGCAGATATGTAGACGAAAGAAGCAGAAATGGTGGAAGGCCGAGGTTCTAAAAGTACAACAACTCAGCAATGAGCGCAGTTCGCGTAATTTCTTTAAAGGAATTACTGGACTGCACCATACTTTCAGGCCTACGTTAACCGCCATTCGGGACCGGGATGGAAACCTCTGTGTCAACATCGACGCAGTACTTGACGCATTGAGTGAACACTTTACAGCACTGCGTGATGTTCATCATGCGTCACACACTGTTGTTGAGCCACCTCTAATACAGACTGCAGAGATTTGCACTGAGGAGGAATTCACTACAGCCATGCAGAGATTGAAACGAAACCGCTCACCTGGAGTGGACGGCATTAATTCGGAGCTCTTGATATTCGGAGGGGAAGGGGATACTTTGTGGAACTGGCTTTTCGACCTTATTCGATTAGTATATCGAACCGAAGTTATGTCTGACAAATGGAAAGTGGCCGCGATATGCCCCATCTTCAAGAAGGGAGACCGCTTGAAGTGTGAGAATTATCGCGGTATAGCTCTCCTTTGCACAGCATACAAGTTGCTGTCATACATTGTATTGGATAGAATCACTCCTCTAGCGGGGGGCCTGGTTGGTGACTAGCAAGGAGGATTTCGTCCGAATCGATCAGTCACCGATCAGGTCTTTTCGCTGCGTATGATTCTATTTAAATATTATGAGACATCCATCTCCATACATCGGGTGTTCCTAGATTTCCGGCAGGCCTATGACTCAATCAATCGAGAGAGTTTGTGGTCTGCCCTGGAATACCTGGGAATGCAAATAAAATGGTACGACTGTGTAGGATGACAGTGACGCAGTCTGAATGCTGTGTTAAAGTTGAGAACATAGACTATCGACAATTTTTGCAGTTAACTCGGGTGTTCGGCAGGGAGATGCTCTGTCCCCGAAACTCTTTAATCTCATGTTGGAGTATATCTTTCGTACAACTGAAACACCTCAGCGCAACATCTTATATCGTCAGTTCAATCCGGTGCTTATGCATATGCAGATGACATATGCTTGATTGGACTGAATAGCAACGGAGTGAAAGAAATACTTGATCCGCTTTTAGAGTTTTCAGCTTTAGTTGGACTTCAGATCAATGAGTCCCAAACAAAATACCTGATCCCTGGTTATAGGGACAATGGCACACCAGATTTTAGTAGCGGCCACCACACGTTTGAGGGAGTGAGGAGGTTCAAATATCTGGGTTCTATTATCACTCACGACAACAGTGTGGGTGAGGATATTAAAGTGCGGCTGGCAGCTGGCAGTCGTTCTTTGTATCCTCTAAGGCAACTGCTAAAATCTAAACACCTATCAAATGCCGTGAAGTTAAAGCTTAACAAAGCGTTGATCAGGCCCGTTGTTATGTTTGGATGTGAAAGTTGGGCGCTGACGGATGATTGCGAGAGATGGCTAATTACATTTGAGAGCAGAGTCATGCGTGTGATTTACGGCCCAAAACGCGAGATAGATGGTGCATATCGAGCTTTGTACAATTCCGGGATCAGAGATCTGATGAAGATCCCCGACATTGTGCATGAAATAAAATCTCAGCGAGTACGCTGGCTCGGTCACGTTCTGCGTGCTGATCCGGAATGAATTGTTCAGCAATCTCTGAAAGGAGAGCCACCATATGTTAGGCGCAGAGGTCGTTGCAGGCGATGATGCCTCCACGGTGTAGAGAATGACTTGGCTTCTTCAGGTTGTCTAGGACAGTATGAAGACCAAGCCCAGGATCGAAACCGTTGGAGTCAGATTGTTGACTCAGTAAGGGACCAGTAATGGCCTTTAGACACTGTTTATTATTATTATTTTATCAACCTATTCGTTTATAGTACCAGTAAATGGATTATAATTGGAAATTTTGGTGATATTTACGTCATTAGACGGGTTCGTAGTAGTGATAGGAATGGAATTAGTATTATGGGACAAATTTTCTATGCTTTTCTCTGTCTCAACTCGGGGCAGGTGTTCCAAACTGTCTCGTGTGTCATTATCCTGGTAGGATTGATTACTGGGGAAGGAAGAGTACCAGGGGAGCTTGTTTCCCTCTTTTGGTTTTCCGAGTAACTTCCAGCGTTACACGTGTGACAATTGGGCAAAGCAATAGCTGGGCGAATTCTGTCGTTGATTGGATTGTCTCCGCACGTGCTATTTTTCGGATAATTATTATGATGCCGATTATCATTCATCTGAGGGGGATTTACTAACATATTTCCTGCCTGATAGCAAGCATTCACTCCACAAACTTCATTAGTATAAAGTCATATTGTGTGAGCTACTAGGTTGATACGAAACATTTGGGTCAGTATTTTAATATGCGAATCCATTCACGAACCGCCGAGGGTAAGTATTTTCTGCGGCTAATCGTTTCCAGCTATATTCAATTTCTACGCATTGGTTTACAAGCTCGGAAATCGACGAAAATCTCCGATCCGCTAATTTATATTGTAACGCCGGGTTCATATTACGCCGCAGAATAAACCCCAAGTTCAATTCGGATAATGGCTCTCGAAGTGCCAATGTTGACTCAAATATGTCCATATAAAAGTTTTTAAAGCTTTTTTTTTTTTACCAACACATACAGACTATAACTAGATCCAAACGTCGTAGTCTTAACCACTGCGCTATTTGCTCGGTTTGCAAGCTTTCTTTTGGCATTTGTTTGCGAAACGCGATAGTTTGTTTAATTTCAAGTTAAAATAATTGAAACGATTAAACAAAAGAACTTAGAAGAACGTTATTGTTATGTTTTGTAAAGGCCTATAAAGCTGAATTTTCCTTTAAAAAAAGTTACTGTTTGTCAAAACAATTGGAGGTTATTTAGTACGGTATCAAACTATAGTTCCATAAATGTTAAATGAAGCGCACAAATAGTTTCATTCTAAAGTAAAAGTTATTGTTGATGGAAAATGAAAAAAGGTATTTTTCTGGTTTATAGCACAACAGCATGACAGTTTCAATTAAAGAGCGCAGTCGAGTGAGTAGGAATACATTCATAACTGATTTTCGGAAAAAACGGTCTATATAGGATACATAAATATTAACGTGACGTAGGCCAAAGTGTCTACTATTAGGAAGTGCTATTACTCGAAATTGTGTGTATTATTAAGAACTAAGAGTAAAATCAATCAGAGTAAAAAGTTAATTCCTTAATTTTTGAATCGAATATTGTGTGACCTGACACGAAAGTTGTCGACCTAATTGCAGACTTTCAGGAGTTCATTATGCCATTCACCACCAGTCGGTTCTAAATTTTATATAGCACATGTCTTCCGGGTGCTCACTTTTCTTAAATTGCGTTCAATAGAAAAGTTGAAAAAATTCAAATTCGTGGAGGAAAAAAGTTGTTCGCAAAAAACTTTTTTGCTTTCTTGCGATGACAAAACCAGATGCTTCCTTATAATATGTATATCCAACAACAATAATTATAATAACAAATAATAATAATATAATAATAATACATAATAGAAAAATAAATTTCCATTTTTTATTTTGGAAATGCATTGAAGAATTTTCCATACAAAAAATGTGGAAGGAAAAATCAATTCGATTTTTTTTTTTTGATTTTTGTTGTGTATGTTTGTGTGTGTGTATTGCTTTCTCTTGTATTGAATAATAGTAGGAAAAAAATCATTGCATAAAGAATTGCGAGTACGATAACTGAAAATTAAAATTAAAAAATAGCAAAAAAAAAAATAGGAAAATAGGAAAATCGATAATTTATGTATTAAAGTTTTTTTTATTTTTCATCTCAACTTTATTTTAATTTTTTTTTTTTGTATTTTGTGTATACAGTATATAGTAGTAAGTAAGAATGAAAAATTGGAAAATTATAAAATAAAAATCTTAATTTAAAATTTTCATTTTTCTTCTTCAGATTTTTATTATTTTTTATTCCTGCTCGTCATTTTGTGTAATTTTTTCGTTGATTTAGTACATTTTTATGAGAATAAATCATAATTTGATTTTCCATTTTTCATCTTACTTACGTTCGTATATAACTTTTTTTCCAATTTTTGTTCTTCGGGATTTTTTCTTTTCAAAATCTTAATAAGTGACAAGGGTTTTTAATTTCGACACTTCAATTATAAAATCGTGCGGCGGAAAATGAAAATTATTATTCGATAATTTAATTATTTTTATGATTTTTGCCACATCGCACACGGTTTACGGTAGTTGATTTTCGCCATGATAAATTATGTTTAAGGTCAATACTGAAATATTGTGCATGCGGATTATAAACTGTCGTCTTATACATATTCTAATTTTTTTGTTTTTATTATGTTTCGTTTCAGGTAAGTCATCGGAAGTCTATTAAAAAAGAATTTATATATTCAGATGTTAACATCTAGAGCAGTAAGTAACGTTTGGTGAATATTTCGTTGACTAAGCCCTAACAAAATTTATGGCTATTCCATTTGGACGGAAATATAATTAAATTGGTCCAAAATCATAAATAATATTTTCATCTAATCTAGCAAGTAATATATAAACAACAAAATTTTGACCAAAATCATCAAAAATTTAATTGGATCTCAAAAATTCGAGAAAAACAATCAAAATTTATCTATGCAACCAGGCTTATAATTATCAGTTGGCCTCTCTCCCTCTATATATTTAGTTATGTACATACGTATATAGAAAAAATTAAAGTCGAACACATGCGAAACGAATTTGCTAGCAAAACAAACGAGGGCAAAACGTATATCCGAACCAAAATATCAATCCTCAAACCCCTGTTGATTTTTGTGTTTGGCAAAAACATACATCGAGACATATAAAATCAACATAAATTTATTAGTTTTATGCAAAAAAAAAAAAAAAAAATCAAAATTGATGAATAAAAATTAGGGATATCCTTGTGCGCACATTTTAAGGATTCAAGCGATATTACCAATTTGATATATTTTACGTGCATATATAGTATATGGTGCTCTGCGTAAATATTCAAGTCTAGTATATACAGATAGAGGAGGATAAGACAAAACCTATTAAAATTTTCTTATTATTTTTCATCATCAAGATAATGTTAATGGAGGGATGATGGTAATGTTGTTATTGTTGTTGTCTAAAAAATAAAAGATACAAAATACAAAATAAGGGAAATTATTGTTATTCTTCCTGCTTTATATTTAAAATTATTTGATCATGATGATGATAGACATTTTAAAAGATTTGAGGTAAATCCTCTAATCAAATTTTCTATTTTTTTTTTTTTTTGTTATCTATAATTTTTTGGGTGATTTATTGAATTCGACGTGTGTGCGTATTGATACTATTTTTGTATTCAAGTATTTGAACATTATTTTAGGAGTCTCAGGGGGAATCCATAATAAAAAAAATTTGTTAGGGGATTTGTTCGTTTTGTAATACGCACTTTGTGGTTGAGACGAGAGAGTACTTTGAACTCGATTTATAAAAAATAAAAAATATTCCACCTTAAACGAGTACCTATATATGTATATACATATATGTATGTATATAATATGATATTTATATCTCAATTTAGTAATATATACACAAAACTTTTAATAACAAATATAAATAAAACTTTCTTTTGAAACTTTAACTGATTAAACTTTTTTGTTGGCAAAATGCGAAATGCAAAACGCTCTATATTTTTATTAAAATAAATATTTTTAAACATACGTATATAAATTAATAACAATTCAAGTATTAATTCGAAAGAGAGATAGTTTTATACATACATACATACATAATTGATAAAGTTTTAAGTTTTGTTAATAAAATTTAAGTAGATTTTGGCTTTTGTTTTTCTATAGCTAAATAGATTGGAATTAATGTTGTGAAGCAAAATGTCTGAAGATGGTATTATTACAATAAAGTTGAGCACAATTTTTATTATTAAAAAAGATTTAATTAGAGATATTTATTATTTTGTAGCTATCACTATTGCTATAATGTGTGCAATATGTACATGTACAGAATTCTAACCCAAAAAAAAGGATTTGGCAACACTAAAATAAATATTTTCATCATATTTAAGTGTCAGCCCAAAAAAACATCTATCACGAGACTATTGTCCAAAAAAATTACTCTCATGATAGCAAAAACTTTCGTGACAGATATACATATATTGTTCTCTCAGCCCAAAATTGACACTCGCGTGAAAAAGATTTGAATTTAAATCAAACACGAAATTCGTATAACTGTCTCCTTTTAATTTACGTTGAACAGTGTAACTATTAGCATATACATCATATTTGAATATTCTTATTGGATTTGTTTACATAAATGGTAGTTTTTTTGGGCCAAGTTTTTTTTGTTTTCCAGTATAACAAGGTAAACACAGCGCTTTGCAAAAAGCTAAGCGAAATTTAGAAGTTAAATTAACAGCCAAAAAACGCTTTACAAACTGAGGTACTAGATAAATATGAACAGTAATTTTTTATTTCTTATTTATTTTATTCTAAGTTTATTCTAAGTCATCTAGTAATTTTTCTATCATATATTAACAGTTGTTGGGATATAGACCAACGGCTAGTCCCAGAAATTAAATTTTTTTATTTATTTAAATATTTCCTATAATAGTAATTTTATGTTCCATTCACTAGATCTATTGGTTTGGACTTTTGGAGACGTCTTACTGCCAAGGGTCTATCCCGCATATTGCATTTCTCGAGGTTTTCGTGCTGTCGGAGGCGTGAATCATACTTGAGAGCATCATACGTAATAACTTCATCGATGTATTCCATCTTTAAATCTCGGTGGAGGTCTTCGTTTTTAATGTACCATCGAGCAATTACAATATTCCGAAGTACTTTGTTTTGGAACTTCTGTATCATCTTGATGTTCGTTTTCTTGGTACATCCCCAAAGCTGTAAACCATAGGTCCATAACGGTTTCAGTATTTGCCGGTATAAAAGCAATTTATTGCGTATGGATAGATCAGAATGTCCACCGAAGAGCCAATACATCTTCCTATACTTCATGTTCAGCTCTTCCTTTTTCTTTTTGACATGTTCTTTCAACCTCAACTAGGCATCAGGTGTCATACCTAGATATTTCGCAGTATCTGAATAGGCAACTCGGTTAGAGTTAGACTTTTTCAATTTTTTAGTAGCATCCGTTGCTTCTTTAATTGGTGATATATCCCGTGTATCCAGGAAGTACCAGACAGGGCCCAATACGCTACCTTGTGGTACTCCAGCTGAAATTTTCTTTAGGTCCGAGTATTCGTCTTCATATTTTACACGGAAGTGTCTATCGGTTATGTATGATTTCAGAGTTTCATAGTATTGTTTGGGCAGGTCTCGGTTGAGCTTGAACTCCAATCCTCTGTGCCAAACTCGGTGAAATGCTTGCACCACATTCAGGAAAACGCTTGAACATATTTTTTTAGTTTCTATTGTATGGACTTGTTCTATAGTCCAGTGGTTTTCTCTGAATCCAAACTGGTGGTCAGGAATGAGACTTCTGTCCACCATTATGGGTTTCATTCTCTTCAGGAGCAATTTTTCAAAAATCTTGGATATGGTTGGGAGTATGGATATCTGTCTGAAGGATTTTTTATCGTTACTTCTGCCACCTTCCATTGCCTTGGAACGTATCTTAGTCTAAACACAGCATTGATTATATGGAGAAGTTTACGCATCGCTTTATTTGGTAATTCTTAAATGATTTGTCCAGTTATTTTGAATATCCTCTTTTAGCTCCTGTAGAGATACACTTTGTATTTCAAGCTCATTAGATCGTTTCAGTAGGTTAACATTTTAATCCGCGGTTTGCCTGGGATGGTTGAACCGTTTCTTCTAGGTGCCTCGCAAACAAGTCAGCTTTTTATTTAGCGCTTCGAGCCCAGCTTCTATCCTCACTTCTAATTGGTGCCGTTGAATTTGTAGGTCTTTTAAGTACTTTCGTTGCTTTCCATAAGGAATATTCGGTATCTTTTTCGGCTGGTAAGTGAGGACAAATATGTACTTATTGATTCATTCTTAACTGTTCTGATCAGAGATTTTAGCTTGTTACATAGGTTATTAAGGACGGTTTATTTTCCTTGGTTCGATTTATATGCCAAGACTTTCCAGCTTTACGTTTCTTTGCCACAAGCTCTATTACTTCAAGTGGATAGTTTTTACAGTTGTTGTTATTTGCGTATTTGACAAGTATACTTTGCCACGCAGCTTGTTGTATGTTTTCTGTTAGCCTTGTTACTTCCTCTTCGACTTGTATAATGGTCCTTATTGGTGCTTGAAGATTGATGTTTTGTTCTAATAATTCTCGAAAATGTTTCCAATTGGTATTCTTATTGGATAGTCTCGCTGTGATTTAACAGGAGAGTGGTCCGATATAAGCTCTTAATTATTTTCCAAACGAATATAGTTATCTGCTATACCTTTTGTCACATAAAAGTCTATAAGCTCCGGTGTTGTGTTGAAATCTGTTAGGCAGTAAGTTGGTGAGCCACCAGATTGAAAGTCAGAATTTAATTATTTTTTTTTGCTTCAAACAACTCTCTCCGTTTTGGTGTAGTAACTCTGGAGCCCCAGTATGTATTTTTTGCATTGAAGTCGCCACCAATGATAAAACAACCTCCCATGGTGTAAAAAACATCTTCATAATTCTTTGTACTTTGTTTGAGTTTTGATAGTTGTAACTTGCATTGATTCACTTAAAAATTTTAATTCTTCGTTGAGTTTTATATTCTCTTTAATAAGAATGGCAGATCCGCTTCTTGCTCTCTCTCTGATGGATGTATAGCAGGGTAAAATATGTACCCACGTATTCTTGCATATATGAGGAGTAAAAAATAGTAAAATGGGTTTCAGAGATTAAACAAATATCAATTTTTTGTTTAAATAGAAATATTTTCAGCTCTGGGGTGTGTTGGATCAGCCCATTTGCATTCCAAATTACTATTTTGAGCGTTTGTAATTTTATTTTTATTTTCTAGTCGTGTTGGGTAACGATGATGACAAGTTTCTCAACTGTTCATATATGAGTTTATTGGTCTCAGCCTGCTCATCAAGATTTTTATTTAGAACATCTATGCATTTCACGACATCTTTCAAAATTTGGCCATCGTTGCTATCGTTTTCTTTTACCTACATATATAATTCCCGATTTGTCTGTCGATTAGTCGGGGCTTCACCAGCAGGGTTTCTACGGTTTAGCTCAGACGTTCTAGCTCTTCTTTAGCTACTTCATAGCCACGGTAATTAGCTTGATGTTGGCCACATGCACGTAAGGTGGTTACCAGCACATTTAACGCATCCTGCCATACGTCCACAGTATCTCTGAGTGTGATTGAAGTCCAGACATTTTTTGCATTGGACTATCAGCAGTGACTTTTTCTTCACTGGTTCTATTCTGACTTTCATATTTTGAATTGCTCGACGTTAGCAGGAATAGCGGTAGCCCGCGTTTTGTGACGACACTGTAGTCTTTATCATCTACGTTTTTCTCTTTCTTAATAATATTTGCACCGTCCTTAATGTCGAATCCTTTACTCTGCAGCTCGGTAATTATATCTTCTTTCTCGCATGTTTGATGTAGTCCTCTAGCCATAACCTTAATTGATCTTTCCTGCTTGTCCTAATATGTATGCCACTGAACTTTCTCAGCATTAAGCTTCATAGAGAGGTTTCTATAACATCTGAGTCTGGAACATTATTATTTAGTGCTATTTGCTTGAAATCCTTGTCCGTAATTGAGCCTTGACAGCCGGATAGTCTTTAATACCAACTATGTTTATTGATGGAGGCTGTTTGTTTTTCGCTGTAACTGGGCTCTAGTGACAAATTTTCAAATTTTACCAATATCGTTAAATATGGTGTAAAGTAAGTGTTGATACACTACGCCAATTAACGCTAACTGATTACAGAAATACACTTCTCCATTCATTTGCCAAAACATTTCGTCCTCTAGCCTTCACTCAATTTTTCACACAAGAGAGCCCATTTATAGGGATCCTCATTCGAACAATCATTCATGTGGAGCGGAATTTATTTCACTCATGACGGAGAGCCCGTCTATAGGGATTCACTTTCACTTCTATATAGCATTCATACAATCAATCACGTAGGAGAGCCAGTTAATAGGGATTATCTTTCATATGTCCAAGATAAAGGGATCCATTCCACTCACGTCGAAAACCTATCTTATATATATCACTTATATATATACATATACCATATATATGTATATAATATATATATATACCGGGTGTTTTTTTTAAACTGAGACGATCAAATATCTCGAAAAATAGCCACTCTACGGAAAAAATGTCCATAATCAAAATTTAATCATACCGCGGGGGAAATACATTAGTGCAAAAAAAAAAGTCCCCCCACCCCCGCTTTGTAGGTGGGGCGGGGGTAACTTTTAAACTAAGATAGGAAGCCATATTTTTTATTGCAGATACGGATTCTACGACTAAAAGTACGTATGATTTGAATAAAATATTTTGTTCGGTTCATGATAGATGGCGTTGTAATCGACGAAATTCAATTTTCAATTTCTCATTCTTAGAACACACGCATTCGATTCTGCAATACGTTTGAAATAAAAAACATCACAGTTTTAATTGGAAATACTCGAAATTCGTCATCAAAACAATTTATTCAGTTTTGTAAATCTAAATAAGTGTTCAAAATTAATTTCAAGTTTTATTATTAAATTTCAAAAATACAAAATTCAGGCCATCATTTTGAACACTTATTTAGATTTACAAAACTGAATAAATTGTTTTGATGACGAATTTCGAGTATTTCCAATGAAAACGTGATGTTTTTTATTTCAAACGTATTGCAGAATCGAATGCGTGTGTTCTAAGAAGGAGAAATTGAATTTCGTCGATTGCAACGCCATCTATCATGAACCGAACAAAATATTTTATTCAAATCATACGTACTTTTAGTCGTAGAATCCGTATCTGCAATAAAAAATATGGCTTCCTATCTTAGTTTAAAAGTTACCCCCGCCCCACCTACAAAGCGGGGGTGGGGGGACTTTTTTTTTTGCACTAATGTATTTCCCCCGCGGTATGATTAAATTTTGATTATGGACATTTTTTCCGTAGAGTGGCTATTTCTCGAGATATTTGATCGTCTCAGTTTAAAAAAAACACCCGGTATATATATATCCTATTTAACACAACACTGGTGATCTCGAATATTTATTAAAACACAAAAAGTATTATGGTTAATTTTTATTCAAACTCGGAATCTCGACTGACTTATATTAAATCGATGTTTTTTATTTATTATCGTTCGGATGAGATCAATACATACACCAACACAAATATACAAATACGGAATAACTATAATAGACATTTAGTGGAACCCAAACATGTTTATGATAATTTACAGGGTGATCCCACACGGCCCTCCTGCAGTCTCATCCGGCCCGGATGAGTAAGAATCTAGACCCTCCACGTCTTCGTTATCATCTGTAGCTCCATCGTAGTACAGTTTCATAAATTCTGCCTTAGTCGACGTGTCGATAGGACCCTCAGAACTCCCAATTTTATGTACGTCGTAGCGATCGTTGTTTTTCACCTTCACAACCTCATATGGCCCTAAATATTTTGCTTGTATTTTAGAACCACTTCCAAATTGTGTTCTCTTTATTGCTACAATATCTCCCAACTTTTATTGGTACGCCTGCTTTCGTCGTCGGTTATACTCTTGCCTATTTTCGTTTTGAACTTTCTGTATTTTGCTTTTCGCTTCGTCTCTTAGATATTGTCTTTCTTCATCGAACAATAAGGCTCCTTCTTGTTCAATCACCTCTTTCAGGTATACGTTCTCAGATCATCTCATCTTACCTCCCACTAACAACTCGAATGGACTCATTCCTATGCTACGCTGCAACGAGTTGTTCAAGTACCTCTGTAGCCGGTCCACATACTTATACCAATTATCCTTGTCATCCAATGCAAGTTTCGTAAGGGCTGGGATAATCAACCGATTGATGCGTTCCACTTGTCCGTTCCCCGTTGGCGCACCTGTTGTGATTGTCAAATGTTTTATATTTTCGGTTCTACAGTACTCCGCAAACTCTACCGATGTAAACGCCGTCCCTCGGTCTGTAATAATACGTTCAGGATTACCGAACACCGCTTTCTGAATATCTAATTTCTGATTTCGTGGGATATAACCAAACAAATTTGGAGAAACCATCAATAACGCACAAGATATACTTGTACTGTTTTTTTGTAGATGTCAAGCTTCCCAAATGGTCTATACGGTAAGTGACTAATGGTATGTCACCTTTTGGTAAAGGATTCAGCAATCCATCTTTCTTGCCCGCTTTCCTCTCAGCCACGATGCAATGGATACAGTTTTTTATTGCATTCTGCACCTTCGCCGTTAACTTAGGAATATAGTATTCTCGCTGGATAAGCTCTTCTGTTTTTGCTCGTGATATGTTATTATAATTTCTTTCTGCAAAGCCCTCGGAACGCGTAGCGATATACTCCCTTGTACCATCTTGAATAGAAGACCATTATTAACCACGTAATTATCGAACTCACCTGACTTTAATAGCTCGAATATCGGCTTAAGATTCTCATCTTCTCGCTGAGCAGCCCAGATCCTTGTAAGTAAGTTACTTTGAATTACTAATAATATAGGATTTCGGCTTAACGCATCGACATGACGCATTCGGTTTCCCGGACGATGCTCCAACTTAAAATTAAATTCTTGGAGTTGTAAAGCCCATCCGGCAATTCGAGATGTCAGCTCTTTTTTCTCCATTGTTGCCTTAAAAGCGGCACAATCAGTTGCAATTGTAAAATGCAACCCAAGTAAGTATACGCGAAACTTTTTTAGCGCCGTTATTATCGCCAGTACCTTCAGCTCGTAGCTGCTGTAATTTTCTTCTGACTTCGTCGTTTTCTTACTGAAGTAGAAAACAGGGTGAAAGTTGCTATCCTCATCTGCCTTTTGAAGTAAGATCGCACCAATTCCGATCTTACATGCGTCTGTATGAAGCTCAGTATCGGCTGCCATTGAATAGATTCTCAACACCGGTTCATCCAGAAGTTTCTCCTTAAGCTGCTTGAATGCGTATTCTTCCCTGTCACCAAATTTAAAACTATTTTCTTTACGAAGCATATCAGTTAGTGGTTTAGCAATAATAGCGTAACACTCTACAAACTTTCGAAAATAGCTCGTCAGTCCTAAAAAACTTTGCAAACTCTTGACGTTATTTGGCCTCGGGAACTTATTTATTGCCTTTTTCTTTCTTGCCGATGGTTTGATGTTGCCATTTCCAATCTCATATCCCAAATACTCGATAGTTGTGCAAAGAAACTGGCACTTGCTCCAATTGATTTGTAGGCCATTTGCTTCAGCCACGTTAAGAACTGTCTGTAATCGCTTCGTCGCTTCTTCTTTAGTAGTTGCGTGTACCACTAAGTCATCCATATAAACGCAAACTATTTTTTCGATACACAACGGAGCGAAAATATTATTTATATACCGCTGAAATACGGCTGGTGGATTACAGAGTCCGAATGGGACCCTCAAAAACTCGTACAATCCAATTGGTGTTGTAAATGTTGTATATTTAATTGAATCTGGGGCTATGGGCACATGGAAAAATCCATTTCGTAAATCCAAGGTGGAGAAATATTTTGTATCTTGTAATTGATCAATTTGGTCATCGATGCGTGGCAGTGGATATTTATCTTTAACTACCACCTTGTTGAGCCGCCGGTAATCGACGCAAAGTCTCTTCGTCCCATCCTTCTTGTTAGCTAGTACAATCGGACTAGCAAAATTAGATTTGCTCGCCCTTATTATGCCTTCGTTTGTCCACTCGTCTATTTGTTTTCTAACTATATCGAGTTCCAGTGGTGAGAGTCAGCGGCAGTTTTGTACTACTGGTGTTTGATCGGTTAAAATAATCTGCATCATCACATCATTCGAAGGTTGAACGTTTTTGGGATTATAATTGGCAACCATTTTATTTATAATTTCCATAGACTGGTACTTATCGGTACCAACAACTCCAATATTGAGTGGTAAATCTCCGCGTTCAATAGTCATTGTATAAGCATCAGGAATAAATTTCTTCATCACGATGCTCGCCGGAGTTAGAATAGTTATAGTCTGATTGATTAACTCCTTCCCCAAGATAATGTCTACCGGCAGTACGTCATCAGCAACAATATGAAATTTGGTACTATACTCATCTCCATCAATCACCACATTCGTAGAAAAATACCCCAAAGTTTTTAAATTTCTTGAACCTGCCCCACTGAATGTCGTTATGTGATTATCAAAATCTGGAGCACCAAGTGAAAAATATTTTCTATGTGTCATGAAATTTAAATCTGATCCATTGTCCACCATAGCGTACCCATTCTGATTACAAATTATAATTTGCTTCAGGTCTTTCGTAACGGATGTAAAATTCTGTTTGTTGATCGCAGCACAGACTTTGTTCGTCTTTTCAGCTATCACTTTTGTGCAACTTGGTGCAATATGGCCAAAATCACTACATTTGTAGCACCTCGGCCCTTTCGACTTATCCCTACATTGATTCCCTCGATGCCCTATCCCACCACAGTTGAAGCATCTTATAATTCGACGTTCACGTGACTCTGCCTTATGGTGCTCGGGTTTTGCTGTAGTCACACCATCTCTACCTTCCTTCTCTTTCAGGTCAGCATACAAATTCAATTTTGACTTAAAATCACTCATATCTCTAGCGCCAATAAGGATAGTTTTGTTTGCCATGACGTCATTTATTCCACAAATACAATAGTCGATAATCGACGCATCGTCGATGTTTGCAGCTAGTGCAATTTCTTGTAATGTTAACAAATAACTGTGATAGGTTTCGGTTTTCAATTTTTTTTGCTCACTCATTTTCTTATGCACTTTCGAGCTAATGGTATCCCGTTTAAACTCCTTCCTTAGAAACAGCTCCAATTTTGCCAACGTGCCAACATCTTGTGTGGTACGCAAACTCTGTTTCGCAGTTCCAGATAATGATTTTTTTGCATAAACAAGTTTTTGTGCAGAATTCCACCCAACACCAACCGCCGCTTCATTTACGTCATCGATCCACTTTTCGACCGTATAATCATCGTCGCCACTAAATAAATTTAGAGATCCTTCCACATCTTTAAGTGAGAATATTGATCCGCTGTGTAGTGCTTCGGTATTTATTGTAGTTTCAGTCGTTCGAGAATGCTGTCGAAGGAGCTCATTTTCGCGCTTTAAAAGTTCAAGTTCTCTATTTTTAAGTTCGAGATCTTTCTTTAACAATTCGTCTTTTTGTTGTTCAATTTGTTCGCTTGTACGCCTGTCGCTGTTTGTCTCTGCTCTGTTGAGTGTTGTAGAATGATGCCGATCCAATAAATTTTCGTTGTCTAATTGACGCCGAAATTTAGCAACCATATCACGGTAAAAATCATCATCACTGTTAATTCGTCCATGAACGCAATTTTGTAAAAATTGCTGTGTCGCTCGAGCTTTGTGTGACGGTGCCGAGTCCAAGGTAGCAAAGCATCGTTTAGGATCTTTTGGCGGTACATCTCTTGGTTTACCTTGACTCCATGTTCGATGAAAACCAGAGGAGTGCGTCCATCTGCAGTAACTGCAGCCCAAACCATAACATAAGCTGGTGATTGCTTGCGCATGGCAACTCTTGTGTCCAAATTATCGTTGGACTTGTGCTCTAACCAAACACGATCATTTTGTTTATTCACATACTGTTGAATGGTGAAAATTTTCTCATCAGAAAAGACAATTTTTGGAATCTCATCACGTTCGGCCAAGGCCTTCAATGCTCGTGTTCTTTCAAGCCTAAATTTTTTTTGTGCCTCCGTAAGATCTTGAACTTTTTGTATCTTGTAGGGCTTCAAGTGTAGTTCATTTTTCAATATGGTTTGAATGCTGTATCGTGAAACATGTAGACGTGCGGCTAATTGATTGGCACTTTGACGAGGATTTCGTTGGATTCGTTTCTTCACCTTTCGTATCATTTCTTTTGATGTTGCTGTCTTTTTAGGACCGCCTCTGTTGCGTTTAGCGATGCTACCAGTTTCGTTGTATCGAGTTATGGTTCGATACACAAACATTTTATTCACATTCAAATGCTGGAGCTGACGAACTATTGCTGTTTGTGAATTTCCACCCAAATACAGTGCAATTACACTATTACGTTTGAATTCCATTACGATTTTTTTATTAAGATATTAATTTAGAACAATTATTTATTGACCACATATAAACAACTAACCAAACTTCAATCTGTCAAAAAATTGACGCGCGAAAATGACAACTACACAAATGACAGCAGAGTGAAGTTAGTAACATTTGGACATTTGGTCTCAGCCACCCGTATATATATATATATATATATATATATATATATATATATATATATATATATATATATATATATATATATATATATATATATATATATATATATATATATATATATATATGTATAATATATATATATATATATATATATATATATATATATATATATATATATATATATATATATATATATATATATATATATTTATGGGAAATAAAGGAAATACGTACAATATGGAAAACAAGTTTAATATTTCCATTCCTGTCCATTCTATACAGTCACCATATGAGGCAATCTCTGAGATTTGGATTATTCGACATAGAACGGAACCACTTCTGCATAATATTCGATGATTTTTAGAGATTTTGAAAATTTGTCACTAGAGCCCAGTTCTGTTTTATGGAACCTGCAGGGTCGAAATAAAAATTGATGTACCCCCTTTCCATTCTATATAGTCACCATATGAGGCAATCTTTGAGACTTGGATTATTTGACATAGGACGGAACCACTTATACACAATATTCGATGATTTTGAGATATTTTGGAAATTTACCACCAGATACATGTTCTTTTTTATGGAACCTGCAGTGTTAAAATAGAAAGATTGATGTACTCCCTTTCCATTCTATATAGCTTATTCGAGCCCAATTATTTTTTATGGAACCTATTAAAGTACTTATTGCTATCAATACAATTTGATTATATTTTTTTAAGTATTAAATGGCCAGTCATGAAATTATTTGTTTAATTGTATTGAGTCTTTATATTTTCTAATGTGATTTCTATCGAGAAAGTTCCGTTTATTTAAAGTGAAAACGATGGTATTGCCATCGTCAAAGAATCATAGTTTCTGGGATGGAATTTTGGGCTAACTTCACAAAAGTTGACTCTGAATACATTTTAGAGATTCAGATTAATTTTGAAAATCAAAAAATGAAATACAATCGATATATATATATATACATACAATTGTCATTTTTGGATTTTAACATTCAATATTATTATTATGCCTAAGGTTATTTATTGTAAAAAACATTAATTAATAATTTAAAATATGTAATTTCAATTGATGACAGATAAAATGAGTTTTTCGTTATATAATATATTCACGGAAAAGGTACAACCGGTATTTACCATTTCCAATCATCAATATAAATAAAAGTTTTTAAAATTACAGAAATTAACTTCCAAAACTAAATAACAAAAATTTTGCTGTTGATTATTGTAAATTTATTATTAAACGATATACAAAAATGCAATCAATACAATAATTATAAGAATAAAAAAATATTAAAATATCTCAATACTCACTATACTAAAGCACACGAAAAATTGTTTAGCACTGTTGCAAGACAACGAGTGCCTTACCATGCGAGTGACTGACAAGACCGGCTAAAATATGTTATTATTTAAAATTGGGTCAAGTAAAATTTCGTGTTACAAAATCTTAATCATCAACTTGGAGATGCTTCTTATGAATTAAAATAAAATGACAAAATGACTGCTTAATCAGATGATTCCATTCATTCTTGTATAATTTACATCCAAAAGTGCTTGCCAACGCTAAAATAGGAAACATCACAACCAGATTATAAAATGCTGATATGGGTCTACAATTTAAATACACGTGATGGTGCTATACGAACCAGCCACATGCGGTAATTAAATAGCGTACATTAATCGTCATCTCAAAAGGTTGCCCCTTTGACAGAATAAAGCGAAGTATTACGCAATAATATGGAGTGTCATACATTTAGGCAAAAATTGAAAACCCGAAGACTAGAATTAACATTAGGATCTTTAGGGATTGCTATCAAGTCGTTCGATCAATTTATTCGATCCAAAAGACACTTCTTGTTCTGTGAAATAACACAGAATGACGTATATGTCTTCAGCCAAAGTTCAGCCAGTTTCAATGGAGAACCACTAATATGGAAAAGAGTAGATTTGTATGGCAATATGTAAAGTAGCTGAAATTTACTACGGATTCCTGAAATGACTATTATAAAACTTAACATTTTAAAATACAGTTGAGAAGACGAGATATCTTGCCTAGGTAACACATCAAGTCCACAAACTGTATATTCAGATGATTTTCGAAGCTCGAGTTGTATATGTTATACATATATTAAACAAATTATTTATTGAACATGAGGAAATTAAACGTACAGTTATTTTACACTAGATATATGTTGTCAGTAGATATACAGCTGGAGGAAGCTGAAGATTGCACGGAAATACTTTCAGTCATTGGATTTATTTCCATTTAAATTTCTTTTCAAATTTTTGAGAACGTTCTCATGATGGTCAGTTGCAAATAAGGTTGGAAAGAAGCAGCACAATTATGTTCATTAATTTAAGTGATTTCTTAAGGACTAATACCTGCGTACGATAACTGACTACCTGCGATTGACCTATTCGAATGGTTTATAAATTTAACCTTTTTAGTGTCGATTCCAATGCTTTCTGCTATTTTTTCAATTTTCTAATAGTTTTCTCCTTAAGGTACATTTTTGTAGTCAGGAAAAGGCGATCTGTTTTGAAGCTGGGCGTATGTTTAGATAACATTTTTTTGAATAACCTGGCTGGGCAGATAGTTTCATTTTATTTATTGAAAACTATCCAATTAGTGTCAGTGATATTTTGGTCATCTCTTTGCGCCGTTTTCTCAACAATTGAATTATATTATCAAACGTTGCATTAAACATTTACCTCCTTCCTTACCTTTCCAAGCCAATTCCACTGACACAATATGAAAAAGTTCTTCTGTAGACTCAGTTAACATCAATGCTACTGAACTTTGCTCACGTTTACTAGCTTTACCTTGTAAAAGTTTTCGTTTGCAATTTCGCGCATCTTTTGCCTTTTGAAATGCCACCCAAATGTCACTGAAGAATCAGAAGAACATTAGTGAATAACCAAAAGAAATTAATTAAAAAAAATTTGACTTTTACGTTTGTTTTTGAGTTAAATTTATTTGGTAAGGTATAACTAATAGGCCTACTGACTTCTTCATTTTTGTTACATTAGACACAACAAAAGGGTCTAACTGAGTTAATATTCGTTAAAAAAAAAAGATAAAAAAAGACTTAACTGACAATCGTTAGGCAAATTTCACAATTTCTTAACAGTTTCAGGCAAACACCTGAATGTCTTAGTTGAATTAACGCAAAATATGCCAGGTGGCATGGCGCGTTGACAAGGACCACCCGTCTAAGACTGATTTAATGGTTTTTATTAGGCGCAGGAGTGGTGTGAACTTATCCGATCCTTCACTTTTTCGGGAGATAGATTAACAAATGTGACTAATTCAAACACCAGTAACCACTGCTTAATACACTATAGAAGTGTAAGATAATATCGGTAAGACCGCAGCGATTTATATATGGAAACAAAAGACCCCAGAATTTCCCGAAAGCTCTTCTGCATTGCCAAAATATGGCATTAGCTTTTTGTAGTTTGCAATCAAGATGATATTTCCAGGAGGGTTTGCTATCTAAGACATTAAGTCTTAGATAGCAAACCCTCCTGGAAATATCATCTTGATTGCAAACTACAAAAAGCTAAAGCCATATTTTGGCAATGCAGAAGAGCTTTCGGGAAATTCTGGGGTCTTTTGTTTCCATATATAAATCGCTGCGGTCTTACCGATATTATCTTACACTTCTATAGTGTATTAGGCAGTGGTTAATCTAAAGGCTTGTATAAGTGAATATATTTTGTAGACTATTAACTACAAAATACTGCTTGGAGAGCTGTTACTGGAGCTCAAGCGTTTCAACTATTCCAATTTAGTTTATAGGTGGTTTCCCTTCAAGAGATTTCTGGTTTTTGGAGAATTTTCTCCAAAAATTAGACGAGGCCATAGTCGTTAACATATGGCTCTTGCTCTAATTCATTGATGGATTTGGAATCTACTAGCATTGGTTTAATCAGAGATCTTTTGGCAATTAAGGGACATTATCCATTGTTTTCCCAAGCAGATATGATAGCACATAGCGGAGACTTGTGGAGACTTTGAATTGCGCTGTTAAAATCAAAAATAATTTTTCAGTGTACTGACAGTAAAGCTGTACACAATTTGTTAAATAATCCGTTTCCAAACTTGTCAAGGATTGCAGACACTTCATTAGCCTTCTTTGTTCCAATAATACTGTTACGTCAATGTGAGTTCCAGTACATTGTGACATCAAAGGTAATGATGAGATCGCTGACTATTAAACCAAAGCCGGTTCACAATTAACTCTGATTGAACCTCAACCCGCCGCTTATCTTTCAACTACGCCAAGAAGAGTATACTGAACTACGCTTTGCAAGGTAGGCTACAGTGGCTTGCTATTTCTAGTGGTATTTGCTAGGGCTGTAGTGCGCTTCTGCGAAACTAATTCCCTGCTATTGCACCAAATTTCTCCCTTTACTGTTGTAGTAAACGTTTACTTCCCTTCTGGAACGGCGAATAAGCTAAGGTTGTAGCCTATTATTTTCATGTCTGTGAAGTTAGCACGTAGAGTTAGCACGAAAAACACACTGGGAGCTCTAGTGGTTTGAGTCATGGATATTATACATCCTGTACTAAAGTTGGCACGAAAAATGGATTGTGCAAATAAGATAATTTTTGAGCTATAGCACGAAATCAAAACAATATATAATTAAGTTTGAAAATGTTTATTCTATAATATTTTGTATATAAATAAAATATTATAATATTGAGTTAAATATTATTCTTCACAACATACATCGAATCAAAAATATACTATGGGATATCATGTGAAAGTACTAAAAGCTCAATTTGGCCTTAACCTTTAAAATGTCAAGGCTAGTTTTGATTCCAGGCTGAAGAACAACCCTTTGACGTTTACCATGCCTGTGATCAGAATTTTTGTAGAGCGAATTTTTGAGTACTGAATTATTCAAATTTTACATAAAATTGAAAAATTTACTATGGGAAATAATGTGAAAGTACTAAAAGTTCAGGTTGCTTAATCTTTAAAATGTCAAGGCTAGTTTCGATTCCAGGTTGAAGAACAATTTTAATTTACATTTAAAATACATATTAAGAAATATTTTGAATTTTTTTTTTTGATTTCATGATATGTTAATTGTTATCTAATACACAATTCATTGTTTTAGTACAAAAAACAAATTATCCAAGATGCAAACCACTAGGGCTCCCAGTATCATTTTCGTGCTAACTTCCCACCGGTTTATTTTCATTCCTACATTTTTACTTCTAGTCGCGCTACTAATGTTCGCAACTGTGGAGCGTGATACGGTAGTTATCGCGGACACTGTACCGTTCATAACTAATTTATATACACAGAGATTTTCGATTTTAAAGAATGAATATTAACTAAACACTTTATTATTTTTATAATAACAATAATTAAATATGTTTTAGACATACAAAATAAATTACAGCTGTTCTATTTTATAATATTATTTTGTATGTTGGTTCGATTGGTGTCCTCTCTTGTTGTGTTGCTTACCGATCTCTGTGTTGAACTGATTGACTTTTTTGACTTAATTTTTGAATTGCAATATGGAAATCATTATGTTACAGTACGCAATATAATGATCCACCATGTACAAACCGGTGCGTTCCTTTTTATGAAACCGTAGAGCCGCTACAAGTTGGTTATAAAAGTGTTTTGTTTAGGATGGGATTACGAACGTACTGATGTTGTATGTAGTTTTTGTTTGGCCCTGTGTCGATTTAGAATTTAACAGTTTTGCCGATCTTTGTTTGATGTTCCAAGTAAGGGAGCGAAGAGGCCATTAGTCTAAAAATTGATATCGTCTAGTTGTTCGGGGGTTTCATGATCGTCATCGATTTCTACCAATTCCTCCTAATACCGTTGTCAGGCTGGATCTTCTGCGAACTGTTCGTAGTGGTATATCCTTTATTTGGCTGAAGGTTTTATTGTGACGAATTAAATAAAAGTCTATTTAAAGGGCAATAATTGTTTTGAGGTCGATTCATATATTTCACATGCTTTAATTGACATACCGTCTATTGCAATTGGCGTTAATTTAAGTGTATATCTCAGTGGGTAACTTGGATATCCGAATTGCGGTCTAAAAGGTTGTTGTACTACTCACGGAAATTGTGAGTTTGGATAACCAAGTTAAGGTCGGGTAGGTTGATATACATTTCTTCGTTCGAAGGAGCTCTGCAGATTATGCAAGAGATGTGGGTATAATAGTTGCAGCACGTTAGATATCGAGATGTAGTTTATACGAGCGAAAGGCGGTGGCGGAACTGTTGGTTTCCGTTGTTCGATTTGTGCGTTGTTGTTAGCATATTGCGCTCGATAATCCATATTTTGGAGTTTTAAGCATAATTGTAACGCTTGTGGTAGGTCCGAAGGCCCTTGGATACTGAGAAATCGTGGTATATCTCCTTTTAGATTCCTTATGAACGTATCAAGTGCTTAAACTCTATAAGTTTTCGTTAAATTATGTAACCAACCCTATCCCATGTCCACACAGGACAATTTATTTAATATTAAAGACAGGTGTTTGTAAACCCTTTGATAAAATTCAGGGATTGTTTGTCTTCCTTGTATCAGTGTCATCATTTGGTATACTCAAGAGTACCTAGATCCTACTTATCCGCATAATGCAGAATTAGACATTTGGGGATTTTCTACCAATTGAAGTGAATGTTATATGATTCCAATGTAACGTCGGCGTGGCCTACTATTTTATTCCTAATTACATTTAAAATCCTGTAATGCTTCGCCGTACCTCTTGGATGTTCGTATATTTGTAGTAACTCTATATCTACGCTTTTTTTCCCATGAACTGAATTCTCCAGATTGGGCTGAGAATTCGCGTATGCTCTTTACAATGTCGCGAATTTTATCTAAATGTGTGAGGTTCGCTCTGTATTTGTCGTCTATTGTCTGGTCTGTATCGTTCCTATAATTATTAAGTTCTTGAGATTACTTTAGGATTACAATCACACGGCATTATGTGGTATGCGTAACCTATTGTCCAATATGTGCAATATAACATACATATTACTTAGACAGTATTACTACAAAGCTGGCTATTCTCTCAAGAGTCGATCGATACATGGTTGTAGTGATAACCAACGTGTAACAACCTGATATAAACATTTACTTAACTTTACTTTTGTAAACTCTCATCTTTTCAGAGATATTCGAAAATAGGAATTTAATTTTGATAAAAATCGAGCCATTCTTTGGAATTTTAAATCGTTTGGATCACAGAAATCGTTTTTAAATCATCACATAGCAAAATTCAGCATGGCGGCTTTTATATGACTACCACTTGGTGTCAATATTAGGTAATTTATAGTTATTTCCCTTTTATTCTCACAACTTGATAAATAAGTTTGTTTGTAACGGTTTCCACTTTATTATTTAAAATAATTCAAACCAAGACACTTATTTTTTACCGCATTACTCGTACATATGACTAGTTCGGAATTGTCGTTTTAACGTTACAGGAGTTTTGAATAGTTCTTTTTGTCTCGAATAGTTGTGCTGCGATGTAAAAATAAAAACGCCTTGTTTATGTGACATTTCCCGTTTATCCACCTTTCTTTCGATAATTCACGTCTGAATATTGAGGTCCATCATATTTCGAGGTCGCCTCAAGTTGCAAGAAATTTATTTAAATTTCTATTAAATTAAAAATAAAATCGATTTTCTTGGTTTACGAAGTTCAACTGAATCTAATTCCCAGCTCGATTTTCACTCTGGGTTGTTAAATTTATTCTGGACCAAAAAATCTGCGAAGGATTCAATTAAAAATTCAACTTATGTAATCCAGATAATTTATATTTTCTGGGTTCTAATAAATAATTCTATAGAAATGCCCTTCTCGCTCTTAATCTTTCTATAATAGTTAAACTTAATCCGGTTTAAACCGGCGAACATCTTATCACCCACGGTGATGATGATGGTATCAATCATCACATTACCTAGACTTTTATTATGTTGATTCGTAACAGATCCATCTATAATACGTCTCTAATATTGCAACGGGTTAACTAGCCAACATAGATCACCGTCATCTTACTTCTGTGGTCATATAAAATGTGGTTAAATTTGTTGATTTTTCATGGCCATTGCCAGCATTGTTGGGTTTTGGGAATTTGCTTTTTATTCTCCTAGGATTGCAGAACCTGATCAAATCTCCATACCTAAGTCATCCTCCATTTACTCGCAGCACCTATCGTGTTTTCATTTGTTAACTGCAGGCATGAATTTCATCCTGAATATTGACCAACCTTCTACTCAGGTCGGATCTTATGTTTCTTCCACATCTCATCATCAATTGACCCAATTGAACCATTTTTGAATTTGTTTTATGACTAAGTCATTTCTATTTTCTACTAAAATTCTATGATTGTATTAGGTGTACATGCGGGTTTAATGGAGTGTTTTTCGTTAACGTAGACTTCAAATTCTTTAAGCCTATATCTTCCACACCTTGCATCTTTCGTTGCACATCGCAGCCTCGAGAAACTTTATTTCTTGTCAAAACATTGCTTGGATTTGATGTAGTATCCCCCTTTGCTATAATCAATAATAAACGATCCAGATTTTACTTCAATTATGGTTCAGATTTGTTATTGTTGTTAACAATAAAAAAAATTGATGCTGATTTTCATTTTATCCGCATAATTTATATTTTGTGTGGCGAAAATTTACAACCGACGATTATTATTTTTAATTATTACATTATTTCGATTAAAACGGTGGAAATAATTTACATCCCGTAAAATTTGGCATAATTTTCTGTGTGTGCAAATTATACATGGAATTGTCCGACATTTGAAATTGGGAGATGATTTTTACCATATGGATTATGTAAAGTTAGGGGGAAAAAAATTAATAAGTCATAGGGTGACTCATCAATCAAATAAACACGTCAAGTGTAAGCGTAGAGGCACCAAATACAATCACACCCGTACATTATCAACAGTTTACCATCTTAAATTGTGTATATCGCACCCCTTATACGTCTTATACACAAAATTTCATTTATTTTTTTATCCATTTATGTGTGAGTGCCGAAATAAATGGAAACAAACATATTGGATCCTAATACATAATAGAGAAACGAGACGAGCACACAACAACAAAAGTTCTAAAGATATCCTTTTTCCAAAAAAAAAAAATAAAAATTTATAATAAAGGGACATTGAGAATGATTAATTATATTGTTTTTATAATTGATCTTAATTGAGGTGGTAAACAGTTAAATTAATCATTGTGTCATGTGTTTTCCTTCATCGCGGATTTCTTTTCTGTTGAATTTTTTTTTGCCAAAATACAATCATTTATAAGTTTTTGTTAGTATTTTATTGATTTATTTACTTATTTTGACTTTTTATATTTATAGGTTATGAGTGTGTTTAAGCTATAAATATATTTATAGGAGAAGGATTTGTTTGGGTTTTATAGCAGCGGCAATACACAGATAACACCAAAAATACAGCCGCCTATATCGAATCCTAAAATCAAATTCTAATAAAAACCGCGTGCACTCATAAAAACATTTATTGAATCATTTAAGCCCATTTTTTTGTTTTAGTATATCCCAAATATTTTTTATGGTGTTATAAACCCCTGTACTACATATATCCATTTTGAGACTCAATGTAAATTAATGTATAACAACACCAAGTATACCATAACGTATTAAACCCATGTACATGTTATACAGAATTTTTTTGTCGATTTGTCTTTAGTTTTGTCCCGCCTCACTTCTTAAAACCGACATTAATTGAAACACAAAATAATGTGAAGCCAAATCTTAAGAAGAAAAACAATGGGAATTGTCTTGTATATGTATACGAGTAGTAACAAGCGTATAGAACACAAGAGATCAACAAAACATTTATTTCCACATACACACACACACACACAGCATGAAAATGAAAATTTTATTTTTAACAGAGATAATACTTTTATGAGTATGTTAAATAAAATAATAGATCTTTTTTTATGCTTTGGTGGTGTTATGCTTCTGCTCTTTTATACCATTTAAGGATTATTATTATTATTGTTACGATTTAAAAAGAAATAGAATTATATAGTGGAGTAATGATTTTATTATACATAAATTTTCATTTTAATCTAAATTTTGTGGTCAGATATGCTCGTGTAAGGCTGGTAAATAATTTGTAAGGCATAATAAAACTGAAATTCATAAAAATGTTTAAGCACAGCAATACCACTCTTCTAAAAAAAATTAACTTTGTATTTCTAATTTCAATGGACATCTTGTCATCGGACTTATTAGACAAATTAATTAATTATTAATATTTGGATCTAATCTAGTTTAAATCTGTTAGTGGTGTGTGTCAATATCCATGGTATATAAGTGCAGATACCATTGGCGTAAAGTTTTTTTTAAAATTAGTATGGAGGGCCCTGCGACTCCTAAAATATTTTATAAAGTGAAGAGACACCAGACCAAAAATGCGAATAAGAGTCACTTGACCTTGGAACCCATTTACTTTGCATTCATTTTGCAGCGAGATAAAGCTATTTATTTATCTAATTTGAGCAAGCTCCCTGCGATATGAGGACGTTATTTAAAGAAACGGCTCAAAATGGTTCATTCCGTAATTTCTGTGGTGGGATTCCGTAAAGACTAAGAGTTAGAATCAAAATTAAATATTCTAACTTTAGAGCCACCTGGCAACAAATATGCTTCATAAGCCCCATCTCTTGTAAAGATATTTAACTAAAATTTTTATTATTTTATAAACATTTTGTACTCCTTTGTTGTCAATTTTGACCAATCGTAGTATCAAAAAGAAAATTTTAAAGAGAAGAGACACCAAACTATTTTACCACTGCGAAGTTTTTATTGGATAAATTTAAATTTATGGTATGCTTGGTTATTTCGTCTATGTAATTTAAAAACATAATGAAAGAATTAAGTCAAATCTTTAAAATGTTAAATAAAGTACTTTAATTGTTAAATAAAATTAATAAAGTTAAGAATTAAGTTTTTAAATTTTTCTTGAAATTGTTTTTTGATAAATTAAAATAAAATTGATGCTCTGCGGTATTAAATGATTTTGCTAATCTATTGATTGGGTTGTTACTACCGTAGTTGGTGGAGTGGTGTTCAAGCGCTAAAAATCGATAATTACGTAATGGCCTACCTGGCACATTTATATAGAGATGTTCTCTAATAGGATGTTTCTGATATAGGCGGCATCTAGCAGAATGCGTCTATTTTGAAGGGTGCAAATTTTATATTCTTTGAACCTTGTTGAATATGGTGGTAAAGAAGTAACATTTTGATAGAAAGGTATGTTGTGGTCATAATCGCAGCCTGTTTTTTTTAAATTGGAATATCACAATTTTTTTTAGAACGCTTTCAATTTTTTTGATGTGTGCATCGTAGTAAGGATTCCAGACGATTGCGGCATATTCCACTTGAGATCTTACATAAGCGAAATAAAGTGTAAGTAATGTTTGAATATCCTTGAAGTCCCGGCAGTCCATCGCTTGACAAAACCAAACATGGAGTTGGCCTTAGCAAGACAATTATCGATGTATCTGTTTTTCTAACTAACGTTTTCGACGAACGTGACTCCCAAATCCGCAATCTCTTGCACTCTTTGAACTGCATTGTCATTAATATAATACGCTTTAATTATTTGATTATTTTTACTATATGAAAAGACATAATTTTGCATTTCTTGATATTTAAGAGTAATGAGTTTTGATCACACCACTCGCTTAGCTTATTGAGGTCATCTTGCAGTTTGTCAGCATCACCCATTTATGATGACATATAGAATCAAATGCCTTACCAAAGTCCGTATAAGCCACATTCACTTGATGATGTTTTTCAATCTTATTTATTAATTTGCTGGTGAATTCAACCAGGTTAGTAGATAGATGTTGATCTGCCAGGCATAAACCACTGCTGGTTGACAGATATATGACGTATTAGTGTGAATTTGAAAGCATAGCAAACTACTAGTTCAAATAATTTCGGGATTGATGATGATGCGGATATTGCTCTGTAACATGTAACGTCATCGCGTTTTCCGGATTTAAAGATAGGTGTTATCTTATAGACTTTCCATTTTTCCGGAAACACAGCAGTGGTTAATAACTGATTGAACAGTTTGCACAACGGATTTACCAAAATACTGGCAAACGTTTTTAATTTAGATGAGGGTATATCGTCAGGATAATATTGACGTTTGGTCGTCAGACAGATTGAAAAAATGGTGGTGACTTTGTTATATGTCATGTTGGAAGGGTACCCCTCGATTTCACGTTTAGATCTGAAGTATTTCCAGAACTGTTTTGGATTTATTTTCTAATTTTTTCTTGGACGCCATTCAAATAGGTCTTGTACTTAAATTTGGTATATGGATTTCAAATCTTTGGTGTATGATCTCATAAATATGTTGACATTTCCATTCACATCCTTTGCATTTAGAATTTCTTCCCAATTTACTGCTTCTAAATAAACTTGCAGACCAATGTGATTTGTCTTCTTAAAGTTGTTTTTGATATGTTGGAGGTGGTTGACATCATTAACAACAAATGGGTTGGGTGACTCAGTTACTTTAAACACATCTATTTCATTCGTGAAGACAAGATCTAAAAACCTCTCCAGATTCTTAGTAATGGTTTTAATTTGGTTTAAATTATATCCAAGCATGGCATCAACGAATAGAGATTCTGCATCTAATTAAAAGTCAAAATTCCAGATGATATTTGGAAGATTGAAGTCACCAAGTTGATGTATTCAATAGATACGAAACATGCATCATAATAATCACTGTTTGAATGAGGAGGTATATGTACGCTGTGTAGATAAACCTATAACATTGATTAATTTTAATCTTCACGCAAATTTGCTCAACTCCTGATGGGACTAATGTTATTGCAGCACTCAATAATTTAGAATGCATGGCTATGATTAAGCCACAGCCCGATTTTTTAGAGCTAGTTACAAGATTGCGATCACATCTATAAACAACATAGTCGTGTCTAAAATATTCAGAACTATTTATTCCAGGATTGAAGTTGCTTTCATCGATTACATAAATCAGGTAGTTTGTTTGTAGAACAAAGCGGTAAAATTTGGATGCTTTTGAAGCCATTTTGTTAACATTCTGATAATATTTTGAGCACAACCCTGCGACTGGTTTACTTCCTGACTTTTCATATGGTTTAGTTTTAGTTGTGGGCATTCCAGGTATACAACATTAGTAAATGCTAAAAGGCGCCCTTTCGTCAATAGCAAGTGTAGCAAATCATCTTCAACGTGCGCGAAATATTTAAATGTACCTTTCTCCTCTGACTGAAGGCGAGTACGAGTAAATTATTGACGACTATTATACTAATACGGGAATGCCAAATCTCGCAGGTGAAATCGATGAGCAGCACATCCGTATAAATTCTCCACAGCATTCTGATTCTCAATATTAGAACTACAAAAAGTATCACAGCATTGTTTTTCTTGCTGGATGTGATAGCAACTATGCATTTTCGGCCGTAGATATTGGTGTATATGGGAGCCAGAAGGACGATAGCATTTTGAAACAGAGCGGCTTCGGGAATCAGATATTGGAATTTTATTGTATTGGTGCAGTAGAATATCTAATTTCAGCAACGTCCGGTATTTGAGCTGGTGATTGAGTTATTTCCGGAACATCAAGGTTTGGACTTGGAAAAACATCACTTGTTACACATGTTATAAAAATCGCTGATGGTTTCGGCGCTATAAAACAAAGATTTTATGCTATTTCACCAGCTATCCAGAAGTTAGTGTATGAAGAATTAGACCGCATGTTGTCACTTGGAGTCATCGAAATAAGTCAAAGCGCATGGTCATCACCATTAGCACTTGTGCGGAGGCCGAATGGAAAGGTGCGACTCTGTCTGGATGCCCGTGAATTGAATAAGGTTACTGAAAAGGATGCATATCCACTGCCTCTTATCGAGGGTTTGTTGGGTCGACTGGAGCAAACAAAATTTATTTCTGCCATCGATCTCAAAGACGCCTTTTGGCAAATACCTTTGGACCCACAATCCCGCGATAAGACGGCTTTTACTGTACCTGGACGGCCCTTATATCAATTCACGGTCATGCCATTCGGATTATGCAATGCACCGCAAACTATGTGTCGCCTGATGCATAGAGTCATTCCCACTGAGCTACAACAAAATATTTTTCCATATTTGGATGACTTACTCGTTACCTCAGCTACATTAAAGGAACATTTTCAATTATTAGAACTAGTCGCAAATCAGCTAAAGTATGCGGGATTAACAGTGAATGTAGATAAATGTAAATTTGTCATGAAAGAGGTACCCTATCTAGGATATATAGTTGGTGATGGCTGCTTGCGGACCAATCCAGAGAAAATACAGGGAATTCTAGATTATCCTAAACCAACATCTGTAAAACAAATACGGCGTTTTCTAGGACTATGTGGCTGGTATAGGCGCTTCATTAAAAATTTTGCTATTGTTGCTACACCCATAAGTGACTTACTAAAAAAGGAGAAGAAATTCATTTGGACTGAAGCCGCACAGCAATCATTTGCGAAATTAAAACTAGCACTTTCCATGCTCCGGTATTAGCAAATCCTGACTTTAGTCGCCCATTTTTTATTCAGTGCGATGCATGCAAAGATGGTATTGGAAGTGTGCTCTTCCAGGTAGATGATGATGATGCCGAGCGACCTATCGCTTTTATTTCACAAAAATTAAATTCTGCTCAAAAAAATTATTCTATCACGGAGCTGGAATGTTTGGCTGCAGTGGTAAGTGTGAAGAAATTTCGTTGTTACATTGAAGGTTACCCATTTACCATCTATACTGATCATGCTTCATTGAAATGGTTGATGTCGCAAAAAGATTTGTCGGGAAGATTAGCGAGGTGGAGCTTAAAATTGCAATCTTTTGATTTTAAGATAGACTATCGGAAAGGTACCGATAATATTGTCGCCGATTCTCTATCCCGAGCTTTTTGTGAAGCGTTAAATGAGGAATGTAGTTTAGACTGGGCAAAGCAATACGAAATAAAGTTCGTTATAGATTCTATACCATTTATTTGTTCAATTGATATGGCGAACTCATCATCTCAAGCTACAACATCCCAGAACACCTTACCACCACTACACATAAATCTTGGTTCAGCAGCATTTTTATCGGATGATTATGTTAAACAAATTGAAACTATCCAGAACTTCAGGAACACTTGTAAAACTAATTATCGTGTTCACGATGGGAAAATTTTTATAAATATACGATACGGATCAAGGTATGTGGATACTGATGTATTGGATTGGAAATTAGTAGTGCCAACTGAATTACATCTTGAATTATTACAACAAGCACATTGTAGTCCGACTTCAGCTCATATGGGGAGTAATAAAACTTTAGAGAGGATTCAACGCCAGTTTTACTGGATGAATATGGCTAAGGATATACGTACTTTTGTACTAAGTTGCGATCAATGCAAGATGAATAAACCTGTAAACAGATCTTTAAAGCCTCCTATCGGACAATATCATGATTCAATGCGCCCATTTCAACACCTGTATGCGGATTTCATAGGTCCATATCCAAGGTCTAAGAACGGAAATTGTTATATATTAATAGTGCTGGATCATTACTCTAAATTTGTTTTACTAAAACCCATACGAGAAGCAACAGCATCTCAGTTATGTAATTTCGTTGAAGATCAAATTTTTAATATGTTTTCAGTGCCTGAGAAGATAACGACAGATAATGGCAAACAATTTGTTTCCAAACAATTTACCGAATTACTCCACAAATATGGTGTGAACCATATTCGAACACCTATCCATTCACCACATTGTAATGCATCTGAAAGGGTAAATCGGACTATTATCAGTGGCATACGACAATACATTTCGGATCATTCTCATACAAATTGGGATAAACATATACAAGAAATTGCTGCCGCTGTCCGGAATTGTATCCACGATTCAACGAATTACTCACCATATTTCTTGGTTTTTGGTCAGCACATGATATTACATGGATCAGACTATCGATTGCGTCAGTTATTTTGTGAACTGGAAGATAATTATTTACATATGTCATCGAAACCTGATTGTTTAAATTCTGTTCGGGAAAAGGTACTTATCTATCTAAAATCTGCTTATAATCGAAATGCTCACTCATATAATCTTCGTACTCGTCAGCGTGAATTACTGATCGGTGAAAAAGTTTTTGTACGTAGCTTCGCACAAAGTGACGCTGTTAGTCAATTTGCAGCTAAACTGCATCACAAGTTCGTACCGGCAGTTATAATAGAAAAAGTGGGAAGGGTTGCATATCGTGTAAAGGATTTAAATGGCAAAGCATTAGGCCTATATCATTTGAAGATATTCGTACGTAGGCAGGGTATTGACATGTCCACATTTTCGTTCAGCTATTCTCCAGATGAACCGAGTCGGCGCGGTATAACGTCCATCTTACTAGTCCGGGGTATCTAATCCACAAATACGGACAGAATTTCTTTCCATGCTTTTATGTTGTATAAATAACTTTTTAGTAAATTTAGGCCCGGCATCGAATGAGACCCCTCTCATGTAGGTCGTCCCCACGATTTGTAGCGCCTTATCGTGATGTATTGCTACTGCCCTTGATTTGGTTGCGTGTATGGCAGTTGACTGTATCACCCTGTGATACCCTGCGTTGATCAAACGACATTGTTTGAATGACTTGGCCGGTTATTTTTTTTTTTTTTTGATTTTTTTTATCGATGGACGAGGAACGAAGATGAAAAAAAAAACGAGAGTGCGGGTAGTGATAACAACCAAGAAGGTTGTAGATAAAGAACAAGAAAAAAAAAACATTATATAGTGCATGCTAACGTGAGTAAAAGTGAACCACATGTTTTTTTTTAGATATATATAAATATATATCTTAATAATAATAATAATAATCAATTAGTGCTTTTATAATTAATTAGTGTTTAAAACAACTTAGTTAAATTTCATGGTATACTATTCATTATAAACTAATAATTAAGGTATCCATTTAAGTTTAGTGACTTGTGTTTAGTGAATCAAGTTTAGGTTTAAGTATAGTTTTAGTGTAGTGTTTATATTTCCCAATTAGGCCTCCATCTCTCGCGCGTGTGTTATTGGAGGAGGGGCGGTTGGGTGGAACATAAAACACAGTGATTAAACGGATAGAGGAAAAATTATTTTACCGTCCTATTTATCCGTTTTAACGGATAACAAATATAGAGCTAAGTATTCTATTTATAATTTATGTTATTTTTTTTTTGTGTAATCATATATATATATAAATATATCGGTAAAGTCTAAGATATGAATTAAAAAGACTCTAATAAATCGGGCGGGAATTGGATGACGAGGTCAGAAAAAGTGCTTTATATATACGGTAATAATGCGGTTCAAATAAATTGCTGCCATACTTGGAATACCCCACCCCAAGGCTCCTGAGACATAGCCGGAATCAGACGAGCGCACCAAGTCAAGGGCAGTGATATCTTTAACAGCAATCGCAATCTCACGAGGCTGTTACAGAAGGCAATATCAATGTACCCAAGACGAGGAAAAAGCACCGAACAATTTAAGAATTTCCATGTTTCTTAATTGGTGATGCCTGCACTTTTCCATTATGACACAATAATATGCGGCCAAATTCTGGTCAACTATTACCAAAAGATAAGGAATTGCTTAACAAAAAAATTTCTTCGGCGAGGGTTTAAATCGATAACTTTAATAAAAATTTATTAAAAAAATATTTTTTAAGATTTGTCATACATTATTTGATTTGTTACTTTAATGACATAAATTTGGATTTTCCCAAAATCACCTGGTGTGATGCAGATTTACTTGTTTTGTTGTCGATTCAAAAAACAAGGTAACTTAATTTATTCCAGTTTCCTCTGAGCACAAGATTTTTTGTAATTTTAATTAGTTTTTTCATTTCTTTAGAAGCTGTATCAATTAATGCACACGCTTTGCTTTTTTTGTTTTGTTTTTTATTAGATGTCTGTGATCATGGCGATGAATTATTGCTGTCGACATACATGTTGTTGATGTTGTCAACATACATGGCTCCGAGGTCGATGAAATCTCTAAGTCGTAGTTTAACATATCGAAACTACTAGTTGACTTTCCCTAGAAACAAAAGTCGACTATCCGACTGGGTTTCCACTATAATAATTCCAGAGTTTTCACACACTTCATTTCGCCTATAATTTTCAGTTGTCCTATAAAAAACTTAAAACAAATTATTGAGTTTTCTAAATAATTTTTATTAGTTTACTTTTCGTAATTAGTTTTTTTAATTTTAACAGTTGGCAACATCGAAATAAAACAGTCTCTTTGTAAAATGGTTTATGTCAATTTCTGAAAAAAAAAAAAGAAAATAAATAAATTAATTAATTAACTTCTTAAGACATCAAAAATATGCAAAAATACCATAACTTTGGAGGTCGTCGCTAAACTCCGAACATTGATATATTTTAGAAAACACTCGTAGAAGGCGGAATTTAATATTCGGAGATTATGTAGCCAACCAAGAAGTTATTGAGTAATATTTTTTTACCAAAGCGTTGCGCAGACAATTTATACGCGCTATTGTTACATTGTTACACATTTTAAACTTGCCATAATATTTTAATTTATGTTTCAATTGATTTTCGTTGCTTTCAATCATCATCTGAATCGTTTTGTTTTGTATAATATACTAGATGGTTATTAGCGGAAGGAAATTGTTCTTAACATATTTCGGTATGTTCAGGACGTTAAAATTCCTGAAGACATTTGAGTAGCTGTTCAGAAGACAGATTCTTCTAACATACTCATCATTAGTACTTTGAAGTGGCTGCTATAGGGGTGGAGGTTCTGGCACGCACCATTCTATTTGCAGGTGAAACTAAACTCTTTTCACAAATTACCTAAAAATAAAAAATTACTCAACAATGGATGATATATTTTTAAAATAAGTCAAGAAACAAACAAATTTTATATCTTAGTTCTGTTTTTGACACAAACTGTTCTTATGTCGTTCTCAAACCGGTGGCCTCATGCTCTATATTGCATATACTCCTTGGTAGTACTCTTGAAGATTTTGTTCTATAAAGCCTATATACAGGAAGAAATGTACGTGATAATTTTGGGATTTATGTCGGCTACCTTCACATAATCGATGAAATTATGGAATCGGAATATGTACCTTGAAAGAAAATTTTCCGGATAGTACCCAAAAGTTGGGAATAAAAGAGAATTTTTCGTTCTGCGTAGATAATGATTCAAAGCATAACTCGCAAAAAGTTCGGTTATGGGTTTTGTACAACTGCGTTAAAGTATTCAAGTTCTATCGGTTTGCGGAAAGTAAACCTTTTTATGAAATTCTCCTTCTAGTATACAATCACACTACAACCAAAGTAACCATACTATACCTATAGGTGCTTTTGAACCCTTAATACAACTTCACTGGGGTCTCTAATAAAAGCATCAATATGCAGTACAATTTTCTTATTATTCATTGTTAAACCATCTGTGAGCAAGCTATTCAGTTCATTAATAAAATTTCTTAAAAAATTATCACGATTGTATGGGGTTTTATTGTAGTATAGCTAGACATATCTGGCCAAATCTGGACTTGAAACGCACAAAGACACTAATCTCCATACGGAGACGTAAATTAAAAACATTCGTGGGGATACTCACAGGACACTGCCTACTAGTAGAACATGCGAGGAGGCTAGATCTAGAAGCTAATGATTTCTACAGCAGCTGTATGGGCGAGGAGAAGGAATCTTCGGTAGTACTCTTCCTATGCACATGTCCGGCTTTAGCACACCGAAGGCATAAACATATGGGTAGGTTCCCAATGAGCAGCCTCTCTGATCTCGAAAATTGTAAACTGCGGGATGTATCACGCTACATAAGTAGCTCTAACTGGTTCAAATAAGGCTAATAGGGAAGTAATGTCCTGTGGTATAACAATCGACCGTCACCGGTCTAAGTTTGCGTAGCAGCCACTCTAACCTAACCTAACCTTACCTTGGGTTCTTATTACCATGGTGGGCCTGAGCATCTATGACAAAAGAAGGAGGCTTATATTTTTGATTTCTTAATAATCCTGAATTGGCCACAAGGAGGTATTTGAAGTTTTACTTATTGGAACATTGATACCAAAACATATTTTTAAGGAATACCATGTGATTTTTTGAAATTTTGAAGATGTCGTTCGACGTGAATATTAACTCCAAAATGTCAATAGAAACGAGAGCCAACCTATCTTTTCGATTTTTCTAGTGCGCCTAAAAAAATCCTTGGGTCTTTGGGAAATTTATATCATGGACTAGATTTTCTAATATTACGTTTATTGGAGTTATTGCATTGCTGAGCTAGTAAGCCACATCAGTAAGTATTGGTGGGATTGTCTTTATAACTCAACAAGAAACCGTTTACAACCGTCTAGCAAAGATTATGAATTTTAATGTGGACTAATGTGGCAAAAGTTGTTCGCGCGTAAATCCAGCTTTATAGTCAAACTGAAACACCTCAGCGCAACATCTTATATCGCCAGTCCAATCAGGTGCTTGCATATGCAGATGACATATGCGTGATTGGACTGAGCAACGGAGTGAAAGAAATACTTAATCCACTTGCAGAGTTTTCAGCCTCTGTTGGACTCCAGATCAACGAGTCCAAAACGAAATAGGGACAATGGCACACCAGATTTTTGTAGTGGCCACCACACGTTTGAGGGAGTGAGGAGGTTAAAATATTTGGGTTCTCTTATATAACTCACGATAAAAGTGGGGGTGAGGATATTAAAGTACAGCTGGCAGCTGGTAGTCGTGCTTTTTATGATCAGACCCGTTGTTATGTTAGGATGTGAAAGTTGGGTGCTGGCGGATGAGTACTACTAGAGATGACTGATTAAAACAAAAATATAAAAAGTGAGCATCATCGGAATACAAGCTCAATCTAGTCTAAGATGTTGTATTATTCAGCTTCACTTTTGATTGAGTATGGAATCTATTAAAATGAATGGAAAGTAGAATTTTTTGAAGTGTCAAGTTACCTATTCCAAAAAATTGAATTGAATCTTGTTGTGAGTTAATTATTACTTCAATTATGTTTACATTTGCTTAGTCGGTTACAAAACAGGTAATATTCCATACTTTTATTGTTTTGCTGAACCAATTTAAACAATTTTTTTCTTTTAGAAATAAATTAGGGCGTTTTTCTGTAGCTGATTGATTTATTAAATATTATATGTCTTATATGCAGGGTGTGCGCCGGGAAAGTTTAACTATTTTATTATTGTATAACAAATATTTTTTTGATTGCGCATATGTTGGGAATTATGTACGAAAGACAATGTCAGCTAATTGACCGCCCTCTTTAAATACCCTCACAAAAAGAAGTTTGGGGCTCTTTAATTGGGGACCGAGCAGACCAACCAAAATCACGATTTCTTGAGATAATTTGTTGTGGAAACAGATGTCAGATCTGTGAAGTTGCACTGTTTTGGTGGAATTATATGTTAACCAAGCCAATAGCAACAAATCCTGGTACCAATCATGTTACGATAACGTGCTTCAGTAACAGTAATTCCTCTAAACTTGATAGCGTACTACACTGTCTGGTACTGATGAATGATGCATGCCCGAGCTGTGTCATTTTAGAGCTATATGTCACAGTTTTTCAAAAAGTTGTCTTAAGTTCAGTATACGGTGTCGAATTTAGGTTGATGGGTTGTTTGGCACTCTTTCTAGGGTACCAGCGATGTTTTCTGGTGCTCCTCTCGTACGTTTTCGCCTATAGGCTTATGCTTATTTATTCTTTATCAATTCGCTATTTTTGCATCCAGTACTCACTTAGCTTGTGGTGTTGCTTGTGGTATTCCTGCTATAATTTTCTGTAATTTATATTTTTTATAAATAAACGCTAGCAGATAGCATTATACGATTTCAGGATCTGATAAAACTGCTTTAATATATTTTGCAGGCTGGATTCAAGAAGGTTTTTCAGAAAAAACAAAAAAAAAACAGAAAATTCAGAAAAACATTTTCTGATTTTTAATCAAATGTAGCAAGCCAAATTGGTGCAAAGAAATAAGACTTCACTTGATCACTTATTTAGGGTACTAAAGAAGACGAAAGTCGTAATCGATTTACCACAATTGCCATAAAAATTATCACTATAAGGAATATAAACTATAATTTAAAAAAGAAAATTAAAACTTTGAGTTTTATGTAGACATTTTCTAAATTTGACATCTACTGGCGAACACCCTGCATATAAGACATATAATATTTAACAAATCAATCAGCTACAGAAAAACGCCCTAATTTTTTCTATCAGACAGTTTTTAATTAAACCTAAATAAATTATGAAAACGAAAATTTCAGGTTACCTTTGTAAATGTTGATTACAAATAGAATTATTTCGTATAAAATATACAAAAATATATTATGTTGATATGAGGATAAAAATTAGGGCGTTGTTTAAAAAAATTACATGTTAGATTGAAGTACAAACAACGCCAAATTTGTTCTTTAATAAATATTTTCCAATTTTATCATTTTGTGCACACTATAGTTGGTTAAGCCAATAATCGTGTCTCGTGAATTGGATTTTTTATCATTGGTACGAGTTTCCTCAAAATTCCAATTGTTTCTCGACTTTAGGATAAATTTCAATCATACTTCCGCAACAAAAAAATACACGGAATCTCGCTTCATGCGATAAATTAAATTTTTACAATTTTATTGTTGCATTCGTGCAATTGTTAAAAATCAATTTGATAGAAAACAACGCGAATTTCGAAAACAAAACAATCGTCCCAACAACAAAAGAGCGCAAAACTGAACAAAATTATAAAAATTAAATTAAATTATACGCGTTCTACACTTCCACCATCTGTTAATCGTTCTGGAATTGTTTTTAATAATTTTTGGGATTTACCTCCCGTTTCCATAACAAATTGTTATACATTTATTATTATTTTTTGTTTGTGTGTGTTTCTGTATACCATATAGTGTGCCAGAACTACACCAACAATTGTAATTTTAGCAACAATACACAGTGAAATGGAAAATCTAGTGGTGTACTCTATACCTACATATTTATACTGTAGAGTGATAATAGTAATAGTAGGTATAGTACCTATGTATATAGTAGTTATTTTTCATTTTGAACGTTTTACACAGTCATACAAGTACATAATGTATAAAGCGTGTGGATGGAGAAGCTGTATACACCTATCTATATCCATTTACTCAACGACGACGAGTTTCGACATAAAACAGAATAAAGTAGAAAGTTGCAAATGATATTTAGAATTATAAAACACAAAAAAAAAAAAAAAACTGTGAAGTGTCAACTTGCTAATTCATTTTGTTGAATGAATTCGTGGTGATGATGGTGGTTGCAAAAAACAAATAAAATAGAAAATCCACCCTATTTCCACCCAAATAACCTCTCTACAATATTGTCGAATTTAAGCAAAAAATTTATTTTTTATTTTTACGTATCCATCGTTGAGGCATTGCACTCTACGTACATACGTACGTTGGAAAATGTTAGACGATAGATTTTTATTGTTTCTCGTACTTGGATGTACATGGACGATGTAATGAGTATGTACAATTATTACAAGTGCGGTTAATAATCACGCGTATTCAAGAACATTCAGTTCTAGAAATGACCGGAACTTGAATCAATTACCGAGATACATATCCTCATCAAAAATTCATATATGTATATTTCATTTATTCATCGAAATGTGAGATTAGAGAATTTCCCGGTTTTCATTTAGATTTGATTATATCCAGGAATGGTACGAAGTAAAAAAGAAAATATAAATTATAATGAATTTTTTTCGGCGGATATATAATTATATATGTATAAAATATACACGTTTATATATACATATAAACAACAAATAAAACGAATTTCCAGTTGAAATTTTCATTTGTGCACAGTACATTCACAAAAAAAAAAAAAAAACTCGACGAAAATGAAACCTACGAGTATTATAAAAAAAAATCCACCGCAGATTATTTCTATATATATATTTTTATTATTTTATCAAAATTATATCCTTTATTCTATTTTTGATTCAGTGAATTCTTGAAATTATGAATAATTTTGTAGTTTTTGTAATGAAAGTTTGAAAAAATAAATAATACACCAAAAATTATATAAAAAAACGAATAAAATACCAAAATGGAAAATTAATTCTCAGTTGAATTTTCAGTATATTTTTTTAAATTTATTTATTTATATTAATGAGGAAGTTTTTAATTAACAAACAAATTGTAATAATTAAAAAGAATAAAAATAAATAAAATTTGCTTTTCGAGGATATTGTTTGTTTTTATTTTTAAATTGATGCATGAGGCTGAATCTGAATTTTTGCATGAAGTAAAATCTACTTTGCTTTACTCGTAATATATTTAACAATCCGTTGATGTTAATTGGAATATAATTGATTGATCCTCGCTAATGTTTCGTTTATCACTGGTGGTGGATTTTAACTTTAATTTCGCCACAAAAATTATGGCTATAGATTTTAAAATTAAATTTAAATAAAATTTTGAATGCTTTACTGAATTGTTGGTATATTACGGCGTATATAAACAGGTGCCATCTGTCATATTTGACAAGGTAGCATATGCCCACACTATTCATTTAATGCCGCCATCATTCAATTCAACAGCCATAGCTTGCACATAATCGATTGAACTCTTCTTACACTATTTCCCATTATATTTATATTTTGTTGCTGTAATATCAACAAATTTTCACACATCCGCATGCAAACGCACCTATAGAATGAATTTGGTTATTCACGCAGTGCCAGTTTTTCAATAAAGCCACAACAATTTCCTTTAGCCCTTCCAAAACAGCTTTGATTAAGAAATTTTTTACAACGAGTTTGATAAGATCCAAAATATTAAAATTTTGTTTAGCAGACAATATTTCATGTGAATGCTTGGAAAGGTCGACTACAATTTGACTTCGAAAAATTTAAATATCTTATAGTTATTTAATTGTAGTTAGTTAATTATTTATTTTGGAAACCAGCACTAATATTTAGTAGCTTCATTGATCACCCTCTTTCAAGTTAAGTCCCCTTACCTTAGGTTTATGTGAGTATGGTGGGAAGTGCTCTAGCATCTTGTTACCTGTTAGTGTGACTTGTGGAATCAGAAAATAAATTCTGTGATTCCAAGGCAGACTTCTAAATTGTTGAGATCAAGGTTTTATATTTATGATCTATATTGTTATGCTTACGGTCTTGTGTGCTCGTGAAGATGATTTGTCACTGAAGCACAAGATTCCTTAAGCTGGTTTTAGTCTATCAATAGATATAGAATGTTTCTTATCTTTGATTAATACGACAAAGTGTTTTCGTAAACGTCGAATAACCTTGTATGGTCCATCGTATGGAGATTGCAATCCAGTACGAACCTAATCAACCCTGACAAAGACGTAATCGCAATTGTTGAGCGATTTTGGAACGAATATGTTGTTTTGCTCCGTTGGTCTTGTTGAAGGGGTGAAATTTTGCATGGCGGTGCACAGTTGCTCAGCATGACTGTCGGTTGTGGGTGGAGACGGTATAGAGGATTTTCGATGGAGAACTTACCGGGTAGCTTGATGGTTTGTCCGTAATCTATATCAGCTGGTGAGCACTTCAGATCTTCTTCAACCGTTGCTCGAATACCAAGTAGTACGATTGATACTTTGGAGCTCCAGTACATTGTGTTGCCTCGGGCCTTGAGAGCAGGTTTGATCTGGCGGAAACGTTCAACCATGCCATTGGCTTGCTGATGGTAAGCCGTTGTACGTATCCGATGCGAGCCGAGAAGTTTCGTTTCTTCGAGAAAAGCTTCGACTCGAATTGGGTTCCTTGATCAGTTGTGATGTTAAGTGGAACGCCAAATCGGGATACGTAGTTGTGAACGAAAGTGGTGGCAATGGTTGCTGCAGATATATCGGTCATGCAGTACGCTTCTGGCCATCGAATGAAACGATTGACACATTTGAGTAAATAATTGTATACATTGGATGGAAGTGGTCCTACAATATCCAAATGAAAATGCTCGAATTGACCAAATGGAATTTCGAACTGTCCGTGTGGCGTTTTTTTTGGAATTTTAATTTTTGGTAGGATAAACATGATTGTGCCCAATGGGTCAAGTCTTTGTATATGCTGGCCCAAAAGTAGAGAGCAGTAATCAATTTATGAGTTGTGCGGACACCAGGATATGAGATACCGTGTAGAGTATCGAAGATGGTAAAACGTAGTGACTCTACGATGCAGTGATTTCAGGTAATTTGAAAAGCTCTATAGTTTCAGTGATGAACTAGTGTAACGAGTGGAACCAGAAAATAATTTCTGAAGTTCAAAGTGTATCCGCGACAATGTTATCGGTACCTTGCACATGCTGGATGTCCGTGGTTAATTGACTAATATAATCCAAGTGTCGTGATTGTCTTGTGTTTAAACAGCTTTAAGTCATAAAAGTCGGTAGGACCTGATGGCATTATCCCTGCGGATATCCAGCGAACTATTGACTTAACCCTACCCTGACTGGAAGTAATCTTCAAAGGCAGCTTACAACTTTGTCACATTCCAGTTGTGTAACTGAAAGAGTTAATGGTAAGCGGATAAGGAAATAATTTATGTTTTAAATTTGATAGGATTGATTTAAATGAGCAAACATTATGATTCTATAGGTCAAAATTACCACGAATCAATTATAGCTGCGAGCTACATATTCCGACTATTCCAATGCATTTGACGGTCCCAAAATGCGATACTTGGTACCGTATACCATCTGCCAGTATTTTTATTTAATGCCAGTCAAAAAATTAGTTTCATTGGCGTAGTAGTGGCCAGGGTATCAATCACTATGCAAATATAGGCGTACCGGTAAAAGCTTGGACAAACGATTTTTTCTTCGATTTTAATTTCTCTTAAAAAGTTTGCAAAGGCGACAATGTTATTTATGTAGTGGCAATTCTATTAACCAAGAAACTATCAGGACTGGCATTATGATAACGAACTGGAACCTAAACTCAATCGTTTTTGCCACCTCTGTTAATTCTTTATTTATTTAGTTGCCAATTTTATTTATTTACTGACCAATAGGATAACAAACTCAATCGCTAAGAGAAAATAGTTGTCCCTTCAATGCCAATTGTAAAAGTTCTGAGAAGAACCGCAATTGTATAAATTATATAGTTTTAAAAAGTTTGGGATGGGTTTTTTAAGCTCGTTAGAGGTAATTTTAAATTTTCCTTGAGTGAAACTGTGGAACAACTTCAAGGAGGTCCTACATAGATACATCCACACATATAATGGTTTTGATAATCCAGTTTCACTTCTATAGCATTCACACAATCAATCACGCAGGAGAACCGTATATAGGGATCGTCATTTTTACGGATAGCCTAATGTGCCCTGCTTCCAGTCCACATTATTATTATTAAAATTGCCCGGAACCCACGAGGATTCCGCACTCAATGCCACAAAGGCCCATGGTGTAGAATAATCAGTACCGACATGGTTATCCTCATCCTTTATTGTATCTGTAAAATTAAATCTGTGAGATTGGCTTATTTTTGGCATCGTTTAGGATCGAATGTCAAACCTAAAATGACGAGCCAAAATCGTCATGCTATTCCTATCATACCCGCCTACATCTTTACACGTTTAAAGATAAGTGTTGGTTGATATAGCTTAAAATCATAGTGAGAATGTTAATTAAAACTATATTAATTTGTATTACAATATCGTAATTTTTTGCTGCGAGAACAATATATATCTGTCATGAAAGTTTTTGCTATCATGACAGTAGTTTTTTTGAACTGGCTTCGTAAATAGTGTCGTGCTAGATATTTTTTTTTGGGCTGATACTTAAATATGATATAAATATTTATTTTATTGTTGCCATCGATTTTTTTGGTTAGAATTTGGCCCTTCTTCACATACATAAAAAGACAGCAGAACAATATCTTCCATTTTTGGGGAATGTATTTGTCTCGTAATTCTCTAATCATTTTACCGATAGTAAAACCGTGTTCTGGACATTTTTTTGGGCTTATGCAGTTTTTAATTGTATTCTAATTTCTAAACTTCTTTCCATTTAAATTTATAGGTTTTATAGTCGAATCATTCACTTTTTGAATGAATAATAAACTTCTTTGGATGAATAATAAAAGTATTGGCTGTTTTTTTGCCTTTCCCCCAATTTCCGCCTGGCATACTCAACTGGTAGTATACGATTGATACAAATGATCACAAAATGACCAAACAAATGAAGGAACGGTTTGGTCATTTTGTATCAGTAGTATACTGCCTCCAAATACGCAATAAGGCAGCAACTCATAGATTATTTTAACCATCTGATTTCTTGGGGGTGGTTACAACGATTAAAAATTAACAATACCGAAGTATATGCAAATCTATGACGCTATGGAAAAACATCAACAAAACGTGACCCCATAATTACCGAAGAACCAAAACTTGTGACAAATAAACAAATGAAATGGGAAACATATAGAAGTGTAGAAGAGGAAAATTCCCAACTAACCAACGAATAGGCTACGCCTACTAACAGTTTTGAACTTATCCAAGCAATTAAAACCCTGAAAGTAGCCTAGAGAGAAGAAGAACACATGGTGTTCAGAATAATTTAAGTAAGCTTTCGCCAATAGAGAGCAATTCACTCATTGTGGAACATAAGAAATACGAAGCAACCGTATGGCAAAGCAGATGATAGTACTGCTGTATTGATTAAAAGAAGTATAAGACACTTTGAACTTATGAAATATCACAAAGATCATATTCAAGCAGATATTCATTGCTAAGTATCATAAGTTGAGTATTCATTAATTTTAAAATAGTTCTCTTTGGTGACATGAGTTACAGATATTAACATTATTTATGTCAATTTTAATAAAAAAAAAAATTAAGATAATATTCAAAAATTATAAATTAAATTTGATTACCCATTATTTTACATCAAGCCGTAAACAAAACAAAATTATGTATTTGTATGTTAATTTAAAAATGTAAAGCCATTATTGTAAAATAATAATATTAAATTAAACCGCAACACGTGCTTTTAATATCCTTGTAATATCCAATATTTAACATTACGAGCTTGTTATTTGGTGGTGGCACGGTGGTGGTGAAAATTTACTTCAAAAAAAACATTTAAAACATACAAAAATGGAAAACAAGAACAACAAACGAAATCAACAATTTGCTCTTACAACATAATTTATGATTCGTTTTTTTTTTGGTCCGAATCCTGAAATAATCATATTTTATATCCACAGCATGTGTTTTATTGCGTTAATAGTTTATATATAGCTATATTCTGTATGGGACAACAATAACACTTTAATCGGTCGAGATTTATATATACGAATTTATGTAAATGGACGTTAGGCAATGTGCCGACGACCGACTTATGAATATTATCTTTAAAATTGGTGCGATGATGATGATAATGATTTTTGTCTAAAATTACACGCATTAAATAAACGTAAAATATTTTTAGAATTTTCTACCCTAAATATAGTATTTGGTATCCCCATATATGATATAGACGTATGAACGAACGTACATAAGGCCACACACATGTGTCAGTCTACTATATACAAACTTACATATGTATAAAAGTGACATGATAAATAATGGTGAGGGATCAAAAATATACACACACACATATATATTTATTTGGCACCTCAAGAAGTCAAGACATAATATAACGACAAACTTTCCTCATTTTCGCACTTTGCTGGTTTTCGTTTGAGGTAATCATGACATTCTGTTAAGTGGAAAAGTTTTTTTGTTTTTCGGTTTTATTGTTGGTTGTAACAAGTGTCACACATTATTGTGACAAACGAAATACATAATGTATATGTTGCTAGGAAAAGTGACATTTTTAATGTTTTGTTTTTAAATGGAATATACACATGTAGGTGATGAATGATTAGTATTCAGTTGTTCACCTTTAACCATGAGACGAAATGGTGTACAATATTTTATTTACATTTATAATTTCATATTTTCAATTAACAAACTTTTTGATTTGATTAAAAAAGGATCGGTGTTCTCATAAGATAAATTGATTTTCGTTTACCTGCCTGCGTGTATCGTTTTACGATACCCCTCGCCCAAAAAAGCGCATTAAAATGATGAAAAACTTTTAAACATTTAACCTCGACCAACTAACCGCACCAGAATCGGGGTGAACAATGTTTATTTATTTATATTTTCAATAAAGAAAACGTATTATCCAAAAATAGCAACAACATCACGACACCAAACATATTTTCCTCCTTCTTATAACGCTTATATCTTAGCGACTTTGTTGCTATTGTTTGATAATTTTTTTGTATTTTTTCGGTCCATCATCTCACACTCTACTGTTTTGTGCTTTTTCAGCAAATATTATATTTTCCGTTGTTTATCGTAACATCAAATAAACTTTATTATTATATTGTTTAAACTTTTTTTTTTCCACTGTATATTGTATGTGTAGACTTTCTTATCTTATTCGTTGGCTAAATTTTTTTTTTTTTAAATAAAATAAAAGGAAATTCTTTAAGAAGAAAATAAAATAAAGTTGGAATTTATTTTTTATTTGGTTTTTTTTGTGTTTTAAATTTTCTTTAAAAACAATAAAAGAGCTTTAAGGGAAAAAGGTATTACAGAATTTACTTAAATTTTTTTTTTCTTCTTTTATATTTTAAGTCTACATCAAACTTTTATTGTAATCATAAAAAAATTAAGCGAAACGAAACAAGTTAAATGGGAAATAAAATTTTAATTTAATGCTGTTTGTTTGTCTATATATTAATGCAACTGTCTGATGTAATAATCATCAGAGCATCCATCTTTCAAACATTTCTTATCTCCAGATTACGAATGTAGATAATATTTATCATGTTACCTAATTATCGTAAAGATTTTCCCGAGGTTATAACATCACACACTTGGAAGAGGAAGGAGGGACAGAAATGAGATAATTAACCCTAAAAACGGTACATAGATGTACGGAAAAACCAATCGATTCATCAGAAAACCTAATGAATTCAAATAGGTTTTTATTAAATATAATTCCTTAAATACTATATATGTTCATCCTTAGTTTATAACCCATCACCCTTGTTTGTGTTTTTAATAATAAAAAAAAAATTATATGCCCATAAGGCATATTTTTATACTGTATACATTATGAAGAAACGAAAAATTCCTACAACAACCACATACAACAACAAAATAACATACATACATATGTAATTTTTCATACCATATGTGAGCAGAATTTTTAATATGTTTCCTTATGTTTTGGGGAGGTTTTCTTCAGTAGCCATCTAATTTTTACCAATTACACTGTGTCTCAGCAAATAAATAAAAATGAGATAATGTTTTGTGTAAGCGACGAATTTAAGATGAGTTACGGGTTTTCGGTTAAAGCTATATCATATAAATAATACATTATGAAGATTTTAATTATATTCCCGCAGCAGAAAACAATGTATATGAATTTAAGTAGATATTGGTCGGACGCCCGTAAGATCCTAGGGCCGTTCTTGTTGATTTAACAAAATCCGACCGGTTATTGTCAATATTGACGATGTGTCAATAGGAAATGAATGTGACAGTGCCATAATATTTGTCGGTCACAGAGTATATACTAAAATTTAACTGTTAGAACTAACATTAGAAATTCCAGGTATTCAGAAATTCAGGGAATTTCGTTTAATGGTGTATTTCAAATGAATTCGCAATTTAAATTTGTTGGTTTCTCGGTATTTGGCTTTAAAGGTTATTTCATAAAATTTTACAATTGGAAAATTTTCTGAAAATCTGACATCACTCAACAGAATATATCACACGAGAGAGCTACGAGTTATCACTATACAATATTGTGGTACTTGGGAGCAATTAAACAATACACTTATACCAGGTACTGGAGCACTCAATTGAATAACCCAACAAATTAGAAAAAAGACTGGGTCAATTGGAAGGTCAAAAATGTAAATGAGATTTAGTAAGCTTTCCGACTGCGTCAAGGAACTTCAAAGTTTTGACGGAAATCCACTGCACTATGTTTCATCACTCAAATAAAAAACCTAGTGATTTTAACAATTTCCTAATTTAACTGACAATTTTTTTGTTCCTATACGTCCAACCACGATTACCGGTTAAATGTACAAAATTACAAAACACATGAGTAAAACTAACAAAAATATTAGAATAATTCAGTAAAATTGATTTTAGAAAGACACAAAATTAACAAAATTTGTTAATTGAACACATACTTGGTAAATTTGAATTTTATTTTGGTATTGTTACAAATAAATAAATTAAATGAACAAAAACTTTTGTTTGAACTAAACAAATTGTTGCGAATTTGACAAATGTTTCGTAAATCTGAACAATTATTTTACAAAACTTACAAAATAATTTGTAAAATTCTCAGAAAAATAAATAAAAAATTTGCATGCCTTACAAAAAATTATTTGTTAATTTAATAAATTGTTTTGTTTATTTTAACAAAAATTTTGAATTTTAGAATTTTAGACCAAACGTTTGTAAATCTTGGAAAAACTTTTTGTGAAATTTACCACATATTTGTTAAATTGATGAAATATATATATACATATATATATATATATATATATATATATATATATATATATATATATATATATATATATATATATATATATATATATATATATATATATATATATATATATATATATATATATATATATATATATATATATATATATATATATATATATATATATATACATACATATGTATTATATAATGTATTCTTCTACAATTCCTCGGCAGTTGCTCCAATCAGCATGAAGCTTCTTTGAAAGTCCTGAATGCCGTATTTCATAATCATGTTTTTATTATTAAACTTTTTTATCTCCTTAGCTGTTGGTGGTATTATGTGATGCAACAAAAAGAGAATTATTCCTTTATAACCATCTGCAGAAACGTAAAAATAGATCAAGTTTATATATTGTCAATATTATGAATTATAATAATTAATTAAAGATAAGATTAATAATTTTACTTACTATCAATAATTTGTTTTTGATGGTATAGTTGATAGATTTTCCTTTGTTTGCCAAATAGTTAAGTGCCTTGCCTTTAAATATATAAAAAAAAATTTAAAAAATTTGCAATTTAATAAATTCAATTGTACAGACCTGACATTCAAAGGGAAATACCCTAACAATTTTTGTTGACAGCACATCAGCCAATGTTGTTGACATTTTTATGTTGCGGGAAATTAAAAAATTAATTAATGAAATTAAATTAATAAATTAATTAAAATTAAGATCAAGTAGTATGGATCGCAAACCATCGCTAAAATTTGTATTATGTTCGTAATATTTTAATAGATGTTTCCCATCAGTCGAGCACTCCAATATTTTTAAAATATCAACATACGTTTCGTTTGGTGGAGCAGTTGAAACTGGAGTTGAGCAGACTAAATTACACTCTTGATCAACAGTCGATGTGGTTTATGCTGTTGGAAGTTCGCTTTCCACTTGTTATATTTGTGGTTGAACTTTATTTGTGTTCCTAGACAAAATTCTGATAAAAACTGAGCTTTAAAGGAACCATCCACCCTGTGCTTGGAAATCCATGCACAATTCTATATAAGAAACAAATTTAAACATTTTTAACCAAAATAATAAAAACTGAATTTATTGTTTATTGCCTACCTTGGCATACTGTCAGCATCTTTACAATTCCCATTATTAGAAAAGAATTGTTAAATCCATTTGTAATTGAGTTATTGTGATTTTCCGCATTTTCCTCATCGGCGATACTTAATTCTTTCGTTGTAATTTGCTTTGCAGGTTCCAAAGTATGATAGGTTGTTGGTTGATCCTCATAATCATAAATGGTTAAATTAAAATGTTTAACATTTTGTATATTATTTGGTGACATTGTTAAATTTAAGTTTAGGACTTCATCATTTCCTTCGTCACCCATATTGCCTATATGCTTCGATGTTACTTATTTTAAACGCTTGAAAATTAAAACTTACACCATCAACTAAAATTTGATTAAGTAATATTATAACTTTTGAGTTATCGTTAATATTTACCAATATTTCAATATTTTTATAAAGCTCTAATTCGTCAGTTTTACCACACTCACTATTTACTTAATAAACTTATTCAAGGTTAACTTTTATAAAAACTTTTTTCCACTATTTTTAATTAATTTCAACTTTTAGCTCTTAAATCAACTTTATGGTAGCTAGATCACAATTTAAATGACTTTAAAGACTTTTGTAGTAATGATTCGATGTTTTTTATATTTTACCTATACATTTGTTCAATATAATAGTTTAACTAGGTAACTCTTACCAAAATTATATTTATTTGATAAAATATTTTGTCAAATCTACCACGCAATTATTTGCAAATTTTAATTAAATCTACAACAAAAATTGATAATTTAACAAGAATTTTGTTAATTAAAAAGAAAAGAAGTTAAAGCAATAACTGTTTCTGTTAAAATATCAAATTTATGTAAAGTTAATAAATTTTGTTTGTAAGCAGTTTAACAAAAGGAAATTGTATCTTTTACCCTCAATATTTTTTTGAGTATGGGCCTATAGTTTTTTTGTTTTGATTTTTATTTAATATTTTAAATAAACAATTATTTAGTACAATCTAATCACCTGGACTAATTTTATTCTAACAAAATTTACTATGTTTTATTAATCTATGGCTTCTTCCCACTGGTGTTCCATAGTGTCTGATAAATTGAAGTAAACCACATCGTTGTTGTGGATTTTAGATCAGCATTACGCTGTTTAGCAATTACACAGATCAAAAGGTTTAGTTCGTTTGAGCCTGCGTACAATATCTGTGTTGTTTAACAGCTTAGTTGCCTCAGTGTTAACATGTTGTTCGAGCCTTTGCCTATGTCTCAGTGCATTTTTTTTGGATTTCCTTTGAATCTAAATTGCACGAACATGTTTCCCAAGAATACCACCACAGTATCCTTTGCTTGTCGTAGGAGGCGACTAAACGGTTGGATCGCTGGGCTGACGACCCGCATCCGTAAAAAAAATCAACTGTTTATAAAATCAACAAAAAGAAAAATGGATACCGCCAAAACAACACCGGACCCCCGCTCAAGTACCCGGATACGAGATTTAGGATCGGCACGTGGAACGTGCAATCACTTAGAAAACCAGGAGCGTTGGAGGGTCTAATCACGTGCATGAAAGAGTATCGGCTGGAACTCGTTGCTCTTCAAGAAACTCGCTGGCCTCAAAGTGGAGACCATGTGTCCCAGGGCTATACGTTGTTCTACAGTGGAGATGACCTCGGAAATCTTGGAGCTGGATTTCTTCTTGGGCCGCAGGTAAAGAAGGCTGTTTTGGATTTTCAAGCAGTCAATAACCGATTGTGTATGCTTCGCCTGCGCATGAAGTTAGCCAACCTGTCGATAATTTGTGTACATGCGCCCACAGAAGTCAGCCAGCCCCAAGATAAAGACTCATTTTACAATGACTTGGACGATCTGATGGGATCTATACCCGAACACGATGTTAGAATGGTAATTGGGGACTTTAATGCTAGAGCTGGCAGAAATCAGGCCGACTTGTGTGAAAACATAGGTCCGTACTCCCGACACGAAACTGCGACCGATAATGGTGAGAGAATAATGTACTTTGCAATTGCTCATGATCTTAGAGTAGCAAGCACATTCTTCCCTCACAAACAGATACACCTAGAGACATGGACACATCCTCGCAAAACATCCCGGAGCCAAATTGACCACGTGTTAATTTCAAAAGGGCGAGCTCGGATTGTGCAGGATGTGAGAACTTATCGGTCAGCAACCAAATACGTAGGCAGCGATCATTATTTGGTCGCTGCAAAGCTACGATGGAAGTTTTCGTACAGGTCGGGGAACACAGCGAAACGGATGGAACGTTTCGACTGTGAAGGTCTGATAAATGAAGATCAAAAGAAACGATATCAGGATCTTGTCAGCGACAACATTGAGGGAGCTAATTACCAGTCTGACTGCGTGAACTCTGTCTGGGAGGTACTGAAAACTTCTGTTGTCAGTGCTGCTCAACAGACTTTAGGTATAGTGAAAGTCAGACCCAAGAATGATTGGTTTGATGACGAGTGTCGTCTTGCAGTTGAGCAACAAAATATAGCGCATAATGAAGTGCAACAACGTCTCACAATCGCAAGGAAAAACAAGGCAGCTCTTGCAAGAAGGGCAGCTAAGCGGATTTGTAGACGGAAGAAGCGAGAATGGTGGAAGGCCGAGGTTCTGAAAGTACAACAACTCAGCAATGAGCGTAGTTCACGTAATTTCTTTAAAGGAATTACTGGATTGCACCATACTTTCAGGCCTTCGTCAACCGCCATTCGGGACCGGGATGGAAACCTCTGTGTCAACATCGACGCAATACTTGACGCATGGAGTGGACACTTTACTGAGCTGCTTGATGTTCATCATGCGTCACAGACTGTTGTTGAGCCACCTCTAAAACAGTCTGCGGAGATTTGCACTGAGGAGCCATCCCATGAGGAATTCACTAAGGCCATGCAGAGAATGAAACGAAACCGCTCACCTGGAGTGGACTGCATTAATTCGGAGCTCTTGATATTCGGAAGGGATACTTTGTGGAACTGTCTTTTCGACCTTATTCGATTAGTATGGCGAACCGAAGTTATGCCTGATGAATGGAAAGTGGCCGCGATATGCCCCATCTTCAAGAAGGGAGACCGCTTGAAGTATGAGAATTATCGCGGTATAGCTCTCCTTTGCACAGCATACAAGTTACTGTCATACATTTTATTGGATAGAATCACTCCTCTGGCGGAGGGCTTGGTTGGTGACTATCAGGGAGGATTTCGTCCGAATCGATCAGTCACTGATCAGGTCTTTTCGCTGCGGATGATTCTATCTAAATATTATGAGACATCCATCTCCGTACATCAGGTTTTCCTGGATTTCCGGCAGGCCTACGACTCGATCAATCGAGAGAGTTTGTGGTCTGCCCTGGAATACCTAGGAATGCCAACAAAATTGGTACGACTGTGTAGGATGACAGTGACGCAGTCTCAATGCTGTGTTAAAGTTGAGAACAGGCTATCGACAATTTTTGCAGTTAACTCGGGTGTTCGGCAGGGAGATGCTCTGTCCCCGATACTCTTTAATCTCATGTTGGAGTACATCTTTCGTAAAACTGAAACACCTCAGCGCAACATCTTATATCGCCAGTCCAATCAAGTGCTTGCATATGCAGATGACATATGCGTGATTGGACTGAATAGCAACGGAGTGAAAGAAATACTTGATCCGCTTGTAGAGTTTTCAGCTTCTGTTGGACTCCAGATCAATGAGTCCAAAACGAAATACCTGATCTCTGGTTTTAGAGACAATGGCACACCAGATTTTAGTAGTGGCCACCACACGGTTGAGGGAGTGAGGAGGTTCAAATATTTGGGCTCTCTTATCACTCACGATAACAGTGTGGGTGAGGATATTAAAGTGCGGCTGGCAGCTGGCAGTCGTTCTTTGTATCCTCTAAGGCCACTGCTAAAATCTAAACACTTATCAAGTGCCGTGAAGCTGAAGCTTTACAAAGCGTTGATCAGGCCCGTTGTTATGTTTGGATGTGAAAGTTGGGCGCTGACGGATGAGTACGAGAGATGGCTCCTTACATTTGAGAGAAGAATCATGCGTGTGATTTACGGCCCTAAACGCGAAATAGATGGTACATACCGAGCTCTGTACAATTTCGAGATCAGAGATCTGATGAAGATCCCCGATATTGTACATGAAGTAAGATCTCAGCGAGTACGCTGGCTCGGTCACGTTCTGCGTGCTGATCCGGAACGAATTGTGCAGCGATCTCTGAAAGGAGAGCCACCATATGGTAGGCGCAGAGGTCGTTGCAGGCGACGATGGCTCCACGATGTAGAGAACGACTTGGCCTCTTCAGATTGTCTAAGACAGTATGAAGACCAAGCTCAGGATCGAAACCGTTGGAGCCAGATTGTTGATTCAGTAAGGGGCCAGTAATGGCCTTTAACACTGTTATTATTATTATTATTTGAAACAGTGTCCACTTTAAGGCCCCTTAACTTTCCTTAATACTTTGTTTTGGAATCTTTGGATGAAAGTTGGATACCATAAGTCCAAACCGGTTTTAATATTTGTTTATATAATAGAAGTTTGTGGTATGTTGATCAACCAGTACATTTTTCTATATTTAAGCCCTAGTTCTTCGCTTTTCTTTTTGACGTGTGCTTTCCATCGTAGTTTAACATCTTGTGTCATGCCAAGCTACTCAGCCGTGTTGGCATTCGGTATTATTTCTTGATTAATTGTAGCCGGAATATGTTCGAATCGTTTGTTTGTAAAATTGATGTGAACTGATTTAGTTTCGTTAAGTTTAATTCACCATCTTTTGGTAAAGTTATGTATTTGAGTAATATCTAACTGTAAATTCTGAGTTTATTTTTCGTTGCTATCTCCAACAGCTAAGGTTGTCGTGTCATCAGCAAAGGCATCAGCATCTTTCAATTCGGAATAGGAATCGTCTAATTTTACTCTAAAGAATATATCTTTCAAGTATGATTCTAATATTGTAGTGAATTGCATTGGTAGTATAGTTCTTAACTTACAGTTAAGTTCTTCGTGCGAAACTTTATCAAAAGCCTGTTCAACGTCTAAGGATATCGTTGAGCAGAGTTTTTTCTCCTCTAATGCTCTTTCAATAATATTAGTTACTCTGTGTACTTCACCTAATGTTGAGTGATGGTTGCGAAAACCGAACTAATGATTTGGAATCAGGGTTTTCCTCTCAATTATCGGATTTAGCCTTTTTACTAATAACTTCTCAAAGAATTTAGACATAACTGGTAATAACGATATTGGCCTGTAAGATCCAGTTTTGTGCAGTGGTTTCTCAGGTTTAGGAATCATAATTACTTCTGCAATTTTCCACAGGCTGGGTACATATTTCAATCGAAAGGCAGCATTTATTTAATAATGCTTCCCTTGGTAGTTCTTTTAAAATTTCTGGGGTGATAATGCCATAACCCGGCGCTGTTTTCGGATTCATATTTGTTCTTATCTCATACATGACTTCTTTTGGTGTTGCTCGTAGGATTTCTTCACTTTCCTGTACAACCTCTCCAGTTATTATTTCGGCTTCCAATGATTGGCATCATGTGGTTCAAATATTTTTTCCAAGTGTTCAGCAAAACTTTATCTTCGTTATTTCTGGCTCATTTTGTATGTTCTGTTCTGATTGGAGGAATCTGCATTACTGGCCTTTTAATTCTTCTGGTTGCTCTACAGAGAGAATAATCAATACTAGTATCATTAGTTAATTTTCTGAGGTAATTACTGATAGTTGCGTCTTTCAGATCTTTGATTTCCCGTTTAAGTAGATGAGTCAGATTGTTTAGCTGAGTTTTATCTTGAGGGGCTCTAGTTTGTTGCCCTATTCTTCTTGCCCTTCGTTGTTTCTGCCAAGAGCTCACTAATTTCTCTAGGGTAGTTGTTTCCCTTAATTTTCTCTTTAACTTCAGGGGTGTTTTCCCAAGCTGACTGCTGTATGTCACATATGAACTTGTGAACTCCTTTTTCTAATTGCTCCTCACTCCTTAGCGGAACCATTAAGTTAATTTTTTTTTCTAAAAACAGTCTAAAGTATTCCCAATTTGTGTGCTTATTTACTAAACTAGGATAGCTTTCTTTTTGAATGATTCTTTCACTTAATGTCAAAAGTATTGGGGAGTGATCAGAGCTTAAGACAAAACTTTCATCTATATGTATATAATTTTAAGATGTATTTTTCACTATAAAGAAATCAATCAGATCTGGTATTTTATTTGGATCAGTTGGCCAGTAGGTCAGATTACCAATTGATAAGGCTTCACAACCGTATTTTCTGATAGCATTGATGAGTTCTTTCCCTTTGGTTGTTGTTGAGAACCCCAGTGGATATTTTTGCATTAAAATCTCCTCCAATTACAAATCTTTTCCCTACTTTACTGAAAAATTCAAGATAATCCTTTTCTTTTAGAGAGTATTTCGGTGGGCAGTAAATTCCAATAACACTAATAGAGTTATTTTTGGTATTGATATTAACAGCTGTTGCTTGTATTTGTTTTGTTTCATATTTTAATTCCTCGAAGTGATTAATACTATTTCTAATTATAACCTCCCTTGGCAGTATTTCCCGGGTGAATAGTGTGATATGTTTTATAATTTCTAAATTTGATAATTGATTGCCTAGGGAAGTGAGTTTCAGAGATGAGACAGACATCGATTTTCTCTGCGTCCAGAACCATTTGCAATTCCTGTTGGTGTTGCTGGAGTCCAGCATAAAATTCTTAAGTCGTTAGACATGGTTTTGTTTAGGGATGACTCTCTTGATACTGTATTCTAGTTTCTGTAATCGCTGATCAAAAGTATTAAGTTTGCTTAATATCAAACTTAAGCGTTTGGTTTATGTTGTCTGTTTGAGGTGTTTTTTTGTTTGTTTTCGTTACTCATCATTACTTGAGCGTAACTTTTTTTGCCCACTTCTGCTTGAGAGGCTATCAACGCTTTACGCCTTAACTCTCCTTTAAATGATTCAGGCCTGTTTATTCCATTTAAATGATTCAGGCCTGTTTATTACATTTGTATTTTTTGCATGTATGTTTTTATTTTTGATGTTTTGCAATTCAATAGCAACACGGCATCCTCTGTAGTTAGCTGGATGGTTTTCTCCACAATGTACGCATCTAGGCTGTACATCTGTGGGTTTGACACAATCTCTAGTATGGTGTTTACCTGGACATTTGACACACCTGGGTTCTTTGTTACATTATTTTTGAGTATGTCCATATGCTTGACATTTTTTACATTGTGGTATAAGCCTAGATCTTCTTAGGGGCTCAATATTGACTTTGCATCCCAAGATGTACTTGATTTGATGTATTTTTTCAATATCCTCATCTGCGCTGAATGTCAGCATATACATGTTCAGACACTCCTTACTTCTCACTACATATTGAGCAATTATTTCGAGCACTCACAATATTTTTGACGAAAATTGGAGTAACTTAAAAAGCGGTCTATCTTTACATTACGCTGACAAAAGAACCAAACTAAATTCAATAACTCGGTAATCGTTCCAGTTAATTAAATAACCACATTTCTAGCTCAGTGGCACCAAGGCACCAAGGCCACCACGTCCAAAACTTTTCCTACAACGGGGATACAATATTCAGCAACAACCATATAAATTATCACTGGGGCCAGTGCAACCTAAGCCAACAACACCAATGGAATTATTAATTATTTATCAATCAACCTCATCATCTTAACCTCAACATTAAAAGGCAGCTGAGTTCAGATGTATACATACACAACATACATCCATGAAGACAATTTCGAGATACATTTTATATCAGAGGCGCCACAAGCGCATACCTTAGTTAGAGTACAGATACAAAAATAATAAAATTCTAAAATTAAATCCACATATTCCTATCAACTCAGCAGGATGATTAAGAACCTTTGACGGTACAATTAGCGGAGATACCCTAAAAAAGGTAGAGGTCATAATTGATAGTTAGAAAACATTATCGCTATCTCACCAGGCATCAAAATTCCATTGAAATCAAAAATATCAGGACAAGCAAACAATATAGAAATTGGAGATCATCATCATTACTACTTCAACGGCAATTTCTAAAATTAAAACGAGTACGGATGAGCCATTGTATACGAAGTCATACACATATCCATTCAACATGTGGACAGAATTAGATAAGAATTATGAGGCACCGATTTGGGTTGTAGGAAAGGAACTGGATAATAAATGGTAAATAATTTCATAAGATTGAATTCGTTAACAAACACAATTGATTTACCACGATAGATTTAACGTCGTATGATTCTTCTCTCAAATGTAAGGTATACTCATCCGTCAGAGACCAATTTTCACTCCCATGTATAGCTTCAGCTTCACGGCACTTAATTGGTGTTTAGATTTTAGCAGTGGCCTTAGAGGATGCAAAGCACAACTATCAGCTGCCAGCCGCACTTAAAGATCCTCAACCTTACCGGAGGTAACTAGGGAACAATTAATTATGAACTTTGTAAGAATTCTCAATTGTTTATTGAATTTTAAAAGTTTTCAAAAGTTCGGTTCAGTTCAATATTCTGGATTTTGAAAACAACAAAATTTTGGATATATTTATAATTCTGAATTTAATTATCAACAGCAAATTTTCGAATATCGTGTCTCTGAAATTTTTGTAAAATTTTGAGAATTCTGGAAATACAATTTGAGTTTATCAAATTTTGAACTTTTGAAACCGATTGTTCCTCTTCTGAATTCTAAATTTTGATTTCAATTTCTAAAACTATTATCGATTTATTCGAATGTGAACAACTAACTTTCGAAATTTAAGAGTTTTATAAAGAATAAAGATAAAGACATATAATGAAAAGAAAGATGTGGTCTCACATCAAAAGATTATACTAATTATGAAAAATTATACTTAACAAACGGTCATCAGAACTCTGGTAATTAAGGTTTTTTGCATTTGACAATATTATGTGATTGACTATACAGACAGTTTTTAGGCTGATTACAGAAGCTAGTTTACGCTTCCAGATTTCAAGATAGACGTTTGCCTTATGAGCTACATAATTATTCTGACTGTAAGTAGTGTAATAGCATCGGTATCATGCTGAATATCGCCAATCATAGTGTTTGTAATTTATGTGATACTCAAGTTTCACCATGTTTGTCTGCTATAAGAAATCATAAACTGGTTCTAATTAAATCATCAAATAGTTACCTGTAATCAGTTATTAAATAAATCTTCGTAACAATTTTTATAATGCGTCCAATTATGTACAAACGTGATGTTCAATCAATTTTAGTGTCGTGCGGTACCTCAGTTTGGAAAAAAGAGGACCGCGATAAAATCATATCATCAAATAATTAAAAAAAATTTTTTTTATAAAACTGTTGGAGCCTACTGAGATTCCGCACTCAATGCCGCAATGCATCTTGAGCTAGTCCCTTGCATTGGAGATGAACCTTGAAACATACATGGCCAGTAATGGCTCTATTTTAATGATAGATAACACATATTTAGTGAACTTCAGGTTGGGTTCAATAATGAACCGTTTCGCTCTTCGACAGCTAGAAGAAGAATGCCACTTCAGTCCCATGTTAAGTAGAACGAACTTCTTAATAGCGTTCTTACGACAATTAAAGGATATAGAGAACAATTGTGAAGATTTATTGAAGTTAAATTCAGGCAACAGCCTCTCAATCATCATTTTGACCTTCGGAATATATGACGTATATTAAGTAAAAATCTGTTTATGCCCTTTACATGCCCCAATGCACCTCTTGCCACAAAACGCAGCAGAACACGTTGTGTAAGAATAAATGACTTCAGTTCGGGCAAGAAAACTGAATGTCATCTGCAGTCCATTCAGATATACAGAACACGTTAATTTCACAACCGGCCTCCATACAACATAATTTTGCCAGTCAGACCTTCAGGATTGCTTTTTGCAGCTTCTAATAAATAAATTAAATTTCCAGGAAAGTTTACTACCTAGGATGACTCCTAGGTACCAGACTTGGTCTGTCCTTGTGATTGCTCTCTCAAAACGAGTGTTAACAGATAGGTTAATTCGGTGTCTATGTCTATGAAAAATTATCAGATTTGTCTTAAAGGGATTGACGTATCGCCTTTTTTCATGACACCAAGCTTCCACCATACTAAGGTTGTGCTGCATCACATCAGATAAAATGTTGAGGTATTTACTAGAAACTGAAATGAGATCATCCATTTATCTTTGCATGATAAACCCAAATCGTCGCAATTTAACAATGGTTTTGTCAATACCAAAATATATGCACTCCCTACTAAAAGCTCCTGCAATGTTTAAAAAGGTACCTACTATAAACACTTTGTTTTTAAGTGATTTATCGATTCTAGTTATAAGAGTTGTTTGGCAGGACTCGATCGCTCTGTAATCACGTTGCATGTTACTGGCAGAAGAAATAGTTAAATAATTATCCCTGATAAATATGTCGATGATCCTCTCTAAAGTTTTAGTAGAAGTCAGGCTAATAGGCCGAAAAACCATTGGGTCAGTATAACCCGACTTGCCAGCTTTATAGGTATGTGAAAATGTCATCAGGACTCTCATTTGCTAGAAATCTGGGCACCTTACTATCCAAGATTGTGTAATATTGGTAACACTATCTCATATTATTATGCTATCTTGAAAAGTTAGGTGTAAGAATCAAAGCGGATAAGGTTAGTATATTGATGGCATTTTTTTTTTATCGGAAATATCTGTTCTGAATAGAAGATAGGGTTGCAGTAAACCACACGGAAATTGAATAATGTAAGTAAAAGAACTGGGGCTCCTCGACTAACTGTCACTAAGCTAATGGATAATTTAATTTTAACTGAAATCATTTTAGTGGTTTATGAATTTTACACGACTTTCTCCGTAGGAGTGTTGAATTGAAATCTTTTCAACAAATGTACCGGGTTCCAATCCCAATAGAGGAAGGAGGGAAAACTTAATCTTCATCCTAGTTGAGCATATTTAAGACGCTCATGTAAGTACAGGTCAATCAAGTCGAATTTGTAGCCATGCGTCCTCGGTTTGGTTACGTTAGACAAAGAAAGCCAATAAGCAAACTGCATGAGACTTGGGAGAGCCTTGAAACCAAGTACTAATAGAGTATCGTTATTATTTCTCTTTACAGTGAGATTTATTTGTCTGCGTAGTTAAGATGTATATTAAACGCTACATCGAATCAAAATAATTTGAACTGTATCTTGTTCTAATATTAAAGTCTATATAGGAAGGTAAATTCCAATTTGGTGGCATCAAATAAAACAAAACAGTTTATTATTTTCGTAATGGTTTCAAAATATTTTAAACAAAAACAAGCAAAGGGATCAAATTTGAGATACTGATATTCCCCAACTTTTCGGATATAGAATAATATTGACAAGAAATGAAACTCTACGCTCAAACTGCAATATGTACATATCAAAGCTAACCAAATTTCAATTTCACAAAGTAAATTCAAAATGTCAAAAATAATTTTCCTTTTCAATTTCAACAATCGAATTAAATTTTTTTTATCGAATTTCAATAATGTACCCACACCCACACACTCGAACAAAATACATAAAATTTAAAAACAGAATCAAATTAATTCCAAATAAACAAATTATTAAAAACTTGTTAGGATTTTAATCGCATACACATACACATTCTGCCATATCAAACCACTACAATTTATAGTTAGCCACCTTCTCATATATAGTGCATCATAAAAATAAATCCTTTTCAAAATGTGCACACAAAGCACATACACACACACACATGCACACACAAAATAAAATATAAAAATCATGATCAGTAGCAATATTATTTTATTGTTGTGTATTGGAAAATTTTTAATTTTCCCGAGCCAAATAAAAATATGAAAACCAATAAACACAGGCAGACAGACATTTGGATACGCATGTATAGAAACCAACAGTATTATATTGATGAAAATTGAAAAATAATTACAGTTGATGATAATTTTATTATGGAAATTAAAAAATTACGAAAGGATTCAACAAAACAAAAAAGAATTGTGCATCATCCTTTCCCAGCCTCACCCAGTCGATGATATTCATTTTATCCATATTTACTGGTGATGATGTTAAATTTGAATATTCTCCGCATATATATAGATTTTATTGTGTGTTGTGTGAGGAATATTTTTATTGCTATTATTTATAACATTGGACCAAAAAGGGTGTATGTAGATAGAAACCGTACTTCTGTCCGCACCCCGCCCCCAACAATAATTGTATCCACAAGAATTCTACCACACAAATTATTATGGATACAAATTTTTTAGTCGATATATCGTTAAAATCCTATATACTCTGATGATGATAATAAAATAACCAAATTAGAAAGCAATATATGTAGTTTTATACATATATGTTATTATGCAATTATGTATAAACATTACACATATACATACATGTGTATGAATGTTGTATATTTACATTGATAAAAACAGACCATAACCGAATGTTCATGTTTTGGTTGCAAATCATTAGATATAGTTTTACCATCGATTGGTTCAATGTCATATCGAAATTAAAAACTAAAGTCGATAGATGCCTAGTTATACATACGTATGTATGTATATATGTGCATACATATTCATGTTTTATGCCATGTTTACAAATTAAATCTGACTTTCTTAACCTTTGTTTAATTGTGGTACTATAAATAAACTACAATTATGAGAGATATTTGCAAATACGGGTTGCCGTAAAAGTTTTTAGAAAATGGTAATACTAGTGTTTTCCGATTCAAATCTCTATGTCAGTCAAAAAGTTTAACATTTTTGGAGGTTATGTTCCTAACAAGTCATCTGTCAGTTCGAATCGCAACATTGTTTTTTATTTACTTGCAAAATTGAATTCAGTGAAAAAATGGAATTATCGCGTGAAAATTTTCGGGTGATGATTTTTTACGATTATCTCAAGAACAGTGCTTCAAATCACATCATTCGACTTTTGGCACCGAAGCACCATTCTTTGCTAGTGTTTATAATTGGTACGTGAAAGTCATCCAAAAAACAGCTGTTGTGCCAGAAAATATCGATGCTGTGAGAAAACTGATTTAAGAGGATCGTCATGTGACTTATCGTGAAATCGAGGCATGCGTAAAGATGCGGAAGTTATGTGCACGTTAGAATCCACATTTGTTGACAGACGCACAAAAAAATGTTCGTGTCGATTCGTTCCGCCAAATGCTTGAAAAATTTGTTGGAAGTACTTCCAAAAACGTATACAAGATCGTGACAGGTGACAAATCATGACAGATCATATGTGTGTATGAGGTCATGTGGCTAATGTGGCTCTTGAAAATCAAAAGATAGTCAATTCAGTATGGTAAATGACCATTTGTTTGTCCGAGGTATGCAACAAATTGAGAGAAAACAACCCAAAAAATTATTTGGCGAATCATTTTGCATCACGATAATTCGAGCTCACAACCATCATATCAAGCAAGCTAGTATTTGAGCACCGAAACGTCCGAAGAGTCATCCGCCTTACAGCCCCGATTTGGCACCCAATGACTTCTTCCTGTTCCCAACAATAAAGGATAAAATGAGTGAACCACGATTATTATCGCCTGAAGAAGCGATTGAAGCGTTCAACCATGTTTTGGATCTATCTTCTTCGGACAGGCGAAATTGTTTCGATAAACGATTTGACCGTATGCAAAAGTGTATAGATATGTTATAGGCAAATATTTTGAAAAGCAATAAAGCATTTTTAGATGAAAAATTTAAATGTTTTATTACTTTTTCTAAAAACTATTACGGCAGCCCTCGTATACAAGTTATGGAATACACTTTTTTCGAGGAATGTTCGTATACAATCTACCCTGGTGCTCGGTAATCATTTCGAAGCACGATTTCTATCGCACTATTGTATATGAATGCTGTCTTATTATGGATTGTGATCATACGATACATGCAGTTGGGTGGCTTTTCATTAATTTGTGGTTGGATGTACTTTAATTAAAGTTTATTCCTTCATACGAGTACTAAAAACAATATATGCTCTAATTAATAATCGATAATTTTTTGCTGGTTGGCTGCATTGCTGGTAATCCAACTCGTGATATGTATATGCACTTATCGAATTTATAACTCGGCCTTAGCTTGTAAATGATTATCGATAATACATAAGCACTAGTTGTGTTATGGCAGACATTAGCATACGACAAATATTTTTCCCGAATTTTAACTGTAAAATTTTGGTATATGTTAATCGGTTTAAGCAGACGTTGAAAGTTTTTTAACAAACCATTATCTCTGATAATTATTTTGATACATATACATATAGGTGTATGTGTATGTAATTAGAACTGTTTTAAAATATTACTAATACTTACATATAGATTGTATACAAGCTATAGAGCTGCGAATAGGAACTGAACCCGAATATTAAACCGTAATTAATCGAAAGTTATTTCAATATGCAACAATTGCGGTTGTCCTAAACCTCCCAATCTCCTGTTTTTTAAAAATTGAATATTTTTTTGGATATGTAAGATAAGGCCCAATAACATCTTGGAATATTCGGCATTATGGTGTTAGCTCCCTATATGATTTTTAAGAAATCCGGAATGTCATATAATCGACACATATGAGGTCATGTCAAACTTGGTTGTCCTAAGCTTTCTAATCCCCCACTTTTTCCAAAAAAAAAAAATATTATTCGGATAGCTGCTATAAATATTTATAAAACATGATATTCTCACTAACTCATGTAAAAAAATGTCGGATTTAGGACTAACTTCAACCGTCTATATAGAATTGTGAATTTTGTCCTAAAAAAATCCTAACTATTTCTTTTTAGTTTGTGTTGTCCTACTCTTTTATTGTACAAATGAGAAATCTAGTATGATGTAGAGTAATATTTGTTGGAGACGAAAGCTCGTATAAAAGTCGAAAACACTTTTGGAATTTTTGGCATCACTCTTCCAAGGCACTCTCCCACTTCACTGGAAACTGCTAAGCCACGAAATGCTTGAATAGTCATTTTTATTTGTTGAAAGTCAATGCTATATCACAGCAAACATACCATTTGAAATTGAAGATGCAGTGTTGTCCATCTTGAAAAGATCCATCATCGGAAATGGATGTAGAGCTGCTGGAAAGATCTGACGTACGTGGCCGCATCGTTCGGTTCTTTTTGAGAATTTGTCGAATTTAAATGCTCAACTGCTTGCCTTAGAGACATTTTGATTTTTTGAACCCGAACGTTTTAGTGTTGATGTTACCTGTAGACATGGAATTTATAATTTATAATGACTTTCAATATTTATTATTTAATTTCGTTCGATGTTTGCTACAAAATTGGCAAACTTATGTTTTACCACTGAGGACGTTAACAACTCCAATATTTCATTCCATATCCACTTTTTTCGTCATTTTCCAAATTACTTTGTTACAAAATTATTTCTAAACACACAATTATTTACATATATATTACTTTTACAATCTCGTTCACTTCCCATTGTATAACAAGGTCTAAAATTCAAAATGAAAAAATATAAGAATACAATTTGAACAAAACAACTAATGAACTGTCCGTAACTCCAAAGATTATTCAATAGATTGTCGAGTTATACGATCTCAATTGTAAACCGACAATCAGATAAACAGACAACAGTTACCACCTTAATGTCTTCCATACACCAAGAGACACCATTATCTGTTTTGTACCTGTAACTCCAACCTCGAACGCCATTAAGCTGGTGCTATTAAAAACGTCACCGCGAGCATCAACATCATTACAAACGTTACCATCTGTGGTACCCCCCTCAGCTCCTACACAAACGTTAACATCACAAATACCACCCGCTGCTGCTACACAAATCGTGAAAACGATATATTTTGGTAATGAATACGCTGGTGGAATCAGGAGGTGGTGTACTTATCGCAGTGCATTCTATGCAGATACAGATTTGTCGTTAATGATGTTAACCATAAATCTGTGGAAATAGTTTTTGATTCTAAAGAAATTAAGTCTACAACATCCGGGTATCATACTCAAACTATCTATAATTACAATAAAATAAACCACACTGGACTACAGCAGTACCTTGTTATAAACCAATTAGATGCTAACAAATTCTATCAGATTTTATTACGAGTCTTTGAAACCCACACTACATTGTGCTGGAAAAAATTCAATCAATATTCAGCCTCTTCGGTTTAACGATCATCTGATAAATCTGAAGAACCGTAAATCTAAAGCCTGCGTATGTCAAGATGATTAAAAGTCGTTTAAAATCGGTCTTATATCCGACGTTTTTCCAATCTAATGAAGAATTTGATACATACTACAACGACACATTACAACCAACCGTAAACAATTCTAGAAATACTTTAGATTCAAATGAGTAATTGAAGGGTATCCAACTAATATCTGTTCAAACAATATTAAAACATCAAATCCCAAAAAAATAACATGTTTGCGTTTATTTTCGGTTTTTTTGCCACAGAAAGGCTTTATAATTTTGGCTTTTCATCCAACTTTATTAAACGGTTCAACTCATATTTGTCTAGTCTCGTACAATATGTAACAACATGGAATTTCGCTTCTAAACTAATCAAAATGACTTCAGGGGTTCCTCAAGGATTTCACATTGGACCATGGATTTTTCTCGTTTTCATAAATGAAATAACTGAAGTCATTAAATAATCAAATCTTCTCATGTTCACAAATGATATATATCATACAATTAAAGTTATACATATATGACACAAAAAATATTACAAAAAGGCATCAAGAGAATCGGTGAAAAGTGCCACAAAAATTCGCAAAAAAATTGGCAAATGCAAAGAAATATCTTTTCATCGCAAGAGAAAACCGATTAAGTTTGCTTGTCGCGTTAATAATACGGAACTTTGAAGGGTTAATGAACTAATCGATCTAAGAATCACATTCGCAGAAAATATGAGTCTTAACATCAACATTCCAAATTCCAAGTTTTGTTAAGCGTTGGACTGGAGAGTTTACTAATATGCCAACATTATAATTAATTTAATTTTCATACTATTTTTGTAGCACGACAGCCGTTCGTTCTTTCTTTCTATTAACGAGCGTCTGATATTGAATAAACTTCAGTTATTAAATCAAAGTTTACCTTAAATTGTTTTAAAGGATTATCAAATACTTTGAACGCGTTCAAAAGCAAACCGGGATATACTTCACTCAAATCATCTTCAAACAATTTTGACTCAAGAAGTATGCTTTGGTACATAATTTAATATCATTCTCTCTACGGCTGGCTGTAAAGATAGACAACCTTGTAACATGTCTTAGCAATCCGGACCAATTAGTTTGTGTCTACTCGAGAAACTTTTGTAATGCTGCTGTTCTTTTTGTAGAACTGAAAATTCGTTATATGGTTTGATTAGTATTGTCTCAATATCCATTTTGAAATAATAACAACTACCTATACGAAAGTAACGTTTACTCAAAAAATAATGTATTCGTTACTTTAAATTTAAACTTTGTAGAAATTACAATACATAGCCAAAAAATATCTGGTTGGTTATCTTTTCTATATAAAATGGTATTTGGTTGTATTTTACGCAAACTACCGATGATAAGGCAAAATGTGATATCTGGTAGTTCAACATCTAATTTTAAAAAATCATCTTAATGCGATGCATCCAACATTAATTTTAGAGCAAACGGCCAAAAATCTTGTACTGTAGAAATAAATACTAGCTTATTAGGTTAAGAACCATGTACTTCTGCTGCGCCAGCAACCTCGACTATTACACATACAGCAGAACCAAATAATAATTGTAATATAGTGGCTGTTGTAAACGTGACACATCGACAAAAATCTATGAAGCAGACTAGCATTACGCGGCCCGTATCTATTGGTCGTCCAAAACGTTTAAATACGTTGGCGCTACAAATGATAATTAAAGATTTTTTCTATATAGTGGAAGATAGCGGGTTTCGAGAACTCTTGGCTGCACGTGATCCCGCTTCTAAATTACCCAGTCGAACCACGGTAAGGAGTCCTGCACCATAGGACAGTTCAATTGATAAGATTCAAAACATTTTAAATATTGCTCAACATATCAAAATTACGACCTATCTGTGGGCCAGTTGTCCGATCGAATCGTATATGTATTACTGCTCATTTCATCAATTGTCAGGGTATATTGCCAAAAATATTAAAACTAAAATAGACAACGCGCTGGAACAATGGAATATACAAAACAAAGTACATACAATTGTAACAGACAATGGTGCAAATATTGTTGCAGCCTGCAAACTCACTAATATGCCTCATTTACCATGTTTTGCACATACATTAAATTTAGTTGTGCAAGATGCCATTAAATAGATCAAGCCAAATTGATAGACTAACTAACTTCAGAAGAATGGATTGCCGTAATCGAACTGTGTTCCTTACTCGAACCGTTTGTTCTCGTTACTATTGACTTGAGTGCTGACCAATATGTAACTGTGTCAACAACTATTGCATTATTAGATGGATTAACGACAGCTGTTTTAAAAATTAATGCTATATAATTCATGGTGTAAATTTATTTGTCGCGTTAATAGCAGGTATACTAGATACCAAATAGTTTCAAAAAAATTCAGTATAATTTAATTATTAGTAAGACCACGTATCTGGTTTCGAGATACAATAAACGTGCGTTTTCCAGTCAAGCAGCCTATAATAATAAAGCCAACGACGCAATAACTGTAAACGTAACCGATTTAATTTGTAAGCAGGATCAGGAAAGAAATGAGACAGGTTGACAAATGATTGATCCGGTGACAGGCAATACCGAAACTAAAGACTTAATTTGACGGTTGTGGCCACGCCTCATTCTTCAGCTATAATCGAATTACGTTAATACAGCGAAGAATCTACTATCAATAGGAAGGAAGATCCACTAAAATGGTGGCAGTTGAGAGAGCTAATTTACCCAAGAATAACCAAATTAGCAAAAAAACCACCTGGCTGTAGTTGCTACTTCAGAACCGTTTATTATATTAGGTAAATATACGGAAGGGGCGACCATTTTATAGAATTGCGCTTAATTTTGATTGGACACCTTCTCTTTGAACTAAATTCTCTAAAATTGACCTAGTAAGGGTCTTAATATACCTGTTGCTTCAGAAGATATTGCTAAGACAGCAATTACCATTCAGTTTTGACGTATTCGAATTCACGTAAATTCTTTTTGGTTTACGCAACGCTGCTCAGACATAAAAAAGGCTCATGAACGAGGTAGTTAAAGGCTCATGAACGAGGTAGTTAGAGGACTGGATTTCGTGTTTGCATACATAGATGATAGCTTCTTGTAGCTTCGAAATTAGAATAAGAGCACAAATCGCATTTGCTACTACTGTTTGCAGATTTTGATATCAATTTCTAAACTTCAAAATTCGTATTTGATGTTAATGCTCTTCTAAGTCACAAAATTACCCCTAAGGGAATATTCCCAACCGAGGAAAGAGTTGAAGCTATATCGAAATATCCAGTGCCTACATTAATTCGACTAATTCAATAATTTATTGGCAGGGTTAATTATACCATCGCTTTGTACCAAAACTAGCTGAATTATTATCACCAATTCCTGCGCTTCTATAGTTTTGTTACTCAGAAAGCCAAAAACTGCAAGAAATTTTACTTGGTCGGAAGAGTGTAATGAATCTATTTCATAGTTTAGATGACGCAGTGTTCAGTGTTACTATACTGATGCACGGAGCCGTCTTGGACCAACTCATAAATGGATAAGGATACTCTAGCGCATACATCTCCAAAAAGTTACATTCAGCCGAAACGAAAATATTCACCATTTGACAGAGAATTACACGCCCCATATATGTAGCGGTTAAACGATTTTCGATATTTTGTAGAAGGTTGAGAATCTAAACATTCAATGTCAGGCAAAGTTAATGTAGTCGCTGAAAGTCTGTCATGCGCAAGCTATAACGAAACTGCCTCTCTCGAAAAAACACTAGATCTTAAATCTATTTCGGAATTGCAGAAGCCTGGCGAGGAACATCACTCGTCTCACAACAAGAAAATGAAAAAATGATCGTTACGTTTGGCCTAGAATGAACAAAGACATTACCATTTGAGCACAGTCCTGTCTTTCATGCCAAAGATGTAAAATTGAAAGGCACACGAAATCGGGATTGGGACAATTTAAACAGCCTTTTGGTTGTTTTGAACACATTCATTTGGACATCGTTGGACCACTTGAACCAGTATATTCATACATTTTAACTGCCGTAGATCGTTTCACTAGATGGCCAGAAGGTTATGTTATGAAGGATATTACCGGCGCTACTGTTGCCAACACATTTCGGGAAAATGATATATTAAGATTTTGAGTACCTGTAAACATTACTACAGATCAAGGAAGCCAATTCCAATCTAAGCTGTTCTCAGAGTTAACGAAGCATCTAGGCACACATCGAATTTGGACAACTCCTTATCACCCGCAATCTAACGAAGTGAAACTGATAGTATTAAATATTCCTCGGCAAAACTAGTTTATGAACAACCACTAAAATTACGTTGAAATTTTATATGGAAGCACCAGATCAACAACCAGCAGACTCCGATGAGGTTATGAAACATCTACGGAATACCATACGTAATCTAGTTTCAGCTGCGCCACAACATGTTCTGAAAAACGATATATTTATTCCAAAAACGCTGGATAAATGTGAATTCGTTTTTATCAGGGTAGATAAAATTCATATTAGGATGACATCATCTGTACTTCAATGGAAAAAACATATCCATATCTATCGATCGATTTAATCAACTTTTGGAGTTTCGATCAATAATATCGCAAAACCACGTTTTCAGTTTGGAAATGTTTTTTTTCCCGTAACATTTACTCGATGGGGTATGATGTGAAGTTCATCTCCACAATGTTGCAACCCCTGACCGCGATGAATTATTCACGAGAAACAATGAAAACAATTACATTGGTACATAATATTCCATAGTTTGTAAAAATTCATCTGTCTTTAAAAAAAAACGTTTTTTTGAGAGAGAGATTATAAATCAATTCTGTAAACAATTACATAGCAATTACCGCTAACACTTACAAGCACACCGGTTTTAGGTTATCCAAAAACATTCGGCAGTATAGTGAGAAGAATGGCGGATGCGATAAGGTTGCTGAAAATATGATTTCCAAATGGAATAATTTTGCTACCAAAGAATCACCTGAAGGTGTGCGGATTCTCACGTGTGTGATTTTAAACATAATAACACAATTTAAAATTTATGTCGACCAATTCGAACGTTTGGTGGAATAAACATTCTCTAATTAAATCTATTGTTTGTTTCTATTTCAACACATATTTGCAAAGTTATAGTATGTTATGGGATTTCCAATTTAATAATTCTTTAATTTCCTCGTATACGACTTAACTGAATTACCCTTTTACAGAATACAGGTAAAACGCTAAAATATAGTAGGTTGATGACATCTTCTTAATTGTTGACGTTGACAAAAAACCTTGCCAAGTATTCTACGTAATACCTGGTTGTAACAATTACATGAATATTCATTTAACGAGTACTTGCCTACCATGGCTACTTAAAAGCAGGGATGGGCGAGGTAGATTCCGCCTTGTAATAGAAGTAGAATATGCAAATTTGGGTCACGTCACTCGTCAAACCGTTATTTCCTATTATAAGCATTATAGCTATGAGTTAAATGCGCATACGAGAGACAATGCCGACACTTCCATAGAAATCAAAGTATAGTATATCCTCAAATTCAACTCACTGCGTTCAAATTCAAACACAATTTCGAATTTTTTCCAATTTTGCTTAAATCACTTAAGATTGCGTAACAAATCTACGTTGAAATACTCTTTAAATTATAATTAAAATTTGATTCAAGCACATACTAGAATTTTAGCTGGAATTTTACTTAAGAAAATCCACTCAACATAGTTCAAAAGGTATACATACAAATACAAACACGATTAAACATAATTTAAAATGCACTCAACTTTTGTTCATATTTAGCTGAAATATTAATTTATATCTCACTCTAATGTGAAATTAAAACTTCAATCAAATTCCTTCACCTTAAATTATAATTCAAAATCTATACTCAAACTCAAATAACACAAAATATTTCTTTCAACCAATATTTGGTTTTTAACTCAATTTAAAATTTAAAATACACTCAAAATTTGTTAAACAATTATTTTCACTAATACAATTCATCAAAAAACCATTACAGATTTTGGCTGAAATTCATACTAGAATTCTATCCTGGAATTTCACTTAAGCAATAAATATATGAGTAAATATTTATAATTTAAATTGGTCTCGAATAATCTATAAATCGCGTTTAAAATTTTACTCAACTTTATAGTACAAATTGTACCTTAAATTTAACTTAAAAAATTCCACTCAAAATATATAACTCAAAGTCTACCGCAATCAAATATAACAAAAAATTATTTCCTAATCTTTCTATCCGTTAAAAGTCTGCAACACGCGTTATTTAACTCAACTCCATAGTACAATTCCACCTTGAATTTCACTTATAAAAATCCACTCAAAATGTAGTTTAAAAACTGAAATTTTGAAAAGCGGGGAAAAGCGTTTGCTTATTTTACTCGGTATCTCTTGTCATATGCTCGGTATTATGGGCAACCATTATATAGATCAAATATCTAGCTTCAAGTGGATCTAGCCCTTGAAACGATACCTCACGCCATTGCTTAGGGGATGTCGATTGATTTCCCAATATATTTTAATGTTTTAAAGCAAATTTAAAAGTTCAGCAATATTGCTAACATCAACCTTTAAATCTGGCCACCATATAGTTTATAACTAGTTCACTAAATCACTCTATCAAGCGTCTACATCATCGGTCTATGGGTTGTCGACACGTCGACGTAGAAATCAATAGATGACGCGTAAATGCCCATCCCTGCTTAAAAGTATCGAAACTGGACATCTCTAACTCAGACTGCAGAATACTCTGCACGGTACAATTTCTGCGACTCAACGCAATAAAAAAATAAAATGAAACCTTCGTTCTGAATTTCAAACCAGTCGAAAAATGCAGATTGAGTATTAATTTCTAATTAATTATTAAGGTAATATGTAGTTATTATACGATTTTCCTGGAATATCGGTAATCCGTGGAATAAGACTTATTCGCTGAATCTTATCTATCAAAGTATTAACAAAACTGTTATACTCGTGTCTTATAATATACCGAGAAGAAATTCAAATAAAATGAAACATCGTAAACTACATGGTTACATATATGAAAAACTATACTTTTATTCTCTGTTCCTGTTTGTATCGGTATATTATACGATTATGATCCTGTATCCGTATGTATATGTATACATCAAGTTGAAAGAAAATTCTCATGGGAATTTCCCTCAGTTATGCTTTCACCATAATATAGCAATTTAATACAAGTATAAATATTTTTTTGCAGTATACTCGTATGTATGGATACAGTACATCATTTCCTGATACTTTTGCTACTCTATAAAAAAAAATCGTTAAACTTTTTAATTTTTGTTGCCTATGTACAATACAGAGAAGGTGTGATGTGAGTTGTGTATATGGCAAATATCGACTAGCTATATAGATTTTCACTTTTCATTTGATTGTTTGTGTTCATAAAAATAATTGTAAATTACTCTGTTTGCTTTGATGTTCAATTTAGGAATTCAGTTTTCTCTTATACTCGTATATGCAGCAAGGTTATCCCCATAAGTATTTATATGCTGGGGTAGCGTGGTCGAATGAATTCTACTTGCAGAATTAATTGTATACCTATTCACATTAAAATACTAGATGTATCTATAGTTATATATAGATTACCACAGTATAATGTGTGTATAAATTATCTTAATGTATGGAAAAACTACTGTATTCAAAAAAAAACGGGAAGAGATAGGGAACCAAACTACTACTACTATACTACACCACTATCACATATAACACAAAGCCAACAGAAGGCACACAATAAAAACCAAAAAAATATTTTCTAACAATATAGTTGCTTTAGGGGTTGAATATAGAGCATGTGTTCAGAATTTCATTAAAATTTGGCATGAATTGAAAGTAAAACTAACAACAACAACGACGACGACGACGAAAGATAAATAAAACGGCAAATTACAATAGACTATCTAGGCTAGAGTAGAAAAAAAAACCTTAACGTAAATGTCTAGTGATTTCATTTATGTTTCATCTAATTAAATCTATTTTCTATTTTTTTTTTTGTTGCTGATTGTAGTTTGGGATAAAGTTATTTTCGTTAAGAACAAAATTACGACGAACAAGAAAAAAAATAAGAAGAAGGGAATGAATTAGATGAGTAAATTTGCAAATTCGTAACTACATAATATTTGATTAGATTATTAGTCATTTTGTTATATATAATTAGGCATTATTATGTTTAAATGAGATTATAATTAGCCGAAAACAATTTCAGAGACGACGGTGTGGCTTTATAATCTGGTAACCCTATATATACGTACATACAACACACTTCTGAACAATTTAAAAAAAAAAAAAAAATTATCTAATTTAATTATAAATTATTATTTTAGATAACCATTTTATTACACATTAAATTTAACCTAACCCATACTCACACACACACATACATATGTACACACACATTTTTAGATAAAAATTAAAAACTAATTAGAAATGTTGTCCACAAAAATAATACAATTACAATATAAATGTTCAAATAAATTATAATTTTTATATCTGCCAATAGCTGTGTACTTTTAGGGGTGGGTATCGTCTATGTGTACCCGGGTCGTTAGAAATCTATCAAAATTAACATATAATGGCGCAAAATCTATTACCTACACTTGTTACATGGATTATCCCTTATGTTGTATATCGCGTAATCGGGCCACCCCATTATATCAATTCATCCCTCGTTCGATTCTATAATATTATTAAATTTTCCATAATTTTATTAAATTCATTAGAAATAATTTAAAATTCATCGATTTTAATAGTTTAGATGTAATCGGGATGGAAACATAAAACCATCGTCATTTGTGTCAGTTTTTAAAAATGCAGACAAAATTGTGTTGTATATTTATAAATTGACAATGGAAAATGTTGTTCGGTTCATTATTATTAACATATTTTGTTTAATGTGGATGGGCGTGGGCTTACTAATAATGTAAAGTCAACATATTATTATAATGAAAATTCGTGGAAACAAAAAAGGTATATATTAAATATTATGATGTCTAGATACTTTCATGTTGATGTTACAGAAAAATTAAAATTATGTTTGCAGAAAACAAGGAGACGGTGGATTTTTCGATGTTTATACTTGATTACAAAAAAAAGGGTATTTCGAGGTGCTCTTTAGTATTCAGCCGGTATTTATAATTTTGTACAAATTCTGCCACGTATAGGTAGGTGTAATAAGATTTTATACTTGAATAGAGGTTTAATTTAAATTTATAATGATTTGTGAAACTTTTCAATAATTTCCTTGCGGTTGAAATGCCAACACAAACTCGATTTTTCACAAACCTAAAATCGGCCAACTAGGAAGACAATATATTTCAATATAAATGTTATTTGATCAAGTCATGATAGAAAAGATTTTCAGAAAGCCCAACTACTTTTCTTCATTAGCTAGAACCGGCCAGATTCCAGAAAATATCAAATTTACGGTTTTCTGGAACAGTTCTATGGATGAACCCAGATTTTAGGTTAGGTTCAGTAAGGGTGGCCGTTCTAGAGGACTAGCATAGGCATATAGTTGGTCCGTAGCTATACTACATTTGAGCCTCCTCTTCACTCGTAAAAATTTCTGGAAACCCAACTTTTACAACGGAACTAATTTAAACAGTATATAATTCACATTTTGGTCCAGCATCGCATTTGTGCATACTCTACATTGGCTAGAATCCGCCATAGAGTTTCCAGAAAATATAAAATTTACGGTTTTCTTCAAAACTTGTATGGATGATTTCTGGAAAACCCAACTTTTGCCACGGAACTAATTGAAACAGTCTATAATACACATCTTGGCTTAGTGTCGCATTTGTGCATACTCTGCATTGACTAGAATCGGCCAGAATCCAGAAAATATCAAATTTACGGTTTTCTGGAATAGTTGTATGGATGCTTTCTGGAAAACCACACTTTTACTACGGAACTAATTGAAACAAACATAAATACACATTTTTGCTCAGTATCGCGTTTGTGCATACACAAACGTGGCTCTACGTTTGCTAGAATCGGACATAGAGTAACCAGAAAATATCAAATTTACCGTTTTCCGGAATAGTTGTATGTATGATTTCTGGAAAACCCAGCTTTGATAACGGAACTAATTGGAACAAACTATAAAACACATTTTGGCTCAGTATGGCGTTTATGCATACTCTACATTGCCTAGAATTGGCCAGGGAGTATCCAGAAAATACCAAATTTATGGTTTTCTGGAATAGGTGTATGGATGATTTCTCGAAAACACATTTTTTATCACGGAACTAATTGCAACAAACTATAATACATATTTTGGCCTAGTATCGGGTTTGTGCATACTCTACATTGGCTTGAATCGGCCATAGAGTGTCTAGAAAATACCAAATTTACGGTTTTCTGGAATAGTTGGATGGATGATTTCTGGAAAACCAACCTTTATCACGAAACTAATTGAAACAGACTATAATACAAATTTTGGCCCAGTATCGCGTTTGTGCATACTCAACATTGGCTAGAATCGGCCAGAATCCAGATAATATCAAATTTACTGTTTTCTGGAATAGTTGTATGGATGCTTTCTGGAAAATCACACTTTTACTACGGAACTAATTGAAACAAACATAAATACACATTTTTGCTCAGTATCGCGTTTGTGCATACTCTACATTGCCTAGAATCGGGCAGAATCCAAAAATAACAAATTTTCGGTTTTCAGGAATAGTTGTATGGATGACTTCTGGAAAACCCAACATTTGCCAGGGAACTAATTGAAACAGTCTATTTTTGGCCCAGTATCACGTTTGTGCATACTCTACATTAGCTAGAATCGGCCAGAATCCAGAAAATATCAAATTTACGGTTTTCTGGAATAGTTGTTTGGATGATTTCTCGAAAACTCAACTTTTATCACGGAACTAATTGAAACAAACTATAATACATATTTTGGCCCAGTATCGCATTTGTGCATACGCTACATTGGCTAGAATCGGCCATAGAGTACCCAGAAAATATCAAATTTACGATTTTCTGGAATAGTTGTTTGATGATTTCTGGAAAACCAAACTTTTATTACGGACTGGATGGCCGATTCTAGCCTATGCTCAAACATGATACTGGGCCAAAATGTGTATTATAGTTTGTTTCAATAATTTCATTGATAAAAGTTAGGTTTTCTGAAAATCTTTTCTATGACTTGATCATACTCGTCTAACTATTGACTTTACAGTTGGCCGATTTTGGCCTATTCTAATCATTGTAGCGTGTGTGGCAAAATAATTTAGTGATGCACAATGTGGCACACCCGAAATACATTAAAAAATGTAAGAAATATGTTAAAAGAAGTACGAAGTGTTTTCTGGTAATCACGTCAAAAAACCCTTCAAATTTCTTAAAGTATATTATGCACAAATTTTTAAGCGAAAGGCCTAAAGTGGTACTAGAATATCCTCCCCACAACTGAAACTTAGCCGTCTGAAAAAAATCGTTAATGGGTTCTTCGTAAGCCATTCAATTTAGCATAAAACCCGCTTCTAGATAGTTATATTTGAAAATGGTTTGCTTTGTAGTGCTTTGTCAGAAACTATATATCATTAGAAGATCTTAGTTCAAAATTAGTTGAAGTTTCATGTGGAAAGTATAGGTAATTTTCTAAATTTTCTTAAAAACTAATCAACTAAGTAATTAGAATTTGTCTGAAACCCCATTGGTTCAAAATCTAGAAAAATTGTAATACACAGTGGCGCAGTTGACTCCATTATTTTTGATTTTTTTTATAAATTAAATTTCTAATTAATTTTTTTATAAAAATTATTAGAACACAATAACTATCGACCGTCGCTTCCTTTTTTAAAATTGTATTTTATCAATAATTTAAAGGCAACACCCCAAAAAAGGCCAAAACATTCAAAATACGGTATTTGGGATCAAAGAGGATGGAAGTAATGGAATAAAGTAAACACTTATTGTTTGTTTGTATTTCATGGCAATTCTATCTTTAATATAAATATTTTGTTGCTTTTATTACAGCCGTACACTTCCGATTCACTGTTTGCTCAGATTGTTGAGTTCGCAAAAGGTATGGATTCTTGAAGTTCTTCAAGAAATGTTTTAAAACGAGATCAGCACATCAAATTTTCCTGCGCAGTACTTAAATCTTTACTTTACCTACTTACAAAATATTAATTAAATTTAAAAAAAAATTCTAATTTTGTCACGTGAGACATTAAAACTAAAAACGGATGATCTAAACAACATACAATATTTAGATGAATCCTAAATCATTTTTGCATGAAATCCTCAAATTTGTCAATAAATACATCTGTCAGCTTACGAATTTTAATAAAAGCATGTATTAATGGTTAGATGATATCTTCCTTACTACGGGTACGTTCAGAATCGTGGAAATATATTTAAAAATTTGGATTGTGGGCAAATGGCTTTCGATAAAAATTGATCAACTTTGAGACATAATTACCAATAAACTATAGAAAATTTAAAAAAAAAAGTATTACGCGCTTGAAAATAATTCTGGTTTGCTATACAAAAGCATATAAATCAATAGCGTTTATTAACACTTCATCGTAACCAAGTCTTAATATTTAAAGTATCTCGACCATTGAAAATATACTCATGATTTCGAAGGAGGGTTATTATGACGCGCGTTATTACGAAGCTACATGATAGATTTGCAAAAATGTATTTGCATTTCACGCGTTGTTGATATAAAATTTGAAATTAAAAATTGAAAATGGTCGATACAAAATTTTAGTCAACCTTTCCAAGCATTCACACATAGGCAATCACCCGAATAATTGTCTTGCATCAGCCCTTGCATCAGTCAATTAAAGTTTGGTATGAAATTTGTTTTTCTTTTGTTAAATTCCATTTACAATAAATTATACAAAATAATAAAAAAAATTAATTTTCGGCACCAAATTTTACCCGATCTTTCCCAGCACTCACATACTCAAATACAGGAAAAATTATCATCTATCAGTAAGTACTAAACTATTTTTCGTGCGTTTTACTAAATGAAAGCCTGGTGGGGTCGGCTAAAATTTGGTATTCAATAGGATACTCTATATGGCTTGGATGATAAAATTCCTTAGATACTAAAGATTTTCGAATATTCAAAATTTACAGTGCATGAAATTTTAAAATTTGATTAACTTAAAATTTAATTTTTGAGTGAAAAATTTTAAATTTAAAATTTTCATTTTAAATCTTTAAAATAAACAATGCAATTTATAGATACTTTTTAAAGATTCAAGTATTAAAATCTTAACCCTTTAAATCTTAACCCTCAATTATAAATTTAGAATCAAAATTTAAATCAAATCTGATAAAATTATAAAGTACAAAATTTAATTAATAAAAATACAGAACAGAACCTCTTAGAGAAAATTTTTCATTTTGAAAATTAAAATTACCCGAATTAAATAGATGTATATAAATTTAAAAGATTGTTCCAAATAATTTACAATATAATCTTCAGGTCAAAATTTAATTTAAAAAAAATTTAGAACTTAAATTTAAGTTATTTTATGTAGCTTGAGATAATTTTACGAAATTTTTAAATATGCGTATTTTTTACACATTAAAGTATTTCGAATATAATTTTAAATATCAACATTTAAATTACTTAAAATTGATACTCAAAACGACGTTAAATTCGAAATTTTGAGCCAAAATTCTTAATTTTCAATTTGAATTTGGTTCAAGGGCTAATTATAATTAAATATTTTAATTTTAATTTAAATAATTTCAAAATTTTATACGCGATTCTTTTCTGAATTGCAAATTAAAATTAAAATTCAAAGTTATTAAATTTAAAATTTAACATTTTTCAATTTATTCAAAAATCTTAAATTTTTAATTCTAAAATATAATTTATTGCTGCTTCATAAATTTTTTTTTTAAACCATCCACCCAGAATTTTAAAATGTATTATTTATTGATTTATATTTTTCAGATTCAAAATTTGTAAAAATAATTTAAATTATTCCAGGTCAAAACTTACAAATTTTAAAATCTTTAGTTTATTTAGGCCATAATTCTAAAAGGGCAATATTTTGGCCAAATTTTACTCCTAGATATTTGTATATTTAAGGTTTGCCTTCAATTTCAATGATCATTTTTAACATTGTAAAACGTCAAATTTAAACCGACTTGTATAAGTGGATTTCTATTATATTTTATTGCCTGTCTTTGAATTTGAAATTTGAACCCAATTGCAAAATTCAACAGTTCGATGTAGAAATATTGAAATATTAAAAAATTATTTTTTTTATAATCGCCGCTGCTCTAAATTTTAAAATTGCCAAAATTCTAAAATCGAATTTCGTTAAATTTTGGAATGGAATTTTACTTATACCACCTAATTAAAGATTTAAAAATTAAATTTAAATTTTAAATTTTATTTAACTGAATACATTTTAAAACGATCTGAAGAATCGATTGAAAATCTGATGTTTTTGAAACTTTTGAAATAAATTAGATTTTTGAAACATTTTTGTTAATAGACAAAAGAGATAATTTTAGTTTTAATTCGAATTCTTAAAATTTTTATTTAAAACCTTATTTTTTTGAAACTATTTATTGATCAGATATCAGATAGGATCCGAGATCAGTTGAAGTAGCTGCCTATAGGACTGCATGAACTGCATAAATTGTCTGTTGCTTGGTTGGAACAGGTCTTCAAATATTTAGATTTTGTAAAACATATTATTTTGCTTTTGACAATATCTGGTCAGTCTAGGTATGGATGAATCGGTTCGACGCTTTAGGATTTAGGAAGCACCTTCGACCGGTTTCTTTTCCACAAAAATATCTCCGCAAACGACATAACTATTTCAGTTTTTGGTTGAAATTTTTGAAGGCATTTTAAAAGCGTGTCGCGAGATTCTCTCCGTAATCTAAGTTTGATTCATCAGAAAATCATTAAATATTAATTGATAATACAAAATTATATACATATATGTATATACATGTATCTTTTATTTAATTTGTTCCAGTTCTATATACACTACCGTTAAAATCAAGAGTAAAAACGATTAAACTGAGTACACTCGACCTAAGATCCAGTTCCCATTAAAAACACAGCACAGGGATGGGATTTTGCACAGAAGGCGAGAAACGAGTTTTTATCTCTATTGCTATGTTTTGATTTCAACACTTGTTTATTTAGTCGATATGTTTGCTTTTATTACAATATTTGCGAATAAATCTATACTAATGGCTGATTTACATTCATTCTTTTTCTCTATTCCATAAAATGGACGTATGAGAAACAAGTACATGAAAAAAGAAAGTAGGCATAGCCAAATAAACATTGTCTTTTTCAAGAAAAAAGATGAACGGTTCGTCTTTTTTTCAATATTTTGTCATTTTTTGTAAAGTTCGCAACCAAATTGTGAATTTTTTTATATAACATAGTTGTCTTTTCCACACCTATTAAAGGCTGCTGCTCGTATGCATGGGTGACATGTTCTACCATCACTTCGATTCGCTTCGATAGTGACCATCGCATCGAAAAAAGTGATAGTCGGTATGTTCTACCATTTTCGATGGATACTATAAAGGAACATATATTCGAAAATGAAATGACGTTTGACATCTATTTTTAATAGCTATTTCAACTGTTCAATCTGTCAATTATCTTGTAAACATAATAAATGTAAGTACGTTATTTATAAATCTCTACAATTGTTGACTTTAATTGTTTAATTATAGTAATGATGAATCCTAATTTATTTATTGGTGCTATATTGACTTCACACGATGTTGATTGGGAGGATGGAGATAAATATATATACATAATATATAAAATATTATATTGAATATTTGAAAATTTTTATATGTAGTTTCATTGTAATATAAAAATAAAAATAAATAATATTATTTTTAACGTAATTTAATTCAAATAAATTCAAATAAAAGTCAGTAATTTTCACTTATTATGTGTATCACAAGCAAAAAATTCAGTGATAGATTGTCGAAAATTGTGATGGTCGAAAATGATACAACATACCATTTTATCGAAATCAGTGATATATCATCGAATATCGAAAATTGTGGTGGTAGAACATGTCACCCCAGATGATATCCGCTGATTTCGTTACTCAGAATATGAAGTTAGATTTGATTGGCTTTTGCTCAAAAATTCGTCTATTTTGCTTGTCATTCTATTTCTTGTTTTTCTTCATTTCTTGTTTTTCTTCATAGATTTGTACTTGGCTGTGAGCACACCAAATTCTTATCCGTGAATAAAAAATATATTGTGCGATTTTAAAGTTTTCTATTAATTTGATTTGTGATTTCTTGTGGTTTTTTAATTTCGATTCGTGTTTTAAATTTTAGTAGTAGTAGAAAGAAATATTTTTGTAGTAAATTCGGTTCCATTTTGAATTAAAATAATGAATGAACCATTACAAAAAAAATCATAAAAAATAAACATTATTTTTTACTTATTTAAATTTTATTTCTTGAAAAATAGTTTCTTCTTTTTATTATTTATAAATTATAATCAAATATAGTGCGTTTTCTCATAATGATACTAATTATTTAGTTGGGAGTATACAATAAAATATATATAAAGCATCAACAACTAAATTGAAGCCGCCTTTTATTTATTAATTAATTGTAGTATATATAAATGTACATATTTTAATTGGGATTTTTCGACCATTTTTCACTAACGGCCCATAACCACTTGGCCATTGTATCATCTTTTGCCGCTGGGGCTGCGTCTTTAATTTCGCAATCGCTAAAGTACAACCCCGATATAGTTTCCAAATCAGGATCAAGTGCTGCATAAAGTGTTGTCTGCGCGCCGGATTTTGGTGTTTTCTAAAATGGCCAAACTAGAGGTTTTACAATTAGCCTGCAAATAATAAATTATGGGCGTACATATTATTTGGTTAGGAAATTGTATGTAGTAAATATACCTAGCGAAAAAATTTGTAAAAATACCCACGTGTCTCATTAATTCAGTGTCCACAACACCGGGATGCAGCGCATTTACCGTGATACCAGTGCCTGTCGAAAAAAATATCGAAGGTAGTGTGAAGTTGAGTTTATTAGGTAACAAAAACGCAAACTAACCTTGTAATCGTTGACTTAGTTCTTTTGTAAACAATAGATTAGCTAATTTACTTTGATTGTACGCCTTGGCTTCGTCATATGCCTTCTCGCTATTCAAATCGGTTATATTCATCTCTCCTCGTGTATGTGCCAAACTAGAAACAACAATGATCCGACTAGGAGATGACTTTTTTAATAAATCCAATAGTAGATTGGTTAACAAAAAATGCCCCATAAGATTAACACCCAATTGCAGTTCGATTCCATCTTTTGTGTAAGCCTATGGACAACGCATAACACCCGCATTATTGATTAAAATGTCTAATCGATTCTGTTCTTCTCGGAACCTGAAATCGTTTAGTAATAAAAATGTACATGAGGTTACATAATAATTTTAAGAATGGTGTGTAAATCGTACTTGGCTGCAAAATTTCGTATCGAATGAAATGACGCTAATCATTCAAATAAAATGGAATGTATACACAAAAAACAAACTGTTCACAAAAACGAAATTATGACATTTATGTCATTCAAAAAAAAAAATTGAAAAAAGTAAAAATATTATGGGCACAACGATTGCTCATTATTATTATTTTCTTGTATTATTAGGTTGGTCGCATGCAGATAATTTGCCCAAAGATAAAAATATTTCAACTCAGGAGGAGAAATTAATAGGCGAAATACATAGGGGAAATTCGCTTTCTAGTGATTTAATTGGTTGAGAGTGTGGATGATTCGTCGGGATAGATTATCTGCATACGAGCAGCCGCCTTAATTTTTTCCATTTAGAAGCATGTAGCTATCTTCTTTTATTGACATATTTGATTTAGGAATAGAATTGGGAAAAAAGATTAAAGATTGAATGTAAACCAGCCATAACTCGCTTTATATGCAAAATCCCTGTCCAGTACACAGAGTGAAGCAGCGTACATAACATCGGGAGAATTTACCATAGTATAATTCCCGGTCTCTCGATCAATCAAATCGCTTAAAATGATATAAGCCCCTCCTACTTTTGCCATACTCGAGTTAAAAAAATTCTATCTTTGAGCAAAATGGGCCGCAGGGTTACCAACTAAAACATAATTATTTTTTAAATTATGGGCAATTTTTTGAATATTGACAAAAGAGCAAACAGTAATACTCAGTGTAACATAAATGTACTGCATATTATAGTTTGCTCTTTTTGAATTTTGACGTCTTATTTGATTTGATTTTTCGATTCCGTGTCACCGATAATTTTTGTGTATATTGTTTTAATTATATTTCGTGTAGATATTTAAGATTATTATAAAATTATGTAATATTATAATAAAATTAGATTTTTGTCAATTAAAATAAATGATTTTCAGTCGGTATTGTGAATTTGTGAATATCCGAAATAAACCGTAGCAGAGATAATAATCCGTCATAGAGATGAAAATCGTTTTGTATGACGGTATACCGATCTACCAGAAATCACATGTCGTCATTTGATTAAAATTAATTATTAATGTTGATTCTTTGTCAGTAAAAAGCACAATATAGTTCCAAAATGTCTCCGTTTAATTTGGAATTGTGTTTTGTTGTTTAGTCGGTAAATCAGTCCATATATGGCGATTTGTATATTTTGCTCCATTTCATTGAATGTATCTGTTATTTAAAATCACCGCTAGAAATAATAAATTAAAAAATCTAAAATAAGACATGTTATCTCAAAACGCACAATAATAAACAATTGGTATTGACACAGCCAATCTCAAATTGATAATGAAAAATTTAGCAAGTCTAACAAAATGGACTATTTTGAGCGAAAGCATCAGCGTCTAACTTCAACTCAATACTATGGTAAATTCTACCGATGTTATGTACGCTGCTTGAAACTACTCAAGTTGAATTATATATATATATATATTTTTTTTTTTGACAATCTTATTTATTCACATAAAATTTTACAATGTATCTAGTCTATAGACTAACAACATTTCTTTTTTGAACTAAATTGCTAAATTGTGTTTAATTAAGGTATCCCCATTGGTTTTCCTTATGTTCTATTTACTGGTGTTACTGTCTTACGCTGACTATAGTGCTAACTCAAAAGGTTTTACTCTTTTCAGTCTTCTCACTGCTTCCCTGTGGTCGAGTAGTTGGTTGGCCTCAACTTTCGGGTGATTCTGGAGCCTCACTTCATGCTTCCGTGCAGCATTGTTTGCTTCTCGGGTGACAGTTTCCACTCTAAGGTCCCTGTGGAGGTCGCTATTACGTATGTACCAGGGGGCATTTACATTATCCCTTAGCACTCTGTTTTGGAATCTTTGAACGATATCCACGTTGCTTGGTTTAGTACAACCCCACAGCTGAATTCCATACATCCAAATGGGCTTTACTATCTGCTTATATAGCATCAATTTATTGTTTATTGATAGATTGGAGTTCCTTCCCATTAGCCAATACATCTTTCTATATTTTAGTCTGAGTTCTTCACTTTTTTTCTTGACATTGACCTTCCATCTAAGTTTGGTATCTAGATTAATTCCTAGATATTTTGGCACTCCAGCTTTGATCTTTTTAATTCCTTGTGGCACTCCAGCTTTGATCTTTTTAATTTCTGAGTATGATTGTTTCTGTTTAACACGAAAGTGTCGCTCTGTAATGTAGGATTTTAATATTTGGCAGAATTGTGAAGGTAGAATGTTCTGGAGTTTGTGCAGAAGACCTTCGTGCCAAACTTTGTCAAACGCCTGGGCCACGTCAAGGAAGACTGCTGAGCAGATTTTCTTTTCTTCGAGTGATCTTTTTATGATATCTGTTATTCTATGAATTTGATCGATTGTAGAGTGTCTATCTCGAAATCCAAATTGATGTGTGGAGATTAATTCCAGCCTTTCAATTATTGGTTTCAATCTTTTTAAGAGAAGTCTTTCAAATAGTTTTGACATAATAGGTAGTAACGAAATCGGTCTATGGGATGTTATTTCGTTTGGTGGTTTTCCAGGCTGAGGTATCATAATCACCTCCGCGAACTTCCATACATTTGGTACATATTTCATCCTGAAAGCTGCATTGATTAGAGTTGTTAATTTTTTAATGCCCTACTTCGATAGCTGTTTTAAGATTTTTCCTGTTATCAGCTCATAGCCTAGCTTTTATTTCATTAGTCAATTCTGCAGGGGTGGTCAGAGCGATTTCTTGATCAATAGTTTCCTCTACTTCTTGGAATTCTTCTCTCTCTTGTACCTCATTAGGCTGAAAAATACTTTCTAGATGGTCAGCGAAAGCTTTTGCCTTTTCTTCATTGCTTCTGGCCCAATTCCCATTGCTTGTTCTTATGGGTGGTATTTGAGTTATTGGTCTTTTCATTCGTTTGGTTGTCTTCCACAAAGAATAGTCAGTATCCTTTTCATATGTTACTGACTGTAGATATGTGTTTATTGTATCATTTTTAATGTACTGGATTTCCCTCCTGAGTCGCTGTGTTAGGTTATTTAGTTTGTTTTTATCTGCAGGCATCCTGGTGTATTGCCATTTCTTCCTGGCTCTCCTTTTTTTTCGACAAGTTCCCTGATTTCTTTTGGATAATTTGTACCTATTGTTCTTCTTTTGAACTCTGGCGTATTATTCCATGCTGACTGTTGTACGTCATTTATGAATTTATCGATTTCTTCATCTAGTTGTTCTTCTGTTTTTAACGGTACATTAAGTTTTATTCTACTATTCAGCTCCTCTTTGAATCCCTCCCAGTCTGTATATTTATTTGTCAGAGTCGGGTTGCATTCTTTTGAGATTATTTTTTCACTGAGAGTAAGTAGTATTGAAGAGTGATCGGAGCTCGAATCATACTCCTCTTCGATTTTAACATAAGTTGATGGAAGTTTTCTAGTTATAAAGAAATCTAGTAGATCAGGTATTTTGTTATTATCTGTTGGCCAGTATGTCGGTTTGGCAGTAGAATGCCAATTACATCCAACTTCTGTCATTGCTCCAAGAAGTTCTTTTCCTCTAGTAGTGATTATTCTTGATCCCCAATGAGTATGTTTCGTATTGAAGTCTCCGCCAATGATGTACTTATCGCCTAAGCTTTCGCAGTGGGCAATAAATTGCCGTTACGGCTAATGACTGATTTTTAGTTTTAATGCTGACGGTAGTTGCTTGTATTTCTTTTGTTTCATATTTTTTCCCTTCGTAATGTTGTATATTACTTTTTATGATTATCGCACTTCCTCCTCTGGCTGTATTTTCTGGGTGTATTGTATGGTATACTTGATAACCTCTAAATTTTATAAATTATTGTTTTGTAAAGTGTGTTTCGGATATGAGACAGATATCAATTTTTTGAATGTCCAATAATAGTTGCAATTCTTGCTGATGTTGCAAACCCATTGGGGTTCCATGGTAGTATTTTAATGTCACTATTCATTCTAAAATATGGGTGACAGGAGCAGTCCTGATGCTGTTTTCTAGTTTCGTTAGTCTTTGCATGATTGATCCAAAAGCTTTTACTTGCTTTTGTTCTTGCTCATCCATTCGGTTTGGAATTGTTTGCAACATTTCACTATAACGGTCAAAATCGTTTTTCAGTTCTGCTCCCCCTTTAGCAACTTCAGCATATGAGATAACTGGAGCTTGAATTATTTGATAAGCAGGTTTTCTTATCTTTTCTATTTGATTTCTTGGCTCCTTTAATTTGTCTTTTGGTATGTCCTTTTTGTTGTTATTATTTTTTCTCATCTTCTGTAGTTCTCTGGCAACTATACATCCTCTATAATTTGCGGGGTGTGACTCTCCACAATTTACACACTTGGCCAGAGTTTCTCTGGTTTTTGTACATTCTTTGGAGGAATGCTTAGCTGTGCACTTAACGCATCTTGGGTCTCTATTGCAGTAGTTCTGAGTATGCCCGAATGATTGGCACTTTTTGCATTCCGGGAGCAATCTTGATTTTCGTAAAGCTTTTGTATGTCTTCATCTTTATCAAAAGATAACATGAACAATGATAGCGGAGTTTTATCCTTTCTCTTCAATATTTGTGTAACCTCTTTTATTTTCAAATTTTTAGAAAGTTAATCTTCCTTTATTTTTTCTGGCTTGCAGGATGAGTGCAGCTTTTTTGCCACAACTTTAATCGGCTTGGATCTTTTGTCCTCATAAGAGTACCATGTATTTCCCTTTTCATTAAGTGAAAGGGTCAGTTTTCAATAATTCTCCTCGTCTGGGACATTGACTTTAAGATCTCCACTACTGAGCATCGTTGTTTGGTATTGTATTTGGTTGAAGCCATCGTTTTTCGTATATCATTGTAGTTTTCAATCTTATTTACAATGACTGGTGGTGGTTTGGGTTGTTGCACCTTTTTACTCTGATTTTTTATTGCCTTTTTTTCTTGTATTTGTTATAGAGATACAAAGGGTGATTTGCTCAGTCGTCGCTTTTTTCCTTTTTTTTTTTTTTAGCACCCAATTCACTTCAGAATTAAGTTCATCTGAGTCCGTGACATATTCATTCTGACCGATGGCTACGTTTCCGCCAAATGCTACGTTTTTAGCTACGTTCTGCTCTTCTATTCTTGATTTCTCTTCTGTTACAGCAGGTGTTAGAGCATTTCTAAGTTCCTCATTTTCTTTTTTAAGTATCATGTAATCATTACTTAGCTTAGTTGTGATCTTTTCAAATTCGCATAGCTTTCTGCGTAGTTCAAAATTTTCCTTTGTCATTTTCCTAGATACCGATGAGCACTCCTCTATCCGCCACCTGAGGACGCGCTCTCTAGCGGTTTACATACTCCGCCGAGAGAAGTTGAATTATATAACAGAAACCAAATTTTTGAGAAATTTTTTTTTGGGATTTCGGGATTGTAATTATATCGTGATCCCGGGATTGGAATCCTTACTGCAAACCAGCTTTAACCCGTTATACTCGTTCCAGGACCTAACGTTTGATGCAGTGTTAAAACGGTGCCAACGCTTTTAGTAATGAATATTTAAAAATAATCATCCATTGGCGTTGTTTTTCCATTCCTTCCAGAGCCTGTCATTTTTTTGGCACTGTCTCTCGAATTTTTTTGTAATATTTTTTTTTAAACCGATGTTTAATTTTTCTGTTGCTATCTCCCGATTAAACTTTTAAAATGTAACATATTGCTTTTATACTGTTTTGATAGTTAAGCTTGAGACACTTCGATTTAAATTTCTTATCCGTATGCAAGAAACATATGATCATCGTTTATAAATTGGAAATTTTTTTTACTTGAACAAACTTTACCTTCAAACATATTTTTCAACAAATACCTCATATTATTTGATCCTGAAGAAAATCAATAAAAACATTAAGAATAATGCGGAAAACTGATGTGCAGAATTCTGCATGCAGAGAAATTAGAATATACTAGTTTATAAGGAATGAAATACATGTGTTCTACTCGCTAGGCATAATTCTGCAAGTTTCTCTATTTCTAATTTCGCTGCACATCGGTAGGCTATACTACATAAAAGAAACCGTTTGTGCAAGTAGTATGACATAAGCCACTCAGGTTTTGTATAGACTAAATGTCAAATAATTCTGCACTCCTGTTTCACTTGCAGTTCTGCAAGAAATTCTGCATATTTGTTTCCAGGGTTAGCTTGTTTAGAGGCTCTATCATTTATAAGGATACTAAATTTCTAGACTGAATCGGGAAGGTAAAAGTTTTAAGATTTAAACTATTTATACAGGAAAACTAATTTTGCAAATAGAAATAGAAACAATACGTTCAAGATTCACAGAATCTAATTGAATTTTTTCAACTTAGTTGGATGTTAGTTACAATTTATTAATTATTTTTGTTAGTTACCAACTCTTTATAATTTAGGTAATCTGCATCCTGAACGCTCCACGAAAATTTCGGCCCGTAGAATAGCATCATTTAACTGTATTTAAACTTATTTATTAAAATAAAGGATTTGCCGCTATAAAACAAATTTGTTATCGATTTTAGTTTATGGTTTTATCACAACGCGATGCTACCGCACCAATTCAAACTGCCAATAGTATGTTTGTGTATGACTGCGGTATACATTTAAATCGATCGATTTTCCAATAAAATTCAGTCATTATGTTATAGATAATCAAAAACCCATACTCAGAGGAATCAGGAGCCAAATATAAAGGCCATTAAAATAGATTTTAGTATTTTGTTAGTATTGTTGTCGGTTTTAAAACACTATGTACACAAAACAAACAAATAAATTTATTTCTAAATAAAATCATCTCTCGATATTATTTTTTTGCTACAAAATTTATTTCTGATTGGTTTTGAACAAACAACAAAAGCAAAACATTAAATATTTTGTATCACTTTAATTGATCTCGCCATGGAACTGCACATACAGAGCTATGTACATCGAACCTACAAAAACTAGAGAAAAACAATGTGATTGTCTTTATAAATTTGTTCGCGCAGCATCGATTCAGATGGGCTTGCGGAAAAAAAATTTTCTACTCTCGTCGTACCACACACACACAATAACATGATGTAAAAATAAACAAATAATAAATCAAATTAAATGTAATAATAATAAAAAAAAAAAAATAAACAAATCAAGAAGAGAAAATGTTACACCGAAAAAAATGTACTCATCGATCGGGAGCTTTTTTGTTTGTTTGTTTGTGTTCGCGCTTTTATAGTGGTGAAATTGATGGATGGGATCTAATTGTGATGAGTGGTATTTGTTGTTTATTTGAACAATAAATTACTTTTTGTTTTGTGTACTCGAACATTTGGTAAATGATGAATGAATTATGTCACGTATTATGTACTACACACACCCAGTTTAAATTGTTTATAATTTATATTTCTATAAGATTTTATGTATACCTAAAACATATATATATACATATGTATGTATATATTCAAAATTTAATCCAAACATTTATTTAAAACTATACCCCAATGTTTAGAATATTAACAATATGAAATATCCATTTAATTTTAATTTTTTGTTCCATGTCAAAAATCATTTTGACATAAAAATTCCCATCACAACGAAAAAAAACGACAGCAAAAAATAACAAAATTTAATCCAGCTTCCATGTCTGATATGATTTATAAACCAAAATCATATATCCTTTGAACCATATTCTGTTTATTAATATAAAAAAATAAAAAATGTATGCAAAAAAAAATTTCAGAACCAACCGAATTGTTTTTATCTATTTGTGTAAATCTTTTGTTATAAATCATCAAAGATCTACCTAAATTCGTTTTGTCAGATTTTTTATTTTTTCTTATTTCCATTCCTCAAGCACACGATATACACGAAATACGCACAGTGGAAACTGTAGATTTTTAAAAGCTTTTTTTTTTTGTGGTTATTATTTCAAATCAAAAGCTTGACAATAAATAAGTTGGTATTGTTGGAAAATTTATTTTAAAGGAACTGAATATACGTGGGAGATTGGCGTGGGTATACATGTTTGTGATGCAGAAACAAAAAAAAAACGAAATTCCAAATTTTTTTATACTTTGTGTACGGTTGCAGTTGTTTACGTTTTTTTTCCGATTTTCCCCGTATAACGGAAGAATGTTTTGACATGTTTTGACAGTAACGGAAATGGAAAAAAATAAATTAGAAAAAGGGTGAGCAGTTTGTAAATATTTTTGATTTAGGAAATCGAAGTTTTTCACACAACAAAAAAATCTTTTGATTTTCGATTTAAATTTGTACGTATGTATGTATGTACACATGAGTGTTATGATGTTTTGTGACGTGTGTATGTGATTTTAGCTAATTGATAAGAAATAATACATTTTACGCAGGCACCTAAAGTTTACTGATATATCCTGAAAAGATTACTGTACATAATAGTTTTTGACCAAATATGTGTTTCGAGTTTTCCAAATCTTGAATATGCTGATAGTATTCTTCCATACGTATAGTTTGAAAATGTTTGCCATGTTCTGAAACATTTGCTTATAGATCTATTCCACCAAATCGAATTTGGAGATTTCCAATTCTGGAATATTCGAAATGTACGTTGTTCTTAAATGCGTTTCGAAATCATTAAACCTAACTTATCCTGAATTCCCATTCTGAACCCTGACATAAATCATAATTGAGTGACACGTAATTCTAAAATAAATCTCCAAAAAATTCGGTTGTAATACAGATTTTGGCGTACAGCTTTGGTCAAACGAGCTTTGAAGTACTCTGCGGGGAAAATTTTTGTATGTCAAATATCGTGAAAAATTTGTCGAAATGCAATATATTTCGAGATAGATTTTACGTATAAAAAGTTATCCCAGTCTTTCATCCCCAGAAAAATGAAAAATATACATCAGTTAATACTACAAGTGATAGTATCCATTATCTCTCAAGATAGAACTATGTATAATGCTTGATAAAATACGTTTAAAAATTAAAATTTTAAATTAAATTGGCATAGTAAACTGAATAATAGATTCAAAATAACGTATACTTTTAATTAGTTCACCTGTTCCATTGCCTCCAGAAGCCAATTAGGTAAAAGTGTCGGGCTAGCTCGAGTATTTTTTATATTTGGTATACTAACACCAATTTTTCCTGTTTGTTTAGAAAAACTTCCACGGTCGTTAGCAAGCCAATTTAGCTTTAAGCTAAATATTTAATTTATTTTTAATTATTTCACCAGTATTATGAATATTTATATTTAACTAAAATTGGATATAGGAAAAAATTAGGGCGTTGTTTGTTTAACATGAATTTTTACATTTCATATTGGGCAGTTGTGAAGTATAGATGTGGCAAATTTTTCATGAAAAAATATTCGATAAAACAACTTGCTTTAATCGTAAAAACATTTTATCAAAATCAACCATCATATATTGTGACGACGAGAAAACTACGTTTACTGTTAGGGTAGAAATATATCGTATTGGGAATGATCGTAATCTGGTGTAATAAATTATGAACTAGTTTCCGTTGTGGTGGGCTGATTTGGCTAGTGCAGCTTCAAGGCACTGAAATATTGTAGACCTTAGTCTTCCTGGAAAAAGTCATTGTTTATATAATCGGTTTATCCTGATAAAATATGTTCAGTAACACATATAAACGTGTTTGGGATTTTGCACAAACTTGTCCTAAAAAATCCTATGTTTTTGAGGGTGTTTCAGAACTGCTTTAGCCTTTCGACGATTTCCTTTAGTCTTTCGATGAGCGCATATGCCACCTTCCTCGGAAAGATAATTGTTTAGAACTTTGATGAAAACTGTACAAAGACTTTGAGAATAATCTGCTTGTTTTCTTCATCATCTATAACATCAATCGCCCATTCCATTCAATCTTATTTGAAATCTATACCTTCAGTTTATTCCCGATGATTAGTAAAAATGATGATTATGATGTTGTAAGCCATAAACAATTATTAATAACACATTTGCAGCGAATTACAAATTATTATTATTTTATTGTTTAACTAATAAATAAATAAATTTAATTTTTAACTAGTTTTTACTTATAGTTAAATAAATACAAATTTTTTGAAATCGATCAATAATTTCTAAATATGTACTAGTTTTAAAAATTTTAATTTTACTACCACTTTTTACTCGTCGCTTTCAAACACTCACATAGTAGAACACACGAAAAATTGTCTAGCACTAATGCAAGACATATTTTCGCGTGTTTTAGTAAGTGAGTGCACGAAAAAGTCGACTCAAATTTGGTAACGAAAAATTAATTTTTTTATTTTATTATTTTTGGTTATTGTATTTCTTCTATTCCGGCGATACTACAGTTAATTTTAGAGCAATTGTTGATTTTTACTATGAATTTGCAATCTGAAGGATAAAATAAATAAGTTTGATTGTTAGAAAAAAATTGCGTTAAGCCAAAGTTTATTTTCCTAAAGATTTGTAGAAAACACCTATTGGGGATCTAGACTTACAACGTCAAAGGGTAAAGAATTGTTTCAAGCAAGGCAGACATCAACATATATTTTACTCTGGTGGTTCCCAACATACTGCCCCAATGACGAAGCTAAGATTCCGGACCAAATAGACTTTTATGTAGAAAAAAGTATATCTCGGAACTACATCCACATTGAAAACACCAATTATCTAGTATCGGATCACTAACCGGAAGTTACAGAGCTGGTAAGAGATAAACGAGGGGCACGTGAAACCTGGCAAATTAATCGACCACTGGAGAATTTTTTAACGAAGAAATAATTCTTAACAATTTATATAACAGTATCAAATCCCTTATTAAAGAGTTAAAAATGAATCAATCAACCGATATCTAGTTAGCCTGATTACTTACTGTGGAAGGCGAGGAAAGGACTGAAAAGACCCTAAATGCAAGTGCCTCCTCTTAAAATGGATGATGGGATCTGGGCAAGAGGTCCCAAAGAGGTCCCATAAAACCATTGATTTGTAGATGAATAACATAATTTTAGGGATCAGACCCAAGGAATTACCAAAGGCCCTTCTGCATTGCCAAAAGATACAATAGCCTCTTAAGATTATAACCAATGTGAAATTTCCAGGAGAGTTTACTATCTAGAATTACGGCTAGGTGTTTGACGTGCTCTGTCCTTGTAATTGCTCTACCAAATAGAGTAGTGGTTAAAGCTGCGACGTTTGGATCGGGAGGTACCGGGTTCGAATCCCAACAGAGGCGTATTGCAAAAGGGATTTTTCATCTCCCGATTACGATCGGTGATTAAATTAAAAACATCTATGACCCGATGTTGGAATGTAGAACTCATAGGCCGACCCATCTTCTATGTCACTGTACAGGGTGACATGGAGCTATGCAATGCGCAGGTGGTATACTGTACTTGTGTGAATGGAATGAATGAATGAATGGATTGAATAAATGTTGTGTGAATGTAAGGTAAGGCTATGGACCGTAAAGGTGTCTAAGCCAAGTCCTTTAAAAAAAAAAAAAAAAAAAAAAATAGAGTAGGAACAGCTATATAAGCACTGTCTCTACGTCTGGAACACACAACCAGATAAGTTTTCAAGGGATTGACGTGCAACCCCTTTTCAAAGCATCAAACTTCCACTATATAAAGGGCGTTCTGCATCAGATCAGATAACACGTTCAGGTATTTACAAGAAACTGACAAAACTAGATCATCCGCGTAGCTTTGCACGATAAACCCAGATCGCTGCAATTTAACAACTAATTGATCGATAACCATGAGCCACGGCAAGAGTAAGAGTACTCCTCCTTGGAGGCAGCCTTTGGCTACTTTGACAGACACTGATGAGCCATCTAACTCAGTCTCAATTATACGGAACTTGAGCATTGAATCGATGAATCTAACAATGGTTTAATTAATATTAAAATTGGTACACGCACTCGTGACCGAAGAAACGAAGTGCTATCAAACACTCCCGCAATGTTCAGGAAGGTACCTACAAGAAACTCTTTGTAATTAAGTGATCTTTTGATTCTTATAGTTACGAGTTCATTTAGAGAAGTTTCGCAGGACTTGCCAGCTCTGTAAGCATGTTGAAGGTTATTCAGAGGGGAGCTAGTTAAATAATTATCTCTAATAAATCTGGCGATGATCCTCTCTAAGGCTTTAAGAAAAGTCGAGGTCAGACTAATGGGCCTAAAAGCTTAAGGGTCAGTATAATCCGACTTGCTAGCTTAAGTTATGAAAACTACTCTATACTCCTGCTCCAGGATCGTGGTACAGTACTAAAAACAATGCATGTCTGGAACAGATTGAGCAGGTGAGTACGGAAGGGTAGAAAACCATGTCGCAATTCAGCAGGAAAAACGCCGTCAGGACCACTCGATTTGAACGGTGCAAACGAGAAAACACTCCAGTGTAGAACATTAGTAGTGATCAGTCTACGGGCTACCTACACCCGAATCAACAGTGTCACATCCAGGAAAGTGGGCAGACAACCGTAGCTCAGTAACTTCTCGCCTGCAGGAGATTGATTACCAATGCGGTTTGTATAACTGGATATAACGTTTGCGAACCAAGCTTAATGAAACGATATCCAGGCATATTAACTTTACATATCAAAAGGCTTACCATCTACCGATAGGAATTAATCCACGAAGCAAACACAGCTAAATACCTTGTCAGGCAATAGCAAACACAGCTAAATACCTTGTCAGGACCCTCGTGCCAAGTTTAAGTGAAGAGAGCATGTGAAAAAGAAAAAAGAAGAACTTAACATAATGTTCAGAAAAATGTCTCATAATTAGAGGCTCTGAGCTTACAATTCACAACGAGCTGTTGCTATATCGGCAAATACTGAAGCCGATATAGACCTACGGTATCCAACTCAGGGGATATACCAAGCAAACAAAGCCAAAATGATACAGACGTTTCAAAACAAGGTTCTTCGTAGCATCGTAAATGCTCCGTGGTACACAAGATATGAAGACCTTCGCAGGGACCTATACGGATGGATGTTTGGCGGCATGCATTTTTATTTCAAAGGTAAAATAAAAATGCATACCGCCAAACACGAAATATGGCCCTATATTAGCGATATGATAGATAACCTTGTCGTTGAAAGAAGACTTCAAAGAACGACGCCACTTGACCTAGTGAACCTACCAAATAAAAATTACTAAACAGATTTAATCAATTATGGGACTAGCCATTGGATTACACTCCAACAAATGAGAATTTTATATGAGTTAAACTAAAGATTTGTTTAGAATTTTGCACTAAAGGTTTGGAGGGTACCGAAACATTTTTAAATGTTGCACTAAAAATTTCTAACAAAAGTGACGATTTAATTCCGATTTACCATATAAATATACGTTTAAATTCAAAAATCAATTCAACAATCACTTAAATATTTAATTGAAATGTTTCTTTTCTTTAATTTCTGATAAAATATATTTATGTAGGTCTTGTGTATGGGCAAAGTCGATATTTGATTTTTAATAAAAATGTATTCAACTATTTTTATTAAAATTTATAAATTATATATAATTTTCAAAATATAATTTTATTAGAATTTATTACTGTACAAATTTTGTCCAATTGTACATACAAAGTAAATTTCACTTAGTCTATGGATTTAGGTATACAGCATATTTGGTTTGAGGTTATGTTTTATTTAAATACATTTTTTTAAAGAGTTTTATTCAGAATTTGATAAGTACATAATGCATACATATACAAATTGTTATTATAGTTTTGTGAGTATAGTAGACGAAATAAGCATAAACGTTGTTGTTATTTGGACATTTAGTCCGAACCATTTCTTTCAATATGCTTTCGATAATCCTTTAACAAATATTGTTGATGGGGTTATGAATTCTAACAATAAAAACCAATATGTACCAAGTATAATAATTTTATGCTATTTCAAAACCCCACTTATATTTTTAAATATGAAATTAATGATGGTTATGCGTATACATATGACTAATGGGGAACTTTATTATACACTGTATTAAGCTAAGTAAATTATAGAATAGGGTGCGGATGGAAATGCTCCATAACAAAATACAATTTTAATCTATATAAATATTTATTAATTGCGAATAAGTGTACCAACAGTAGTATTTCTTAGCATACTATGAAATACATCCCGTAACACCACCCAGTGGGTAGCGAATCACTACGTTATGTAAAGTTACAGAAAATAATTCGCTCAGGTACAAAAAATATTTTTTCCGGTGATTATTATAGGAAAATCCTAATGGTCACCCCTCACTAAAAATAAATAAAATAACGTTTATGCGGTAAAATTCATGGTATACAGGAGATTTACGGAAGTAAAACGCCATAATTTTTGTCAATTAAATTAATTGAAAAAATATCCTTGGTAATTTTAATCTTTCATGGTGATGGAACAAGTAAACACAAGTAACGATAATTTAACAACAACACAAGCCTGTTGCTATCAAAATATGACCGTGAGACATAAGTTCAGATATTGATTGTTACCACGTCATATGAATTCATTGGTGGCTGTTTTTTTTTGTTATCCATATACAATCCAGACACATGAACAAAATAAATATAACTTTTTTAATTTATGCATTATTTCGAGCTAGACAAGCAAACACTGTATATGCTACTGTCGTTATGTGTTTTGAAAATGTATATAAATGTACATACATAAAATCAAGTATTATATCAAGTCTACATATTTTTAAAACAACAGCATAAAACTGATATATGTATGTAATGTACATATTATGTATATTGTATATGCAGGCTATAGTTCAAAAGTTTGTGTATGTGACCACCTTGTCAGCATATATCAAATTAAATCTTTTTTTTTTTGTGATTTCCGTGAATTATTTAAATTGTAATATCAAAATATTTATGTTCAATATCGGTTCTATATATGTACATCAACAAAATAATTATAAATTTAAAAAACCACGAATTACATATTGAATATTGGAAACATAACATACAATACCACTGGTATTATTTTAGAGGTTAATTAAACAAACTAAAAAATAATAGCAAAATATTTTAAACAATATTGTATATGTACGATTACCATGTATGTACATATAATGTTATGAATAATATATTGCAAATAAACTATAATGCAATAAATATAATTGTGTTCAAAACTATTTAAAATATTTCATGCTTGACGTTACAAAATCAATAGTTTAATTACTTATATAAAATGAAGTAATTTAAATGCTCGCTCACTGATTAAATAAATAATTATGATTATGATATCGGATTAGTTAATTTACAAATTCACAAAACAAATTGATCTTTATCATTGGCTGCCGCTATGAAGAAGAATAGATTAAAGATAAAAGAAAAAAACAAAAGAGACGAGTAAAGTGACATTCTTAACAAGACAATTTCTTGAGTTTTTGCAGGACGTATCTTCTTCAGGAATACTATTTTGTGTTTGCTAGATATATAATTGGATATCAATGAAAAGATGGTACAGAATGAACACTTGTTTAAATAACAAAATATTTAAATACTAATAAATTAGTAGGCTTTTAAGTTATTTGTTTCCTAATTTGAAAGGTGTTATCTATATTTCAGATACGAACGGTGATATTTTTGAATTTTTGACAATTTTAGTTATGAATGAAAACAATCCTAGCCTTTATTATAATTTTCTTGACATTGCGAATGTAAAAAGTTGAAGCGAAGCTTTTTTCGCTAAACTTGTAGAATTGTAGAATTAAAGAAAATAATTTTTTTTTTTACTTTTTTATTTATGAAATTATTTTTTTTATTTTAATTTTAACAAAACTATTTTTTTATATTTTTAATTTTTATCAATTTATTTTTAATTTTAATTATAATGTGGCACAGCCGCCTTAACAATTGTGACTGATCTAAATTTTAATACATCGTATAAAACAACAACAAAATAAACCAAACGTACATTATACGAAATGAAAAGAGAACAAGAGCTTTTCTTTTTCTCCTCTCACCGCCCAATTCACATGTATCAATTTGATTGCTGATCATTAAAATCCTTCCCGCCTTGATCCTTGGGCTGACCAAGGTTAATTGGTAGTGGAGCAATATTCGTAATATTTGCGTTTTATTTCTCCAGTAGCAGTCTTAATGGTTACCACGCGGACGAGACCATCAGCACCAGGATGGGTTTCTATTACCTTGCCTAATTTCCACTTGAGTAATGGAATATCGTTTTCCTTGATGATAACTATTGTACCAATTTTAATGTTAGGAAATTCCTTTTTCCAAAGGTAACGATGTTGAAGTTCTTGGATATATTCCTTGGACCAATGGGACCAGAAAATTAAATATGCCCTTGGTGAGGTCCCAATGAGTGAGATGATCTATATTTGAGTTAGAACATTCCAATTTTGACATAGATTTAAGTGGCCGACCAATGAGGAAATGCCCTGGGGTGAGCACTTCAATTACATCATCGGTGGATATTGGAACAAGTGGCCGAGAGTTGAATACCGCTTTGACTTGCTTGATTAAGGTACTAAGTTCTTGATATGTTAATTTAGTATTTATCGTTAAGCGGCGAAGGTGATATTTTGCAGACTTAACTGCGGCTTCGTAGATACCACAAATAATGATAATGATTTCAATTTTGAATCGCGAACGATAAATGAAAGATTTTCAAGTCCTTTATATTCAGATGAGTATTATGTCATTTGAACCAACGGTTCAACCAACGGTTCAACCAACAATTATGTCATTTAAACGGCTTGAAGTATGACGAATAGCGGGTTTTCTTGTATTGTGAATGAAACGCAAAACGTAACCATGGCATTATGTATTTTGCGTTTTACAACTGCCATAAATTGATAGACTTTATGGCAACTAGCGTTTGCGTCCGCCTTCGGTGCTCGGATAACTCAGTGTTATCTGCTGACAAAATCAGTTGAGGCCAGGAGTCGTCAGATGATTGGAGAAAACTCGGGCCATACCACCATGATTCGGAATTAATTAATTGTTCGGGTGGTAATCCACGCGAGATCAAATCAGCCGGGTGGAATTTAGAATTGACATGACGCCAATTACTTGTTGCAACCAAAGATTGAATGTTTGATACACGATTTGCAACGAAAATTTTCCAACGATTGGAGCGTCCAACAAATGATTATGCATGTATGTGAGTGTAAATATATAATGAAAGTCTCGTTATAATGAAATTCTGTATATTTTACTGTGGTTTGTTAAATTAAGGAATTTAAACAAATAAATAATCCTACAGTCGTCCGTAGTATTTGAATTCAGAAATATCCAATTCTGGACTAGAGTTGTTTTTGTCCCTACTACAAATCCAAATGGATTTCTGTTAGACTAGAACCAGACAAGTACTTAAACATTTTATGGTTAAGATGGCCGCTTATTGGAACAACACAAAACAATTTGTACACTTCAATATATGATTTCAGTATTGTTATTTAGTGTGTGTGCCAATCGAAATAAAAAGGAAAAAAAAAATAAAAATTTATTCACCACAAAAATTTTAACTGCTCTCGACCAAACTGGACCAGTTAAAATTTTTGATATGGTTTCAACCACACCAACTTATAAATACTTTGTACGCTATAAAATGCAAGTTTTTTTTTTGGTGCTTTGACAGAACCTCAATTAAATTTTTGTATAACAAAATATCACAAATTAGGCAAATATTTTATAAAACCTTTGCTCATTTTAATGTTTATAAGATTTCAACTTTATTTTAAGCCAAGAATCTAATATTAAAAGGAAATTATAAAATCATGAAATTGCGCCAACAGCAAAAATTGTTAAACGTCATAAATTTTAACTGGTTCCAATTGGCACAGCAAACCAATGAAAAAGTGAAACTATAAATAAATATTTATCTTTTTAACTTCGATTGGCACACTCACTTAGAATCAAAAACTCCCTGTCCTAAATGTATGAAAGCCCATAGTTTGGAAAATTTTGGGTGTATTTCCGTTAGACTAGACCCACAACTGAAAGCCTATATTTCTATTTATTGCAGAACAACCATTTTTATTAAACTTTAGGATCACTTTAACGCGTTGTTCAATTACGTATCGCTTAAAAGCGAGGCCGAATTTCCCTTTCCTTTCAGAGATTCGGGCTAAAATGATGTTAGGCCTAAAGTCCTTCTTTTCTTAAGCTGAAATTCGTATTAAAATTCAGAAATTCGAACCTTTAGTTTTCACCTTTAAAGCTTTTCCATGGTTTATGAGCGAAGAACCAAATTAATATCAGTTAATCCATAACAAAGTACTAATAATAATATACTGTATCGATGACTCGATCTATTGATCAGGCATGGGAATGTACGCGTCATCTCCTAATTTTTACGTCGACGTGTCGAATGTAGACGATTGATAGAGTGATTTAGTGAACTAGTTCTAAACTACGGTAGTTAGATTCCTTTTAGGTTTAATGTGATTCGGGTGGGACCGTTTTAGAATCTTTTGCAATGCATTTTCATCTCTTTTCAATTAAGGTTAGGTTAGAAAAGTTCTAAATTAAAATATTTTCATAATCTATTTTTAATAAATTTAGAATTATCTACCTTAATTATGTATCTTAATGTTTCTAAAATTAGTTTTGTTTTTTAATCTGTTATACATTGATTTGGTTTCACAACTATAGGGGCGATACATTTAAAACTGAGACGGTAAAATAAGTATTTCTCATGCAGCTTAACGAATTGCTAAAGTAGCATCGGTTCTAACTATAAACAAAATTCATTTCAAAGTCTTACCAACTCTAAAAATAATTTTGCAAATTATCTAAAATCTTGTAAAAAAAACTAAACAATTAACTTCATTCAGTCTTCCTTTTACTCTCCTCTCAGTATCAAGCATGCAAATTTTAAAGAATTCCTTAAATAAATTTTGTAATTTGATGAAATCAGAAATAAACCAATTTAGAAATCGTATTGAAACTGTTGTAACGGATTGGAAAGATCATATCTTCAAATAATAATTTTATGAACCTAAACTTAATGACCTAAACTTAAATAAAATCGAAAGAATCTAAAACAACTAATTTTGCAAGACAATTCGGCAGATCTAGAATAAAGCTTGATGTTAACAATACTGCTGAACATTTAAATATTAAAATATATTTGGAAATGAATGAGCATCACCTAAGCCGTAACGGTGTTAGGTATCGTATCATGGGCTAGTTCCACATTTGCTCTATAATGGTTGCCCACAACGAGCATATGAAAAGAAACATCAGAGGAAAAATAGCAAACGAAAAACATTGCTTGAAATCGAAGGTAAAAATGCCAGCTTTTCAAAATTTAATTTTTTTGTAATTACATATTTGGATTTTAGTAGATGTTAAATTATATATTTTGAGTGGAATTTTTAAGTGAAATTCAAGGTAGAATTGTACTATGAAGTTGAGTTAAATAACGCATGTTGCAAACTTTTTAACGGATAGATTTTAACTAAATTTGAGTGCAATTTAAATATTAATTAAAACTCAAACATTGATTGGAAAATAATTTTTTGTTCTATTTTATTGCGATTGACTAGACTTTGAATTATATACATATTTTGAGTGGAACTTTTTAGTTAAATTTAGAGTACAATTTGTCCTATGAAGTTAAGTAAAATTTTGTGCAATTTAAATTATAAATATTTACTCATATTTAAGTTTGAATAGACTTCGAAGTATATATTTTTGAGTGGATTTGCTTATCTGGACAGGTAGAATTCTAATATGGATTTTAGCCAAAATTTTTAATGGGTTTTTAAATTTTAAATTGAGTTAAAAATCAAACGGGTTATTTTAGTTTGCGTATAGATTTTGAATGATAATTTAAGGTATACGAATTTGAGTCAAGTTTTAATTTCACTTTAGAGTGAGATATAAATTAATATTTCACCTGAATATGAATAAAAAATGAGTGCGTTTTAAATTATATTGCATCGTTTTTGTATTTGAATGAAGCTTTGTTGAGTGGTTTTTTTATAAGTAAAATTCCAGTTAAACGTCTAGTATTGTATGAATTAAATTCTAATTATAATTTAAAGAGTATTTGAACGTAAATTTGTGTGTCAATGTAACTTATAAAGATAATACTGTATAACGCTTATAATATAAAATAACGATTTGGCGAGTGACGTGACCCAAATTTACATATTCTATACAATTTCGAGCAGTTGCCGTATCAAAGTGGCTTCTTTTCGATGACCTGCTCACAACAATCATGGCAATCAAAGTAAATAATAATGCTTTCATCATTCAGGAGGGAAAGCATTGAGGACATTTGATGTTCAAGTAATTGTCTTCATTTTCCAGATTTTATCACATGGAATGGTGTAAATTACCTGTATATGCAATTGTAAAGGATTTACTAAACACGAATTTCGATGCATTTACTTTTTAATGTTATCCGAGGCCGAGTTGTTGCATTAATTGTTTGTCAAATTTGATTTTACAAAACGTACGGAGAGATAAATCGCCATGACGCATGCATTATTGATTAGAAATAAATTGTTTAAATTGTTGGTGGCTACTACAAGCTGAAAAATAATACCCTTTGACCGCGTTAATATATGGTTTAGGATTATAGATGACAAATTGGTTTGCCCTATTGTATAGCCGCGTCGACAACCCGTATGGAAAAGAGCCAACCCGTAGAAATTTAGAATTTTAATAATCTGACCTGTTTTATTATCTGTTACATACATACACTGTTTTTCGAAGCTCTCATATTATTCCATAACTAGAGGAGATAAAATTAAAACTAAAACTGTGAAAGAATTATTTGTCAATTTTTAATATATTGTTTCTACCAATTTGCAGGGATGTGATACATTTAAAAAATATGCTGTATTTTGTTTTTTTTATGATATAGTTTCTTCGTATACGATTTTTTATAAATAAAACTTTCATAAAACTGGTTCATTCGAGTTCAAACGCTAATCTATAGCAGTTTGTTGACGTTGTCTTAATTGTCGACGTTCACATGAAGTAATCTACCTCGCCCATCCCTGATATTAATAGAAGTATGCTATAAGCTATAACTAATTTAATCATTTTCAGTTTGAGCAAACGCATGATGGCAACAAATTAAATTCTCACAATATATATTGTATTAACCTATATTTTCCAAATTTCATTACACATTAAAGGCTCATCACGCACATATGACACTGTAATTGAAATTATTACTTCGTTTAAGGTATTCATATCGCAAACCCTCTCGTATTCGTGATCCATTATAAACATTAAGAAAGAATAGAAGAAAAATCATTTCGCTCTAAAATTAAATAATCCAGTGCAAAGTATCATGTAATACAACAGCATATATAATACATATCAAAATTTATGCTAACTGAATAAAAATTGAAAGTCGTATCTGCGCTGAGCTTTTTTCAATTCATTCGTTCATTCGAGGGAAAAACAAATACTGTTATTTTCAAAAAATAAAATAAAAAAGCTCGTCGTTGTTTTTCAACTTAACATACAACAAAATGTTTGTAGATACTACTATACAACATATATGTATATACTTGTTAGTATTCATCATAGTTGTGCAGACTATCGTCTATCAAAATATATACGAGTATACATACACTATACATACACAAAACACAAATATTTTCGTCTAAACTGGTATAACGTAATACGTGCCGATTATAACTTTAAATATTAAATAATATTTTTTCGAGTTATGTTCTTGAGATGTGCGATGTGATCTCGCGCGTTCGCATCTCTTCACAAATTTGTATATTTTGTATAATATTATATTATTTATGTACATGGTGGGGTAACCTAATATCATTTTACGTTTGTATTTATTTACCCAATTTGATAAAGTATCAATATTATAGATCTCATCTTAGTGTCGTGATATCTATATGTACGTATATGGATATATGCAAATAAACAGTTCGAATTCAATTGGAAAATTATTAAATTAGTATTAAGCTTTTTTATACAAAAAACAACGTTAACGTTTCGTCTGATCACATATTTTTGTGAATTATGAGTTTTTCTCTGCACGTATATATATAGTAGAGAAAAGGAAAATTAATTTCCATTCATAAAAAAATAATTTTCCCTTCCATTATCCGCAATAATAGTAAATAATTATAAAGCTTTCAGTAATTTTCTAGTATTTTATGAAAAATCAAAATTTTAAGAAAATTATAATTTTTCACCTCATTTCCATTTCTTGTGATGTGATTTTACCTGATTTTTTGCTCTCTCACAACTCAAATTCATTATGAGATTTTTCTGTGTATATATACAAGTACAAGTACATACAAATGTTTTGATTCAAATAATAATAATAATCAAACAATTAAATATCCACAAAACCAGAATCTGAAAAGCATGAAAATTTAATTTTTACATTCAACACAAGGGATGATGTAGAGCGAAGGAAAATGAAGTAATGGAAATGTTGTTGTTGCTGTTGTCGGTGGTATTTCCTTTTCAAAAAAATTGTAATTCTTTGTGTTATTTCTTTCAATTTATATTTCCGTGTTGTTGTTGGTACGATGGTATATATAAGTATGTTGTGTAGTTTAGCTTTTCACTTTTCATCTTTAACAACACTCTAGACAAAAAAAATTGTGTTTTCCCATTGTATTTAATATATTAAATTTTCCGAGTATTTTTCGTCTTCTATAACTATATGTATGTAGTATATATGTATGTATATACTGTTGGTGAACTAAATTAAATTCAATAGTTTCTTATAAATTTTTCTGTTATATGTTTGTTTGCTTTAGGGATGTTAAGTTAATAGCTAACACGTGATCGCAATTATGTAACGAATGAATTTACCGATGATGATTATACCGCGGGCAAAATTATTGATTAATTTAAACCATATGCTTTAACACTGTCCTGTCATCCATATACATTGTTAATAGTTACAGCTTACTGGTATAATTAACAATAGACTAAGGATCTGAATGTGACCAAGAGACAGACTCTTTCATTTTATCGATCTGCTCATCTATAAATTTTAATTTTTTTGTGTTCTATTGATTCGATTCATGAGAGGTATGAAAAATTAAAAAATTAAAAATTAATATTTAGGTAGGTATTCTGATATTTAAGACCTATTTGGCAGATGAAAGATTTGTAACGTTTTAATCTTTCCCTCGTTGTGGTAGTAAGAAGTTTTTTCACCAGTTCATTTGGATGAACCGTCAACCTTGAGTGATACCTGGCACTGGACTCCCTAATTTCTTCCCGTAATGTTGGGACCTGTAGGCCTATATGAATTATATCGTTTGACACGAACCATCGGGCGTCTACTATGATCCTTAGAAGTTTAGATTGGAACCGCTGAAGTATATCCAAGTTATACGTAACGCCTGATTATACGTTTGTCGAGGTGAATACCTAAATATTTTACTTCATCAGTAACAACTGGTGGGAATGTGCCTCTTCCCATTGTAAAAGTTACATGTTTGGATTTAGTATCATTAACTTTAATTTGCCATTTTTTCATCCACACTTGAATATTGTTAATATTGTCCTGTAAAACTTCGCTTTGTTGGTTTTCATGTGATTAGAGGACTGCCGTGTCGGTATATCTGCGGTATATAGCAGATATAATATCGGGCCAAGCACTCTTGTATAACAGTATCCTGATGTTTTATAATAAAGTATCTGTCCATTAGATACGATGTTAATATTCTGTAGAAATCATGTGGTAAATATTGATTAATTTTGTATTGTAATCCCACATGCCACATCTTATCAAAAGCTTGTGCTATGTCCATGAATACAGCAGAACAATGTCATTCTTCCTCAAGCACTTCTTGAATTACTTGGATTATTCTGTATACCTGCTCTATTGTTGAGTGCTCTAGACTAAATCTTAACTGATGGTCCGGAGCTTCTTCTCTTCTTCAGCTTCTTCTCCAGCAATATAGGTTTTAGACGCTTAAGTAGTAATTTTTCAAATAATTTTGACATAATTGGTAACAATCTTATCGACAGACATAACTTCTTCTGGGGCTTGCTTGGGTTTAGTATTAATATTACTTGTGAAACCTTCCATTATATTGGACAACATCGAGTTCTAAATATTGCGCTGAATAAGTACGTTAGAATTCGAATACCTTTATCTGGCAACTGTTGCAAAACTTTTCTGTAGTTTCTGATGAATATGGTTCTAATACTTTTTTAAAATGGTCTGCAAAGCTCAGCTTTTTCTTCATTATTTCTCGCCCAGTGACCGTCACTTTTACGTATCGGCGGAATATGATGTTGTGGTTGTTTCAGCTTCTATGTCGCTTTCCATAGTAAATAGTCTCTGGTTTCTGTTGGTGACGTGATAAATATTTTTTTCATCGAGCAGCAGTTCTTTTAACTATTTGACCGCTTTGGTTAGCTTGCGTTTAACTTACGTTTGTCGATATCGTTGCCATTGCTGTCTTAATTTTCTTTTCTCCTTAATCATTTTCTTGGCAAGAATTGAACATTCCCCATCCTTTTCTTTCTCATTTTGTACTACAGGTGTGTACTTCCAAGCTGCCAACTGAGTACATTCATTAAGATGTTTCACTGCTTGATCTATTTCACTCTCCATCTTTATTTTAATGTTTGCGTTTAGTTGATCTGTTATCTTATTTCTGAAGTTGTTTCAGTCGGTTTTATTTTTGCTTAACATCGGTTGTTTCTGTGTATTCACAATTTGTGAACCCAAAGTGATTAAGACAGGCGGGTGGTCCGACGGCAGGTTCAAACATGGCGTCACTTTATTGTAATCACTTGCGATTTCTTTGGTGACGCAGAAATCTATGACGTCTGGGATCTTTCTCCTATCACTAGGGCAGTATAGGTTTACTGGTTGATACATGATGCAGAATATTTCTTTGAATTAATTTAAATAACGCTCGGCCTCTCGTTGTAACTAATCTTGATCTCCACTCTTGGTGTGTCGCATTATAATCACTCCCTGCTATAAAGCGGTGACCCAAAAAATTATTAAAATGATTAAATTGTTCAATTTTTATTGCATGTTTGGTGGGCAGTGCCATGTGCCCTTCCATCAGGATGATTTATGTCATGATGGTGTATCTTGGTATTTTTAGGAAACTTCTGTTGTTGTTATGCGTTTTGGAAATTAGGAGACAATGGTCGTTGGAAGGTTAAGAATAGTATCCATTTTGTTCAATAACTTTTCCATCATATTTTCCAACCGTTGTGTAGAAGACTGCTCATGCTGCTGGTTATGAGTTTTTAAATTCTCTGTTGAAGGGTTTTCTTTGGTATGATTTCCTTCGGAAGTTTGACTTTTAATTTAATCTTTCAGTTTATCCGCATATGTTGCCCCACTAACTAATTGATACGATGGATTCGGATTTGTAGCGGGTTGCGACTTCATTACAGCAATAAGAACACGTCTATTGTGTATAGGATAAACAAGACCGGAAGCAAATAGTTTTATTTTTCTAAATATTGTTTTACATATGTACATACTTGATTTCTTCTCTTTCACTGAACTTAAATTCAGAAACATATTTCATATTCAGGTAAAGCAAGTACCTTACTGAAACCATGTTGTGAATTGACATGTAACGAAATTGGTATATAGACATTTGAAACTGTCTTAACTTTTACACCGCTATAGAATTAGAGGTATGAATGTAACATTTGTTTAAGTCAGCATTAAGTCAGTATATCCTATTGTGAAGGGGGTGACGATTTCCTCACAAAATAATAGAAAATATTCCATCTCATGTTTTGTTTAGTTTATGTTTCCAAATCGTGTCTCATCGTTAGAGAAATTCAATACGGCATCCATGTAAATAGCAAGAAATTACATTCTGTTACAATTCAACATATAGTACACGCATTGGTCGGCATTCGAACGCTTCAGAGCAAATTTTACCAGCACACTATTCAGTTTTACGTTTGATACACGGTTTGATTGCTTTAATTCATACAACGATTTATGCAGCTTACAAGCTTTGCTCGAATTATTGATAAATTCTTCGGGTTGACATTGGCGTCAACTTCAAATTTATTACTGTTCAAGATTATTGACGAAAGAGAAGAATCAGTGATCTTATATCTAGTTGCTCAATTACCTTCAGTTCTAGCTTTTGCAACATGTTCTGGAGAGGATAATCTCTTGCAAGATTACCTCTGGTCCGTAGACAAATTTTATTCCTCTTTTAGCTCGAGTTTACAATATCGTCCATGCTTAGAGCAAAACAGATCAACTTGCAACATTATACTCGTAGTATAAGTCAACTTCATTTGAATTAAGAATGTTGCTTACTGTAGCACATATATACAGATATTTGTCTAATTCATGAATTGTACCTTCTGGATGGAACTGCATAAATAGCTGATTCTTCTGTAAGAATTCCGTCAATAAATCTGAAGACTGCATTTTTATTGGCAATACTATTAATGCTGCTCTTGTCCATGAGTGTAGCTCACTCAATCTGGATTCTTCTCTGTTTAACTATTTAAGCTCTTTTGAGCTTGAAATTCTCAATACTAGATGCGAGCCTACTTTTGTTAACTCGGTTCGGCGTGAGGTGATTGATATTAGTTTATGTTCCATGTCCATCGTTGATTTAATTTTAGACTGGACATTGACGAATGGTATCCTTAAATTCTCACCTCTGAGCACCGGTATATCGAAAACTGGTTTCCTCTTATTATTAATCAAAATACTTGGAACAAATCTTTCTTGCTAGGAAACTGAAAAACAGTGCAAAATATTCTAAACGACAGATTGATTGCCTTAACTTCTTAATAACAGAAAAGAAATGTAGAATAAGTTTAAGATCAACCAGTCTGCTTTCGCTGGACTCAATAAGGCTTTGACTAAGAATAGTGTGAGGAAACTTGATTCTCTTTGTCTACCGGACCGTCAGCTTACCTTTTAAAACAGCTTGTACCTTTCTATCCAACAGCTTATCTTTCCATTTGGTTATGATATCGTCAACTCGGATGATGTTGCTGACGAACTCAATAGGATTTCTCTTGCAGGTGCCGATTGGAATTTGGCTCACAAGGTGACCAATCGTGATGTCTTGCGCTGGTGCCTCTCTTCCTTTGCATCTTACAATATAATAGGCTGGCGGCCTTGATGGTAATTTACATGCTGAATTACAGCTTGGCTTTCCTCACATTAAGCACCATTTGCTTAACTTTTCTAAGCGTTTTGGGTACTGTTAGGACCGGAAAGTTCGATTATAGGGACCCTAAGTCATTTCGGCTTATTAGTCTGTTGTCAATTTTTCATAAAGCTCTGGAAAAAATTGTCGACAGATTCATTAGAGACCTTTTTCTAATCATCTCCCCACTCAATAACATGCACCATGCTTACAGAGTTGGTATAAGTCTTTTAAAATCACCCTACATGAACTTGAAAAATGACTTAATAATAAAGAATTACTTGTGCGGGTAGTTTCTGGATATTGCGGGAGCTTTCGATAGCACTTCGTTTTCAACGATCACTTCTGCCTGTACCAATTTTTGTATTGATCGGACTTATATCTTATAGATAGAATCTTGCTCAAGTTGCGCGTCTTTGTCAAGGTTGCCAAGGCTGCCTCCAGGGAGGTTTGCTTTTGCCTCTGCTGTAGCTTTGATCATTGACGATTTAATTGTAAAGCTGCAGCAATCTATCTTCATTGCACAGAGTTACGCTGATGTCTTGCTTTAACAGTTTCTGGCAATCATCTTAATAAGTCAGATAAGACCTTAACTGAACATGCCTTAACTGTTGTGGAGGCATGGTGTCTTGAGAAGGACCTGAATGTCAAGTCGTCTAAAACTAATTTAACTAGGCGTAGGAATACTCTTGGTTTATCTTTTCCCTCAAGGCTTCTTTTTCTGCTTGTCCTTGAGTGATACGAATTGAGTGGCTGTGGTCGATCACAAATGTATATTTGTCATTGAGGTTGGTACAAGTATTCAATTCCTCCGAAGAGAGCCGTGTATATTGATTTTCTTGTATGGCAATCAATAAATAATTTGAAGATGGCTTAATTTATATGTATTGTGCTAATGATTAGTTGGAACTACCATAACGTGGAATATGTTGTATCGAGTTTTCTGTATTAATAAAATTTTGATCTCTTTGAAATATGACTGTTGCCTTAATATTGATGGTTCAAACAGCCACCGTCAAGTTTTATAAATGGCGGCTATATACTTACTACGGCATGGCATAGTCTGATTTAGTTTTAAGTTCGGGCTGATTTGCTTGATCTGTTCAAGCAAACGTGCAGCGTTCTCAAGGTGAGCTAGATCTGCCGAATAGGAGTGAGATTGTAGTAGGTTATAATTCTCCATTCTCCGTTGATTAGGCTTCATTTCCCAATTTTATCTCGATATATCGCGTGAGTATGAAGTAGCAGGTTGGACTTATTTCTTGCTCTTGTCACTCGCTTATGTTGTTTTGCGTTATTTATTTTGTTATTCTCTGCAGAAGTCTCCATCGTTCCAAATGGTTGATTTTAATGGGTAGGTTATGGTACCGTTAGGAATGGCTCGCTTATCAGTAAATGTCCCGCTGTTAACGTTGTAAATTCGTCGAGGTCTGATGATAGTGGAAGAAGAGCTGGTGAGTTTAGATATGCTTTTATTTGACAAACTATTGTTGTCATCTCCTTTTGTTGTAAAATGAAAGGATTTTGTGTGGATTTTACGTAACTCCATTGTAATTTTTTTCTCGATTGGTGGAATAAGGTTGCAGATTTGTTCATCCGTTTACGTACTCAGCGTATAGAGCTTTTGCTTTATCATCGTTTCCAGATACCTCTTCGACTTGCAGGTTGGTCCACCTTTGTTATAATTGCTCTCAAATTGAGCTATTTTTCCTTTCATTATTCCTTTCCGGTTATTTTGTGACTAATGATTGGTTGTTGTGTAGCGCTTGACTGGGGTTGGAAACTTTATTGGTTGTTGTTTGTTTTTAGTTTCGTAGAATCATGTTTAGGGACCCGATATATATAGTTTAAAATTTAATTTAATTTATAAATTAGTGTTAAATTTTTAATCATATATTACTATTCTATATATGATGTATTATGTGCTAAATCAATTATACATCATCATAAATTATTGTATACCACAATGTATCATAATATTCCGAGTGATGAAACAATAATTTTAATTTACCTGCAGTTCAGTTTAAATATTTTATGAAGTCATAATTCTATATGTAAAGCGAAATTATTTCATTTTAAATACAAAACACAAAAATAATTCTTTAACCAATTTTCTAGCTGTCATCATCAGAAATCACTAAAATACCATTTTCCAAATTCTATGCACTGCAATCAACGTTGCAATTTTAATTTAATTTTTATTATATAAAATAAAATATTCATTATAAGTTTCTATACTGTGAGCTTTATACACAACCGCACATAGAGAGCGAAATAGTTAGAAAAAAGAGCTTTAACCATTTGTTGTTTTTTATGTTGTGAACAACTTAAATTGGTCTCTTTCTTTCTGTGTGTATGTGTGTGTGTATTTAATTTAGATTACATTAAAAATTATTTGAATACTGTTTTGCTTTTAGGAATAATATGAAAATTATCATAATCTTTTTGAGTTTTTGTTCAACCTCGTCCAACAATTACACAAAAATAGATGTGAACAACATCTAAAACAGAATAACTATATGTAGTGAATGCTTATAACAACAACACATCAAGCCAATGTGCAAAGTAGTAGTTTTAATCCGTATTTAATTTCCATTGAAGACGAATGCTTTTATTTTTTACAAAACGTGTATTTTAAAAATTCACCCCCTTCCCCCCAAAAAGCTTAGTATATTTATGTAATGCTTTTGTACTGTAGAAAAGCTCAGCAGAATAAATAGCTTTTTGATTTATTCAAAATGTATACTGTATGTACGTATATATGTACATGGGAAGCATTTTATTTGGGTTGTAAAGAAAACGAACGAAGACGAGGTGGAAAAGGAAAATAAGGTGTAAATGAGATTTTTATCATTATTATATGGAAAATGCATTTCCCTGGAAAATTTATCATGAATAATACTCTCTATATGATATAATATGAATGGGTGTTCTATGTATATAAGGAAGAAAAATGGAAAATTATAAGAGAATAATTTTAATAATTTCCAGTCACGTGTTGACAGATTTTTTTTTTCTGTTCAGTTTTTTTTCTTTCTTTTTTAATTTTGGTGGAATAATTTTCGTGTTGTTATACGTTTTTAATTTGTTTTGATGATATGATAAATTATCATTTGTGTTATGCAACTACCGCTGCGCCGTTCTTGCTGCAGCCTTCATAATTATATTAAGTCTATTTTATGTACGTATATACAAAAGAAAAACAATTTCCCAATTTTTACATTTATCTCGCGCGCACATAAAAACTGCAATAAAAATTATGTCACAACATCACCACAATTCATTTTAACATTTCTCTCATGGAATATAAAAACAAACATCTTTTAATCAATTTTTGCTATACCTCAAACGTATACGTATTTACAGAAGTTTTTCTTCTTCTGTACATATTTTCCCCCCACGTTTTGTAGATGTGTTTTTTTTATTGGTTTTATTGTTGTGTTAAAATGTCAGTTTAAATTATTTTAACATCATGTTTCATGTACCAAATAGACAAGTATATATGTAGGTATATATACGGTTAAGGTAGGTAAATCTAAAAATGTTGTCGAAACTTTTCAACGTGCCAAAACGAATACGCCAATTTCAACTTACCTATATATACACAAATACCAACGTGTGCAAAGCGGGTAGATATAAAATCGGATTTTTCTTTCCGGTATTTTTCATCAACATTTCATTTCATATTTATTTCTCGTATTACAGTGAAATAAAAAATACGGAAAACGTTCTATGCGTTGCAAAAGCGTAAAGTACAAACGAATAAAAAAAAAAAAACAAACGTAAAACCCAACAGTGGAAATTTGGAAAGTATAAACGTATACACACATACGTATATAGGAACGTAGAAAATTGTATTCTTCGCACGTAATTTTCTTTTAATTTCGCACACAAAGTGAAAAAGAAAATTAAAGCGAAACGAACAGAGATAGCATCAAAATAATAATTAAATTTAAGGCTGTAAAAAAAAAATAGTATAGTGGCACGAATAATAACCACCCGCCCGCGCGCGTTAAAACTTTTTTCCAGATTGTTTTAAGGAAAATTCATTATGTTTTATTTGAAATTCATGAGAGATGGCAACGAACGATCTGGCAAGACGAAAAGCTTGATTTTCTATTAGACTGGTAATATAATTTTATATTCAATTTGGTTTGGTTTTCATTTGCCGGGGTGGTTGCTATAATAACAATAATATAATATACAAGTATTGTATGTATAATTCCAGGATTTTTTTTTATCCCGTCTATCGATATTATATTGTGATAATGAAACTCTGTGTGCTTGCACACAAGTACCCGCATAAGGAAATAAAAATGAAATCAAAAAAAAAGGTCGTAATATTTTCCTTCTCATAAATTTTTATTCATTTTGTCGTGTGACCGGAAAAATTAAATTTTTTTTCTTTGTTTTTGTGTGTATCGTGTTCGTGTATATATGTGTCTGTCATTATTGTTATTGGAAAATTTGCACTTTGTTTGTTTGTAATTTACTGGATGGGCGGCAATATGGATAGAAATTTTTGGAAGCATATTTGATTGTTACTAATAAAGTACAAAGTTTTATTGGGTGGAAAGTAATTTATGTATATTATTGCATATAGTTTACATGGGCACGAGATTTAGTATCTCCCACGTAGCAATTAGCTATTAGTGAGTTTCCATCGTTTCAAATCCTAGGGTTGAGAGAACTGATCTCATTTCACACGTTATTGAAGGAGGAAATTCTAATCCCATTAAACAAAGGCACTATCCAGTGTCGCTGAAAAAAGAAACATACGATGAGATTGACCGCATGCTTGGGGTAATCGAAATGGGTTATCGTTGCCTTTGATGACTGCCTTTGATGTTCCCGGACGACCGTTGCATCATTTTACTGTCATACCTTTCTGAAATAATAACATAAAGGTAATTTAAAAGTGTTCTCTATTAAATAAAACCAAACTATGGCGAAAAAATACTTTAAAATAAGATAATTTAAAAACGTCACAAAATCGTTCATTTATTTGATTGGAAAGATCATTCCATCGTTATCAAGCAAATTAAACAAATATGTTTTGTTTTCCGACAACAATTTTACTCTCATTCGCAATTCGTGATTGATGAAATACGAAATTTAAATAGTACTTAAATTTAAATTCAAATTAATGATTTCAAATAATAATTTATTTCTGTCTTTCGGTGCAAAAAAAAAATTATATTCTATCACTTATCATCGACTTTAAATACGTACCGATTTCATTACCCCACGATCTATAATTTAACATTTATAGCCCATGTGGGCCTCACCAAAAAAATTTAGGTCTCACACATAACATGGATGGATACAAAAAGTTCACAAAAAAGTGTATATATCTCACTGTTTAGTGAAGCACATTTCATACAACAAAATAGGCCCCAAACCAAATAAAATGGAAATAATTTTGCATCCAGCCCATGCAAAATTCTGCAAGTGAGACTAATCTATATATTTGAGTATAGCTCAAAGCTACATTTGAAAAATATAGCCAATGGCTCCTATATCGCTAGTCGATACAATAAATACGAAAACAAAAACACTTGAAACACTTAGATACGTAAACGTGCTTTAAATAAAAATAAATACTTGTTATGTATAGTTGCCTTTGACTTTCATGTCGCGTGATCGTTTTTATTTTTTCATATATTTCTAAGTTTTTTAAAGTGTTTACGTTTTTAGTTTTCATAAATGGATTTGGTCCGTCAAAATTTCAAAATCGCGAGCTGCTGACATATAAACACCATCCCTCAGAATTGAGGAACCTATTAGTTATCTTATATGGATCGGATTTCAAATCCACAAATTGTTGTTCGCTCTGTGAATCCTATGAAAACAATTTAAAATTTTGCTTTACAGTGAGTAAATTAATATTTAGAGTGTAAAAAATGTAGTACTGAACTATCGACAATTCTAAATACAGTATTAAAATATTAATATGTACTTATGTGGAAGACCGATGTAAAAGCCATTTTCTAAAATTGACCATTGACGATTGCACTGAACTTTTGATGGCAAGATTCAAAAACATAACGACAATACAAGTCTGTCAACAAAAGTAAGGAAACCTTTGAATTTCATTAATAGTATTTGTTAAGGTGTTGGTTGACAAATATAAATTTACCCAACTACTTTAAGTAAAGTTAATGTGAAATAATCGAATCATCACCAAACAAAATGAATCATGAAAAAATTGGGTTGCTCATTGCGGCATACCACAATGTAAAAATTATCGATCGTCTTCTATATCGTTGCATAAAATACCAAAGAAAATTCTAAAGGTTACCATCAGAAATTTTAAAATGAAAATTTGCTTTAAAAATGGGAAAGAATTGTTTCAAAATGAAAAAGTGTATTTTCCAGATAGAATCTGCCTGAATTCAAACGCATCAGATTCAAAATAGCAACCGAGAATTCCATTTATTGAAGAGAATAGCTACAATTCAAAGTGTTTCCAGGTTTATAATTTACTAAGTGATTATGCTATAGCTGCAGCTATTTTAACCATTTGCCTCTTCTAGTTCGAGTACTATCTATATACAGAAGATGTGACAATAACTGAAATTTGAGAAGGTATTGATCATCTACCAAGCGACAGTAGTAAAACATTCACACAGAGGTAAGCCTTATTACTATATGCATCCACTGCGTGGAACACAGAAGCCATATACTGAATATTATGACGGGAATACCATCCATGACAATTTTAAACGTAATAGTGGAATTATGTCAGGATGTTAGGCAAAATGAACGGTGCAATATGACAATGATGGATCAAATAATGCTAACAATGCACAAATTAAAATACAATTACTCAAATTTTCGGAATTGGCGATAGGTTTTAAGAGTAACCATATACGTTGGTATTCATAAATTTTCACAGTATGGTGCCAATAGGAATGTCGTCGTAAAAGACTATTTAACAAAGATTTTTTAGCAATTTTCGTCCGGTCTGGAGATTTCACAAATAAAACTGGGTGTCGTCTTCGTGTCCAAATTAGACGAACATTGATAACGCGAAATTCAATTACTCGTACGTTGATTTGTATTTTGAATTTCACTAATTTGTTTGTTGTGCGAGTTTCGCATATCGATAAGTCGTGATATTCAGTCTGCTACAGATTAAGATCTATTAATATTACTTACACCTGGTGGTGCTGTAATGATTGATAAAGGCTTCATGACAGTTGACGAACTATGTCAAATAGCGGAATGGGGATGTTTAACTAGCCCTACATTTTTTTTTGAAACATTTTCTAAAGAGAATGTACTGAGAAAGTCGAAGATTGCTTCAGCACACATGCATGTAAAAAGGAGAGTTGCGCGCTTTAAAATGTTCAGAGGTGTCAGTGATACCTGATACTAAATATCACATATTATTTGTTGGAAATAAATTTTGTCGCAATTTTAATTACTATGGCGCTTCCAATTTATTGCCACCGTATCGGTTTTGCACATTATTAAGAGAAAATACCATTTTTAGCGTTTTTAATTTTACAAATTCAAGACTAGATTAGTATGTACACCATGAAAGTCCTAAGTGTAACATTTAATTTTATTATGATTCAGTATATTGTTCGCTTTACATAAAGGTATTAAACCTATAGCTTGCTTTGATAATAAAATTGTAATTAAAATCCGAAATCCACATTTGCACGTTTCAATCGCTTTCATCAAATGGTATTAAAAATTCACTGATGAGTCCTAAAATTTTATGAAGTTTCAATAAATATTTGTAAGAAATCTGTCAACATTTATAATTAAAATACTTTGATCAAACCAAATATCATTTCAAATCAGGTAAATTTTTATTAAATCTTGCTAATTCATGTTTAAAAAGTATTTGTTTTCCGCCAGTTGTAAATACGGAAAGCAGCCCAAAACATCTTCAACGCACACTTTTATTCATTTTCATTCATTTTTACGAGCTTCCACTCGATGTCATCAGGGTTTACCACATTGAGTCACTTTCAAATAACAAATAATGTTGTCTATATAGATTTATTTTGTAATTTTTGCAGAAAATGAGCCATATCTCGGTACAGCATTACCTGTTGTATATTGGACGAACTTTTAATCCCAATTTTGTGATATATCCTTAAAATAGGTAACTAGTCTGTAAGATATGCTACCCGTAATTCAAGTTTCCGAAAGCTAAATAAATTTTTTGAAATTTTGGAATCTAAAATTTTATGTTCAATATCATTAATTATTGTTTCAAATAACTGTAATAATTATAGTTTGTTAGAAAGGAAACTTTATAAACTTTCAATTGAATGTAATTTATTAAAATTTTAGTTTTTCTGTTATAGCAGTTTCTTCAAGATAGCCTATTATGTCGGAAGGCTTTTAAAAATCATATAACTTGAAAGACTGGCTTGTGAGTGAAAAGTAGTAGAACTAAAGTCACCTTCGTTTTGATCAAGGAATCCAATAGTACCACCCGTGTCAGCAAATATTAGGTCACCCTGTATAGGTTGTAAATTCTCATTGTTAAAAATTTACAATCATATTAAAATAATACAACGTAAAAAGAATTACAAACATTCGTAATACTAAACTGCCAGAATGGCATATAATTTTACTCATGTTAAATGTTTAAACCTACAAAGAATGTCAAAGGCTTTGTTTTGCTGCTGTTCCGTAATAATATCATCCCACATAAAAAACCTTCTCCGAACCTGACACATTTCGTGTGTCCAGTTTTCCCCAGCTCAGTGCTTGAAGATTCGAATACAAAACAACAACAAAAAAGAGGTTTATAAATAGCTTTTATATATATGGATATCAAATTTTCAGTAGCAGTCAGAAGCATTTCTAGAGGCATTTCATCACAAACCATGCGCAAGGCAGCGCGTAATGACTTTAAATTTTTATGAAAACAAGTATATGCCCAAACGAAATATTAGAGTAGATTTACACCCAGAGAATAAGGTGGCCATTGAATAACGTCGTAAATTCCGGAAATCACTATGAAATCCAATGTCGCTTTCAGGCCGAAGCAGAATCTTGTTATGAAGGCTCAATCATTAAATTGCTTTGATCTAGGATTTTAACCATTCGAGCTTCTCCAGAAAATCCATTTGAATAAATACGAAAATTTTGTCGACTGTAGCATCGTTCAATTGAGAACAGCTTCATCAGTAAAAAGCAAATTTTTCTGAATATTTTAGGCCCCCAAACTCTTTAGGCCTTTTTGTGTCGTGTGACCATTTTATTCTTTGGATATTTTTTCAACAGTTCCGCGGTTTGCTTGATAACTTCTGATTAGATGATGTATTCTGGCTTGCGGATTGATAATGTGTCAGAAAATTGATTCAATTGTTGAAATGCCCCAATACATTTCAGGTAGCGCAAATATTTTTGTTTTCATTAATCTTCGATTTAGAAGCATAGGGCGTCTGCTAGACTAGTCCATTTAACTCAATTTGAAGTTGTTGCTTTTAGTTCCCCCATGTTAATCATGCTGGTGTTCCTACTTGTCTTTTCTTTATGCGTATTTAATTCTTCAATGGCTACAGCAAATTTGTAGTTCATCAAGCTATACGAATTTCTCAACATTGGTTATGGTTACTTGGTTGATATGAATTGTTATTCGAATGCTCGTATGTTTTTAATGTTTATTTTAAGACTTAAGGCGAGTTTATGTATTTCTATCTTGCAGCAAAATATTCCCCGTCCAGTCGGTGAAATAAGCCAATCAAAACTAGCCATTTCGTAAACAAATTTCCCCTTCCAAATTAAAATAATTTCAAATCGATGCAAAATGTGCAGCAGCCTGGCACCTGCTACAAATTAAAAATATGCTCAAATTTTCACTCATTATGTCAATTTTAGATCTTTTTCTAATTAATTTATTTTTTGCTACATCTTGGCGAAACCGAAATGTTATTGTCGTCTTGACGTGGCCAATATAATGACATCAATTTGCTGAAACTACAAACATTTGTATGTATTTATTGGTAAGATTAATGTTAATTTTATTTGTAATTACTAATTATATTGTGTTTTCAATTTTTTCATGTGAAAATATGTACTGCCATTCCAACAAAAATGGCTAGGCAACTTTTTCCGGTTGGTGCAAATAATTTTAATCAAATTTAAAATGTGTTTTGATATTTATTATTTAAGATAAGTATTTATTATTTATTAAAATTTTGGTTGGTCATCTTGATAGTATATTTCTAGGTTCATGTAATGGATGGACTTCCAGTTGGAAGTAAATATTTCTGGCAAAATTTTGAGACTAAATTATATTATAGTGATAAATCATATACCCAATCGAGTCATTTGTGGCAACATTTAAGATTTCACCGAGGCGTTAAGCCAATTGCTTGCAGCGTCGAAGGATCTACTCGAAAATTTACGATTCGCCCTAATTTTAATGATCATATTCGAAAATGCCACACTGGTGAACAACCGTATCGGTGCCTAGTATGTGGGAAACTTATTCTCACCAGATCAGTATTTTATCAACACATACTTATACACTGTGGAGAACGTCGATATGAGTACGAACAGTGTGGTAAACGATTCTATTGAGCAGACGCACTAAAAAATAATATAAGGATTCATACTGGCGAGAAACCCTACCCCTGCGAGCATTGGAAAGCATTTCGACAACGTGGTGATGAAGATAAACATAAATTATCATCATAGTTGCTTTGCAAATAACATCAATATATTTACATTATGTCAAAATTATATCAAAATTGTGTCAAAATTATGTCAAACTGTCATAATTTTGACAGCCGTAAATTGAGCAAAAAACCATATACCAACATACTAGAATAAAAAGCGGCTAACTTCACCCTGTTTTGCAGATAATTTTGCAGCAAGATAGAAATGCATAAACTCGCCTATATGTTTTACGCCAGGTTCAATAATTGTTTGCCCCATTGCATAGAATTTTGGATTTTCGTTTTTTCACACACTTTGTGCTGAACTCGAAGAAGTTGATTGTTCTCTTTGGAATGGACGCCATTTTGCCGAGTGCCTTCCAGTTTCTCGATTGCTCTATAAAGGCAAGTACAATTCCTTTATACCTATACAGGTATAACTGTTAACTAAAAGTTATTAATTTGCCATCGAAAGATAACCTAAAATTATGAAATACATTTTAATTACTAATTTTTACTATTTACAATTACCATCGAATATACTTTTTAAATATTACATTTATCTTCTTTTTTCCAGATGTATCCGAGGACCCAGAATTCACCGACATAATAGAAAATATAACAGTACCAGCTGGTCGAAATGTAAAATTAGCATGTTCCGTAAAAAATTTAGGCTCATATAAGGTAAGATTTGTACTCTATATATCCTTTTACGTACATATATATACACATATTCTACTTCATATAGATTAGTCCTAACTCAATTTTAACGTAAATAAATAAGATTATATATGTATGTATGTTGTATCATGGCTACAATTTTCCTTAACAAAAAGCATGTTTTTACTCTTATAAAAAAAAACTTTGGTAGATACGAAGAGACAAGAATATGGAACGGAAAATTAAATTTTATTTTGTAAACAAATTTATCATCTCTATATAGTATACTACTATAGCTATATACTCGTATATATAGCTAAGATGAAAAACAAACTGCATAGACTTGAAGTTATTTTATGTCGCGTCAGGTACTTCTTAACTGAATTTTTAAGAACTTATTATGGATACTTTTTGGTGCACATAGCATATTATACAGCTATATCCGAAAAAAGGATTTAGGGTATGAGGAGTGTCTGTAATTTAATACATGTATATACTCGTATAGCTAAATGTAAACAAATAATAATTTTTTAAATATTTTTTCGGTGTTATGTGTTATCCTACATATACGAGTATATACTACACAAAAAAATAAATGGGAACAATGATCATTAATCATCTTTATTTGTGTTTGTTAATTTTGGCGTATAGTAAATTAAATTTATCCTTAATAAACAACAGGCAAGTTTATTTCAAATTTATTAGATATTTACTCTAGTATATAGTAGATTCATATCTATTTATAGTAGTTGACAAATTTGTCTACTTTTCACAAGTTTTTCCAAAAAATTTAATCTAAAACATTATTTTAAGTGATTTCTATACTGTATATATGTGTGTGTGTGTGTGTGTGTGTGTGTGTGTGCCGAAATTAAAGTCAAGAAACTAGTAAGTTAAATAGATAAAGACAGATATAATGTTGCAAAATGTCACTGTGAGTTTTTTTTGTTTAGTTATATGGTTTAGCCTTCCTTCCTCTTTTTCAGCTTATGTACATATATAAAAAAAAATACCAAAAATTCAGAGAAGAGATGAAGATGAAATTGTGGAAATACATAAATAAATTTCTGATTGAAAATTCATGTCATGATTTTACTCTAACGAGGCTAGACCACGTTTTATATATTCGTTTCGTAATAGAACTTTTCATCTTATGTAGTTGTTGTTTTTTTTTTCATGTATACATCCAAACATATTTGGATGATTGTTGTTGTTAGTTTTCCATCTGCTACACATATACCAACAATACAAACGACAAAATATTTATTGTTAGTTTTTTGGTTATCATCAATAATAATTTTCCTTAATTTTACTGTATAATCATACATACATATATACATATAAAAGAAACTGAAATCCCTTTTTAAAGAAAATGAAAAAACGACCAAATCAAATCACTAGCAGCAACCCCAATTTTGATAATAAATATTGAACGAAATTGAGGATGAAAAAACTTATTGTTATGTTTTCATTTAACAAATTTTCATTATGGTGTATAAAATTTTATAGAGCGGAATCGGTTTTCTTTTGGTCGAGTATTTTCTTGCTTTTGTGTAGGTAACAGTTGGTATTGTAATCGTGTTTTCGTTTACGTCCTCTTTGGGGATCAAACGGATATTTTCAAGTGTTTATCAAAAATTTTAACGATGTCTTTAATTTTTTGTTTTGTTTACGTTGGGTATCTTAATTCTAATCCATGCTTAATTATTTATAAAAATAGAATCTTATTAAAGGAAATAAGTTATCGACACAGCTGACATTCATTTTTTAAAAAATGTATCCCGTGTTGCTGCCATACCGTGGGAGGGAAATAAATAAGGACGATTACCAACCACCTAACATGGAAAATAATTTTTATAAGAAAAACTGAAGCCCAATTTAAAAATTCGTAAATTTTTGTATAATTTTATAAATGAAATCTCATCAAACAAAACAATTGTTATTATTCGATTGTGTAAATTCGTTTATTCGAAAAGGATGTATGTAGCTGCCTATATGATTAGTACCTTGAGCAGCTAGACTTTCAATTTTTTTGGAAATTGGCAGGAAAACGGGGTTTAACATCATTTATAAAGCAAAATCGATTTACTTCGTGAAACGGTTGTAACCTCATAAACGTAATGATTGATGATTTGGTTGTAAAAGCAATCGGTTTTTGATTAGTAACCGATAATTTGAGTAATTTTGGAATATTTTAGACAGCAATTTTTAAAACGTTTTAGTTTATTTGAACAAAAGATTTAAGCATAAACATTGGGCGTTGACTAGAAACACGCCGGGTGACAAAAAATAATTAATTTCATGTTTAGAAATTTTGTTCAATTTCGTTTGCTGAATAATGAAAATTTAATTTACAAAATGTTCAGAGTTTTTTGTGTAATGGTTATTCCCAAAACCAACTCGTTTAAGCCCTATGAAAAATATTTAAACTTGAACATTTCTCCTTAAAAAAAATCTAGCTTGTAAATTCTTAATTTGTCAATGCCTTAATTCTTAATAACTAATTTTTAACTCAAAAAATATAAAAATTCTGTAAATGTTAAATTTAAATAAATTAATTTAATGAATTAAGTTAATTCAATTTAATAAATGTAACATGAAACTCTTAAAATGGTTCAAAAATTTAAATTTTACTTTACCTTTCTTTTTAAATTTTATTTTAAAATCTTTAAAGTTTCAAAATAAAATTGAATTAATCTTCTGATGTTCTTAATTTGAAGATATCTTAAATATTCAAAATTGTAAAAAGTTTTTCTGTTCCAACACTATTATAATTATAAATAATTGAAAAATATTAAAATTTATTTTTAATATAAATAATAAATGATTTAAAATCTGGAAATAATAATCATTTTTAAAAACTTAAATTTTCAAAATTCTGAAGTTCTTTTCATTTAAATTAAATTCCGAAATTCTTTAAATTTTATAAAGTTCTCAAATTTAATTTTTTTTAGATATTGTAAGATTTCAAACTTATAAATTCGAGATCTTAAAATATTATTATTACAATCGGTTTTAAAAAAAATCTAATGACTCTAAGACAAATTTAAAGGAACGCAAATAAAATTGCGTTTATTCGACAATGTACTTCTTTAAAATGCTGACCAATTAAATTGAGTTATGTAATATAGGAAAAGATACTAATTAACAGGTTTTATTTTGAGCTTCAATTGTTAGTTACCAAAAATGAGAAATTATTTTGCTCTTGTTACAGCTTTCAATGTCTTATTCCTCTTTTCAATATTATCAATAGAATCCTGGGAATCCGATACCACTGCTCCAAAGAACAATCTCAACTTCGTGTAAATTGACTGGTGGTGGATTCCGTTCCTTTATTCGTCCTCCCAGTTGTCATGCACTTGCTCTATTCAAATCAGGTAACTGAGCGGGCGATCGCAAAGTGATAATTTAAACCTCTGTAAGGTAACGAGCCACTATGGCCGTAGTGTGAGGACGGTCATTTTTTGATAAACTTTTACGAAATTGTTGTTCTGTGTATATTAGTGATGCTACCTGTATATGACGGAGCTTAATTTAATTTATGACTTTTCTTTAAGTATTATTTATTATTATAGAAAAAATTAAAACAGGAAATTTTATATAAATTGTCATTTGACATAAAATTCCGTGGAGTTGATCTTAGAGATTTTGCCAATTGGCCATATAGTTGATGTAATAGAACGGTCATCCCCATCATAAATAAATACCCTCCATATTTTAGTGGATCGTCAGGGTCTTACAACATGGTTCATTAATCAATAACAAATTTGGTAAAACCTACATTTCTGTCGAGGTGATCTATATCAAGTGGCCATATATATAGTTGATGTGATATGTAGAAGAATTATGAAAGTTTTTTGCCAAACTTCAAATTTTAGCGGATCGTCAGGATCCTACAATTTAGTTCATTAATTTTATCTAACCAAACAATAAATCTGGCAATTCATAAAGCTGTTGGGCTGATCCTAAAGGTTTTGCCAATTGACCATATAGACGCACCCCATTATGATAAACTATACTGTGGTATTTTGTAATAAAATAAGGTTATTGTATCAGATCATTTGTACTGGTAAAATCGGAAAAACAAGCACCGCACCGGGTTTATGTTTATTCAAACTTATTGCTTCGTAGGATATGATAAATGATCGAGGGTCTTACATACTGTCAATCCGAGAAAATCATAGGAATATTTTTTCTTGGTAGAATAGTTCCATTCTATCTCATCATGTGTATGGAAAATTGGTAAAATGTGTAGGACTAGCTCCACGGAATTTTATTTTTAACCAAATGTATGTATTGTTTGGAAGGATATGATTAATGAACTAACTTGTTGACGATACCGAAAATAATGGAGAGTATTTTTTTGTAATTTGATAGGTGTATTCTATTTTGTCATTTGTATAATAATAATTAACAGTGTTAAAGGCCATTACTGGCCCCTTACTGAATCAACAATTTGGCTCCAACGGTTTCGATCCTGAGCTAGGTCTTCATACTGTCTAAGACAATCAGAAGAGGCCAAGTCGTTCTCTACATCGTGGAGCCATCGTCGCCTGCAACGACCTCTGCGCCTACCATATGGTGGCTCTCCTTTCAGAGATCGCTGCACAATTCGTTCCGGATCAGCACGCAGAACGTGACCGAGCCAGCGCACTCGCTGGGATCTAACTTCATGTACAATATCGGGGATCTTCATCAGATCTCTGATCTCGAAATTGTACAGAGCTCGGTATGTACCATCTATTTCGCGTTTAGGGCCGTAAATCACACGCATGATTCTTCTCTCAAATGTAAGGAGCCATCTCTCGTACTCATCCGTCAGCGCCCAACTTTCACATCCAAACATAACAACGGGTCTGATCAACGCTTTGTAAAGCTTCAGCTTCACGGCACTTGATAAGTGTTTAGATTTTAGCAGTGGCCTTAGAGGATACAAAGAACGACTGCCAGCTGCCAATGTCATTTGTATAGTCAATCGGGAAAATCTCCAGAATTTTATATTTTACTAAATTTGTTGTTTGGTGATATAATTTATGGACCAAGTTGTAAGACCCTGGCGATCCTCGAATATTTTTTTCCAAATTGGGACATAGGCCCATTCTCAAGACCAGTTCCACAATATCTGTTTTAATTTATCCAAATTTATTGTTTGGAAGGATATGAAAAAAGAAGCCACTGACGGATGGAAGTCACTGACCATTTACTAAATTATGGAAGGTATTTTTTCATGATGGAGATGGTCCTTTCCTTCATATCTCAACATCAGCTCCATTGAATTTTATGTTTAACCGAATGACGATTTTTTTATAATTTCACATACGAGTACATATATACAACCAAACTATTTAACTACTTATTTCTTAATTGTAAACTTATCGAACAGTAATTAATATTTTCTAGAAAAACTGATAATAAAGAAAATGCATAAGATATATAAAGTTCCGTCTTATAAAGGTAATATTACAAATACATGCATCAATATCATAAAAGCTTCGTAAAAACGTCACACATGTCAATGTACGAGGTAAAAGGCATTACGAATTCTTCTAAAATATCGTACAGGTAGCGTAAGGCTGTTAAAGTACCGCTCCTAACGACGTTAAATTCGGTATGTTCCCCTAAACAAATGCCACCCCTCACCATCACTGTTACTTCACCATATGCGACTGCCCCAATAAAACTGCACATATCTTTCACCCGGTCGCCTTCCCAATTTGATCTTTCGGTCATCTGGCTTTAAGCAAAATCAGGCCTTAGCAGCAGTTCCAGTTCGATTTCTTTCTGCTCATATTAAATATATCCTCCCTTGAAGCTTTTGTCATGTTCCCGTCTCCCGATAATGTGTAACATTGCGAGAAACAAAGTTTGAAACATGCAAAGTTAACTCTATTGTTTGTAAGTGTATTAATCGATGAGACTGACAGCCCCGGACACATGAATTTCGCTTAGTTCTGGCATAATCACTTTGAAAGTGCGTTAGTAATTCGCTATACACAATAATATACTGATAACCATATCAACAAATAAATTTAATAAAACTCAAAAATAATCAGAATTACTTAAAAAAATTAATATTTTAAAAACTAATATTCTTAAATATGTAAAAATTCTTTATGGCTGAAACTATTCTACTCTGAGAAATTGTAGCAAAATCACTATAAATTAATTCATGTTAACGAAAAAATTAGCTAAACATTAAATCCTGCGACGGGAATAGAATCATGTAAACTTATGTATAACAAAAATTTGATAAATTAGTAAAATAATTCGCTAATACAACGTATACAAAATATGTGTCTTCTAAGATAAATTGTTTAGCTCGTTTTACAGATTGTAACACTATAACTTACATTTTCCAGGTGGCATCGCCTGATGAGCAAACTTTTTTTTACCTATACTTATCGGCTTAAAATGACTAATTGTTCGTGCCTTGAATGGCAGATTCTATGTTGATTCTAATTATTTGTAAAACAGTTTCAAAATGGTGTATAGTACACAAAATGTAAATTCTAATTCGGCTTTCTTCTCTCAATATGTACTCGTAATTATAAAATACAAGCGCCCAGCATATATAGAGCTTTATTATCACCACAGTTTTTTTAAATTTCAGTACATTGCCAGATGGCACAATGAAGGGAACTTAAGGTTTTAGGATTAATTGACATTAACACCTTACAATAGTCTAAAATTGGAAAATTAAACATTATTCGAGCAATTTGTTTGCGGAATTGTTTATATATAGATATACATTTAATTTAATATTAATATTCTGACCCTCGGCCTCTCGTATATTTATTTGGAACAGTTGTGTGCTTGTTAACTATAAGTAAGACTACATTTTGAACATAAGTATAACACACTATAAGTAAGACACATTTTGATATCGCTGTTGATGAAGTCGAATCTGTCGTTCCTGACGAGGCCAACTACACGATTCAGCAATCTCAACATTTGAGTGAGGGTAGGAGAATAAGGGACGATTTAATCCAATAATATTTTTAATAATTAATAAAACTGAATCTAAATTTTATTCTAAAATATTTATTGCATTATTATTTAATTTCTTTCTTTTCAATGCATATCGGCTAATTTATTTATAGCATCTACTTTTGCTTTTTTCACTTCTTTTCTAATTTGAGCAGTCGTTCTAAAAGCACATTTCGCTTTTTGTCAACTTTGAGCTAATACTCCTCCATTACAACTTCTAGCTGTCGAGGTCTGCGCCTCTTTTGTGTGGTGTGTGGTTTAACTACTTACTGCAGTCAGTCGGCGGATATCGGGACGTGCATTGAGGTCAACATTTAACACTGATCGCACTTCATCCCGCTCTACAACAATTTCTAAAATTTCAATTGGCGCTGATGAAATTGTTTCTGGTTGTGAAATTGTGGTTAATGGTAAAGTGCGATCATTACATTATGATGACAAAGCTGGTAGAACATGATCCATTCATGATAAATTCTAAAAATAATAATCATATAAGTAAAAGTAAATAACATTATTGTTAAGCTAATTACCTTGAATAAGCCAGATTCATGCGGCGCATTTGTATCCCCTAATACGGCGTTCCAGCTCATACTATTCATTATGCGTTCCTCCAAATCGGATACATTTTTTTGGCGTCCTAAACCATTAACCCCGCTCCAGTTGATAATGATTTTGATCACTGCGGCTTTATTTTTAACGAACAGTCTGAAATTTGATTGCATCAGAAATTGAGGTTATGTAATTTTATAACATACCTTAAATCCGTCCAAGTTTTTTTCCATTTTTCGCCGTCCTTATTCGCAAACCCGGCTCCGTTTAATAATTCCTCATTCCATTTAACCCTCATTTCACTATTCCCATCCATACTATCATATCTATAATAAAAGCAAATACGTACCAAGGACAAACAAGAAAATTTTACAAATAAAAATTATATTTTATTTAACACGTAATATGTCAGTCATAACTTACCTTCTACGAGCTAAATCTACATTTTCCTTTAAATACGTTACAAACATTTCTTTTTGATTTTCTGTAACCTTTTTGCTAATTTTTTTAGAACTAGGAGTTTCCATCTTTAATTTCACTACAAAATTGCACGACGTGAAATTTTGACATTTCATTCCACATTAGTGGAATTTATTTTACCAGAATGCAAAAATCTCATTTAGTACAAAATGTCATTCCACAAAATAATTTCACACAACCGGAATCTATGTGCTGAGCACTATATTGTTTTGTAGCTATCCGGCTTCTGAAAAGTGTATATTTAAATTAATGAGAAAGAGATTTGTTTCTCTTGTAAAACTAATAATATTGTAGAAAAAATTAGAACTAAACAAAAAACACACATATTTTAAACAATAATAAAAAAATTCTACTCGGCTACCTACCTAGTTCTGCTGATTTGTACAATAATAACGGTTGGTCTGTTCTCTTGATCGAGTAATATAACCAGTAAATTGATCTATTGGCTTTCGAGCATTAACCAAATAAAATTGAACAGCCAGCTTGTTTTAAAATCTGCTCTTACATTTATAAATTATTGTCATTGCAAAATATATGTACTTTGACAAAGAATTGATGCCTCTAAGTTCGAAAGGTTAGTTCAAATTTCGATAGAACATGGGTTCGCGGTTAGAAGACTGATTTTTCATGTGGATGTATTTTCAGTAAAATCGTTGCCTCTAAGACAATTTGATAATGATTTGTGAGGTAATGCCTTAATGGTACAATTGTATATAGTTTGGGGGCTTTAAGTTTCATAACTCGTGTTAAGACCGCTCGCTCCCGAAACATGAAACCGATTTCTCCTTCAGAAGATTAATAACATGATTAAACCTTCACTATTAATCCACCAACATTTCTAACGAGTGTCTTTATTTTTCGAAAGTGATTTTAGGAATAAGCTGGCATGAACTTTTCGACTTATATGCGCCTTCTGGCAGTGTTTATCTGAAGTCACAAGTAAAAAAAAATGTAACTTCTCCTATCAGATAATCATTACCAAGAATATCTTCCTAGGTCCGGTCAAGAGACTCGATAGTTTTTTGTTTGGTATGGACATATTCCATTTGTCATGGCGCAGTCGTCCACTTTGTTAAGTACAATCTCGAAAAACTCCTGCAATTTCGGGAGGATTTTTCGCCTAATTCAAATTAAGATGTTCATAATTAAAACGCAAAATGATCAGCTCCGCCACCAACAAATTTAGAAATAATGTTTTCTTCGTACCCCCCTTCAAGTGCCCAAGTGCCGCACTTTTCTTCACTCAAATATTAATTTCAATGCCTTAATTTAATTTCCCTGAATTACTTCGGAATTGCTCAAATACCTCCAGAATTTGTTAAGGTTTAAGGCTCTATTATATACCTCATCTCTTGCTAGTTATTCTACATCTATACCATCTCTCTTTGCACTTGTCTTAAAATATTGTCAGATGAGTAATGAATTTTGTATTTCCCCCAGACCTACAATGGTTAGGAAAATTATAGCAAAATTTTGTTTTCAATTTAATGTGCCATGTATGTAGATATGATGGATATCCTCTTGGAATTTCTCCCAATTAGTGTCAACTAATACCTATAAGATTAAGGTATAGTCCTTTAAAATAATATCCTTTAAAAATACCTATAATATTAAGGTTTATTCCTTTACTATAGGATAATGGAATAATTCCTCATATATTTATTGAATTATTTTTGATTTGTCCGAAATATCTGAAAGTTATCTTAAATTACCTCCATAATAGCTAGCTAAAGTGTGTTCATACACTAAGAGACTCAAATAGAAGTCATCTAATAAAATTTAATGCGAATGAACTATTGACTACACATATGGCACGGATGTTTCGAATAAAGTTGGTTAAAAACGAAACAAAGAAAGAAATTTTAGAAATGGCTGGTAAACGTAAAAACAAGCAACTGTCCCAAAAATCGTTTCCACTCTTCATCCAACACTTTTGTAATAGGTGCGGGTTAGGTTGTCTGAGGCTTTAATATGTTGTCCTATATTTATTCATCAAAGCATGTGTTCGGTCAATTTTCATAATCCTGACCTAAAACAGTAAAATGAAATGGGACTATACAATAATAGTTAAAGCCATAACATCGTTCAAAGTATGTTACAAAAAACAGCCATACCCGTCGATCACGTTCCACCCGAGTACAAAATCTATTTAAAACTAATAAACTTTTACTTTTCGTACATTTTTTTGTTATTAATAATTTTTATCATTTCTTCAATTAAAATCGAATAAAATTATTATTTTTTTCTATTTTACATTAAGATAAATTCAAAACATCTTCGTTATAATCCCAACCAACAACAACAACAACAAAAAAAAGCTTTCGATAATAATTTTTTTTAATAACTTTTCTTTTTTCACTTTTTGTACCGAAAGTTTCTTTTTGCTCGGGAAACAAATGTTATAAGAAAAGTGTCATAAAAAAGCACACAAGAAAAAAAAATATGATTCTTTCCTCGACATCGTCATCGTCGTCGTGTAACCCCAAAGTACAGCAGCAAGCTCAAAAAAAAAAAAAGTTTTTATATTTTTATTATTTTATTATTTTTCGTAATCAAGTACAATGAATACAATTCACGTACTTTTTATTTTATTTTTCCGGAAGAAGAAAATTCATTTCAATGATAACCCTTTTTTTTTCGTTTCGGTTTGTTTTATATACAAGAAAATGAGAGAGGGTGGTTGGAAAAGATATATATTTTTTGGGGGGAGGGATTTGGAGCAGATAGTGTGGTAGATAGATAGATAGATAGAAAATGAATAAGAACAATCTGGTGCAATAATAAAACCGCAACGCAATTCAAAAAATATTTTCTTGATGTATTTATTTACGTGATAAACATAATATTTAGAGCTTTTTTATCGACAAAGCTTTAAAGCTTTCACATTTTATATCATATACGCATATAAATTTTCGTTAATTTTATAGTAGTTAGTTTATGTTGAGAATTTTTAATGGCAAATATTGATTTTTAAAAATTTTATCATTAGAATAAGTACACCCATATACATACATATTAAATATTCACATATGTTGATGGTTAGTTATTGTTATTTTTGTATTTTGTGTAATGAATACAAAATTAATAGCGTGTTCTTGTTAATCTAAAATATTTGATATTGTTGAACAGTTTTAGCAGTTGCTGTATATATTCATAACGTTTTTTTAATGATGTCCCCACGTTTCAAGATTATTCAGTAGGCGCGGGAATATGAATTTAATACGACGATCGATACGAATACTATTACTCGTCAAGATGATGAAAATAGTAAACTTTAAAACAATCTTAGAATTAAATTAAATTCTAATGCTCAATTAAATTCCGATTCTAACTTCTAGTGAATATTTGTCAGATCCAAATTTGTGTTATTGAATTGTTGGTTTAAAAAATAAAAAGTCGTTAACCTTCGGAAATAATATTCTCATATTTTAAATTCAAAATTTGATAAACCCCATTGAAATTCGAATTTTCAAAGATTACAAAATATATGAAAACTGAAATTAAATTAGACAATTTATAGAATTGAGAATGTAAGAATTTTAAATATAAATTTTCCAGTACTATTTCGAACTATTCTGGCTGAGTCACCTCAAATACAACCGAAGTAATGCTCGACGAATAGAAATTGGCTGCGATATGCCCCATATTCAAGAAGGGAGATCACTTGAACTGTGACAATTATCGCGGTATAGCTCTTCTTTGCACAGCATACAAGTTACTGTCCTACATTATATTGGATAGAATCGATCGTTTGGTTGGTGACTATCAATAAACTGATCAGGTCTTTTCGCTGCGGATGATTCTATCTAAATATTACGAGACATCTATGTGTTCCCGAATTTCCGACAGGCCTATGACGCGATCAATCGAGACAGTTTGTGGTCTGCGCTGGAATATCTAGGAATACCAACAAAATAGGTACGACTGTATAGAACGAAAGTATAGTTATAACACAGTTTCAATGTTGTGTTAAAATTGAGAACAGGCTATCGACAATTTTTACAGTTAACTCGGGTGTGCAGGGAGATGCTCTGTTCCCGGATACTCTTTAATCTCATGTTGGAGTACATCTTTCGTAAAACTGAAACACCTCAGCGCAACATCTTATATCGCCAGTCCAATCAGGTGCTTGCATATGCAGATGACATATGCGTGATTGGACTGAATAGCAACGGAGTGAAGGAAATTCTTGATCCGCTTGTTTTCAGCTTCAGTTGGACTTCAGATCAATGAGTCCAATACCAAAAACATGATCTCTGGTTATAGGAACAATGGCATACCAGATTTTAATAGTGGCCACTACACGTTTGAGGGAATGAGGAGGTTCAAATATTTGAGGTCTCTTATCACTCACGATAACAGTGTGGGTGAGGATATTAAAGTGCGGCTGGCAACTGGTAGTCGTGTTTTGTATCCTCTAAGGCCACTGCTAAAATCTAAACAGCTATCAAGTGCCGTGAAGCTGAATCTTTACAAATCGTTGATCAGGTCGCTGACGGATAGTACGAGCTCCTATACATTTAAGAGAAGAATCATGTGATTTACGGCCCAAATGTGACGTAGATGGTACATACCGAGCTCTGTACAATGGCGTGATTAGAGATCCCCGATATTGTACAAGAATTAAGGTCTCAGCTAGTACGCTGGCTTGGTCATGTTCTGCGTGCTGATCCGGAACGAATTGTTCAGCGATCTCTGAAAGAAGAGCCACCATATGGTAGGCGCAGAGATCGCTGCAGGCGATGATGGCTCGGAGTAGATAATCACTTGGGTCTAACACAGTATGAAGACCATGCTCAGGATCGAAACCGTTGGAGCCAAATTGTTCACACAGCAAGGGGCAGAATTATAAAAATATGAAATTCTAAAACTTGAAATTGAATAACGGAACGATACCAACGTCGATCGTTTCAACGTAAACATTTTAATTCTAAAAGTTTCGGTTTCAATAATTCAAAATTCGAAAAATTTAAATTTAAATTTTCAAAATATTCAAAACTAAGAATGAATGAAGATTTTGATATGATGCCTAATTACAGATATTAAACGTATTAAACGCAACAATGGAACTCATCAATTTTGAAATTTTAAAGTTGAGTTGCATATGTTTAAATTAGTATAGATTTATAAAGAGTAAAATATTTTCGGAATTTAGGATTAAAATGAAAGGAACTTAAAATGAATAAACCAGAATTTTGAGAAGAAATTTCAAATTTGTGATTAATTAAATTAAAATTTAGGTAACTAACCAAAATTGTCGGAATATTGACCAAATTTCCTCAACTAAATTCCATAACGCAAACCCAGAAAATCGTGGAAACGTTACTAATAGTTTTCTTGACCCGAAAAATGCATGGAAGCAATCCTTGTATTAGGAAACAAAAGATTTTAGTCCACTCAAATATAGTATTAGTCTTTTGTCGAGCAAACAATTTAATGAAATGAAAATTCAATCTTGAGACTAAAATTCACATCGTTTCATCTGAGCGATACCCCAAATTAATATTCGACTTCGGAGAAATTGAGTGACCAGTTTTCAAAACTCGTAATCTTTATTTAATGAGTTATTTTTTCTGCTGCGGTATCATGACAGTTATCCGATCTGCATGTGCCAATGGAAAGAACAATCTACCAATTCCGTACTACCACCACATGACTATAACAAACCGATTAATGCGATGAAAGTAAAGATGTGAGGGCCACCAAATTCGCTAGCTTGAAAATCGTTATGAAAATGTATAGTTTGATAATGTTTTATTTTTCACTTTTAGAATCATAAATTTTGCCGAATTTACAATTTTTGATTTCACTTAAGACACTTCTTAATATTTTATTTTTTGAAATATACCATACCGTAATATTTAATCAAATTCGCTGAACCTATATTTACGTATTTAAAACAATTTATTGAAGTTGTAAGGATGACCAGTGCAACCTTACCTTTAACGCATAATTTTACGTGACAGTACATATACCGTGTATTGTAGATAACGGATTTATTGGCTGATATGTGAAATTTTAAACGCAGCTTTCCTCCGGTTAATTTTGATGGTATATGATCGATTATAAGCATGATTGGTAACGGTTGAAGCATATACTGTACAATGTTGCAAGGCGGGTTCTACCCGAATTGTTACGGGAATAATAATTTTTCTGCACGTATAGGTTGCAACATGGACAAACTAAATGTTAAAAAAATTGAAATTAATGAACGACAATAAACGGTCGCTATACCATCAATTTTCACAACTATTAAAAGTGAGTTCAGTGCATTGGTCACCGTGTTAGGAAAAATTGCGCAGTTCCAATAAGATATACACGATATCCTGCACTACGCGGTTCTATATTTTTATATTGAGCAAAATGTCAATGTGATTCGATGCTCAAGAAATTGTATATTTTTCATTACGCTTTGAAATGCCACAATTACTTCTAACTAATTTTGGGCGTCTTTAAAAAATAGCCTGGCAACCTTTTTGAAATTGGTGTTTTAAATTTATTGATTGGCAATGACTATTGGCAGTTTTTTTACACGTAACGTCTTGTGGCACATAAAATTTTGGTTTTCCTAACAAAAGGCATTTAGAACATAAAATGCTAAATGCATTTTCTACACAACTGCTATCTCTGGTTAATCGATAATTGAATATCCTTTCTTCATCAATTAGCCTAGCTGGTTTATTTGTCGTGTATGGCTTCACAATCATTTAATTTAGGGCTCTACTTTACTTAGAACAAAAATCAAAATTGATGTCGATATTTAAATGCCACAAAATACGTCTAAAATTAAATTACAAAATATTCCATGAAAATATTGTTGTTTTTGCCACTTACTACATCTAATTAAAAAGGGGTGAACTAAAAAATACTCGATATTTAGTTGAATCCTAAACCATTTTTTCATCGAAGAGACATTTTTTTCAATAAATTGATTTATCAACTAATGGCTGATTTATATTCAACGTAATTTTGCAGATTAGGTCATCTTGAAGCAAGATAGCATGAATAAAAATTACTATTAAGCAAGCGAGACAAAATAATTGTCTACACTATGGTATAGTAGAGTGTAGGAAAAATATATGTCAAAAATTTGAGGTTAGGAAAAGTTCATGATTTTAAAATGAAGATAAAGATACTTGTAGCAATTTACGCAATTATCTTTTACAAGATCTAGCAATAAAAATTAAATTTAAAACGTATTTAAAAATTATAAAAAATTACCAGAAGCATATTTTACAAATCAAAACAAACTAAAAAATGTCAAAATGAACTATATTATTAAATAAGTTTGAACGTAGGTATTATTACACTACTTTTGAATGAGCGTATTTGAATTTTATAACGAAATAATGACATATTTTTGTCTTCTTTTAGTAAAAAGATGACCGCGTTTGGCTTGCGCTTTAAAAGACACCATAATTTTGGGTTTGTTTCTCTGGTTTCGTCTGTTGATTTTCAACAAGATAAAGTTCTGTCTCGTTTTTTCTTGAATGATTTTTCAATGTTGTTTCTCATTTTTTTTACAAGATGCCCTAATCTGCGAAATTAAGTTGAATGTAAATCAGCCATTATCGATATAAAATAGTTTTCAATTGAATTTTAAATTTTCTCGCATATTAGAATTAATTTTTATATAAACGTGTATTAATCGCTAGATAATATCTTCCTGTAGTCTAATTCTGTAAAAACAAGATAATGTGAAAAAACGAAACATTGACAAAGTTTACACAAGAAAAATTTATACAATTTCTATCTTATTTAGGTTACATGGTATTCTATAAAACAAAGTAGTCAGCGTGTAAATTGTTTCTTGCTGATGGCGAGTTTATGCGTTTCTATCTTGCTGCAAAATGTTCACCGACCATATATAAGCCAATCAAAACAGGCCATTTCGTAAACAAATTTCCCCTTCCAAACAAAAATAATTTCAAATCGATGCAAAATGTGCAGCAGGCTGGCAACTGCTACAAATTAAAAATATGCTCAAATTTTCACTCATTATGTCAATTTTAGCTCTTTTTCAATTAATTTTTTTTTTGTTGCTATATCTTGGCGAAACCGAAATGTCATTGTCGTCTTGACGTTGTCTAAAAGCGAGGAAGTTAAACAAAATCTGGACAATCACCGTGTTTTATAAATCTCGGAATATATTAAATTAAATAAATTAATAGGCCAGTACACATAAATGTAATGCATTAAAATGACAGCGATAAAAAATGATAATGGAATCGATGAATTAATCCAATACATCACATTGCATATACCAAATTCAATCATATTCCTGAATGGGAACATATTTTTGTATTGTATGGCCTTTGGTTTAGCCTGTGGATTTTTGTTTTCGGTGTCGAAGAATATTATGAAGAATTGCCACAATTGTGGTGGTAGCATTTTTACATATAATTCTTTCGCTATGCTGTTACTGTAGTGTTCACGTTCATACGTTGTTAAATTGTCGCTCAGTAAGTAAATATCTCTTAACGTAATTAATTGATTAATTATTCATGCTCGTATTGATTATATATGCGAAAACTCCACAAACAGCGGTTGGTGGCAAAGGTAGCACCAACGTCTAATAATGGATCATCCGAAATGGTCAAACTGAATTCTACGCGGTTGAAAAACGATAAGAACGATGTAATCTACTGGTTTGTGTTCCAGAAAACCAAATACATCTGGGATGAAGATAAAAAGCAATTCAGAGGGAACGAATTTCCAGTTCATAAAACGTATCGCGAATATTAAATCGAAAGGATATGAAGATGAGAATGAAATTAGCCTAGCCGAGAAAACATATGGCAAGAATCAGATGACAATGGTTGTGCCAGAATTTTATCAACTATTTATTGAACGTGCCACAGCTCCATTTTTTGTTTTCCAAATATTTTCTGTCGGTCTATGGTGCTTAGATGAATATTGGTACTATTCTTTAATCACATTGTGCATGTTAATTGCATTCGAGTGCACGTTGGTTCAACAGCAGCTAAGAAATATGGGCGAATCCGTAAGATGGGTAATAAACCATACATGATCAATAAAATAAAATTTATTAAATTAATTAAAATTTTATTTATATGTACTTTTATACTTTAATTTCGGTTCTAAGGTCGTTTGGTTTTCTAATATAGTCTTAATTCTTGATTATTATAACCTTCTTCTGGTGCATCCTTACAAGGTACGCACATACATACAATGATTCAGTATTTAGAGTGGGTTTGTTTTTAAAATGAAATTACAGTGTGTATAATTCCCTCCCGAAAGATTTCAAGAATCAAAGTTTTATGCAAAGAAATTACCAACAGTAGTATTTTATGTGATATATTATCATCATACTTGCTTTGCAAATAACATTAATTTATTTACATTATGTCAAAATTACGTCAAACTGACATAATTTTTGACAACCGCAAATTGAGCAAAAAGCCATGTACCAACATACTAGAATAAAAAGTGGCTAACTTCACCCCGCTTTGCAAACAATTTTGCAGCAAGATACAAATGCATAAACTGGCCATGAATAATTTGATCGTGTCTAAAACCACTTTGACGTTTTGTTAGTGTTTCGTTTCATAATATAATATAAAGAGTAACGAGGACAAATATGGTTTTTTTTGTTCGGCACTAGCCCGCCTTCTTCGTGAAATTTAAGTTTTAAATTTTAAATTTTTATCCGTGAAAACGAACTACACAAGATAAATTGTATGTGTAATTTATTGACGTTTAATATCTTTCCCATTTTATAATTTATCTTGGTGTAAAGTTATAGAATACCATTTTGGTATATGAAAACGTGTAAAGTAGTCGTTTTCGAGTTTTCACGTTATCTTATTCGTTATAGAATTAGGCTACTGAACGTACCCATTTATAAAACTTTTACAGATTAGTAGAAAAATATTGATAAATTTGGTTTGTGAGTAAATGGGTTTTGTCAAAAATTCTTCAACTTTGAGACGTATATTACGAGAAAACCATAGCGAGTTTAAAAAAAAAAGTGTATTACTCGCTTGCAAAGTTGCAAATATATGTATATAACTAAGCTATAAAAAAAAAAATTAAGTCAATACCTAAGTTTAAGTGGCTATAAAACGATTTGTACGATACACAGGTTTCCGCAAATTGAGTAAAGTAGAGGATTAAGGGGAATGCATTATCGGTAAAAATAAATGGCAGTGTAGCATTACCTACAGCGGGTCACAGATAGTTTTCAGGAAACGATAAGTATCTGTTGACAAATAACAATTTGGGTAATTATCTAAATTAAAAACTAAACAACTTGCTACTCAATTTTTATCTTTGGTATTCTTCATGACTTCCAATGTTTTATTTGCTACGCCAAAATTGTGATAGTTTGCATTTTTTTTACTACACTACTGTAAAATAAAGCGAAAATGAAAAAAAAACATTAAATTGAAATTTGTATTCACAGTATTTTGCGTCAAAAATGAAATGTCTCCAAAAAAAATATGAGGAAAATTGTTTTCGCTCTGTTGAGTTTTGTTAAAATGACAGTTCAAGCTAACGAAACTGATCGAACAATTAGAAGTCTTAAAGACTTCGCTGGTCGGTAATGTCATTTAACATACATATTACAGTTGTCGAATTGTTACATAAATTTCTTACTGACTCGCAGGTTAGGCTATTCTCATAAACCAACCGTTAGTGTTTAATTAGACCATTTTCGCTGGTGATCATTTCATGTAAGCGGTTATAGCCAATACCTCTCAAACAGAGTAAATCTTCACCAATTGTTGGCTGTCATGTTCGCATTTTTCTCCAAACAAATCTTTTCTCAATTAAACATTGTGCGGTCTCGGGGTGAGAAGGTTATGCCGATTTTCATTGATGACTGATTAATTTAATTGTATAAATTGTTGGCTAGTTTATTCAGTCGCACCTACATAAATGGCACTACAATTGTAATTAGATTTTAATTATCTATTAGAACCAAATTCCTATAAGCATAAGCATGTACACTTTCGAATTGTTGTTACCTCAAATAAAATGATAACAACCTCACGTGTAGGCTAATGTAATTAGCATCGAAATGCGTTGATTTTACAATTTTCTTTAATATGCGACAAATTTGTTAATTCATGTTTTAATTGTTAATTATGCTAGTTAATGTCATTCTTCACAGTTTTATAGTATAGATCAATGAGACGGCAAGTAATTAGTTCCCAAAAAGCTACTACAAAATATTTATCAGATGATCAAAAAGTGCTCCCGAATTAAAATAATTTGTCATAGTTGTAAGTGGCTTTAAGTAATTTTATAATGTAAAACTCGTACGATAAAAAATGTCAGATAGTGTTCAATAAATAACGTTCTTATAAAGAAAAGCTTTCAATTACACGAAATATTCGAGACATTCTGATATATATCGTTGCCTTATCGGTCAACTGCAAGCCAATAACAACTTTTTATTTTACCAGGTACGTATATAGACGAACAACCTCTCCAAACATATTTCTACCTATAACTGTTAAACATGTATAATCGAACGATAAAAATAAAAAATCGAAAACTTTTCCAACATGTCTTGACCTCTTTCGGATAAAACCATTTAAAGTCAAAATGTCTTAAAGATTTTTCTAACAACATTTTTTTTTTATTTCTGTTCATGCTTTTCCATTTTCACGATTACCATGCTTGTAAAAAAGAGATAAAAACCAAACCAAAAATGAATATGTAGTATATGCACATACATACATATATACGTATATAGAAAAATGTACATGTGAGTATATATAGTAAACATATAGCAAATTTGACACGTGACTTGAATATCTTAAAGGCAATTTTAATTTCTTCTTATAGTTGTTATATACGTATATGTATGTACGAAAGAAAAGTTAAAGTTTTTCATTTAATAATAATTTTTCCTTCTTGTGCTGTTGAAAATTATAACAATTTTTGTATGTTTGGTTTTAGATTTCGTACTAACTGATAAGGCGAACGAAATTAAGAACGTAATTAAGCTTTTATCAGATAAATATTAATTAAATATTTGATTTGTGTAGGTAGACATTAGCGAGCGGGTTACTAACCTTGTCAATTATAAATCTCGCATCCTTTTTTTTATATGCCTATAGATAGACTTCAAATATTAACAAAACCATATTCTGAAAACCATGTATCTTGAAAAAAAAAATGAAAATTAGTTTTCCATTTGAATTACATATTATGTACATACATGTTTCGAAATGAAATAACGTGCAATTACTACCAAAGTTAAGATGAAAAAGCATTTAAAATTAAAACATAACTTTATTTCTTGTGTATATTGTACATACATATACGAAACGAAATTCACTTCTTATATTTCATTGTAATCACAGTTGAAATAATATATAAAGATGGTATACATACATACATATGTATGTGTATACGAAGAAATCTTAACTTACCTGAATATTGCTTTATAACAAAAATTATTTTACTGTGCGCTCTCTCCAGAAATGGGAAAAGTTTATTTTTTAATTTTGGCTTTTACTTATATATTTTACAAGTGCACATAGTATATATACTGTTGTTTTTGTTGTTGTTTTATTTAAACTTTTAAGACATAACAAGAAGTTGTTGAATAAAATACAAAAAATTATTTTAAAATAAAAATAATAATAAAATTTAAAAATAAATAAATTAAAGTTTACGTTAAATATGTTATCATGTTATCTTTATTTAGAATCGTAATTGGTTGAGATATAAAAATTTTTTTTTTTGGTCTTCAGTTTAAGGAAGTCGTATTTGTTTTGTATGTCATTTTCAGTGTAAAACAATTGTTATGCTTTATGACATTTCATGTGGATACGAAACATATACGGTTTTTAGTTTAACGATTGTAAAGTTTGTACACTATTATTATTATGTTGGTGTTCATTTCCGCGTCTGCGGAATAGGATAATGTCAAAGTTTAAAACTTTAGGGTGTTAAACGATGATCATAAAAGGAACTGCAGATATTTTGTACATAAGCGTGACTTATTATTTTGTTTAAAGCATCAGACAAAACTTTAATTCAATAATAATTCTACAATAAAAATAAGCCGTTGTGGTGTGGATATTAATCGTTTTTAAACAAGGCTCACGGCTTCGTTAATTGATAAACCACAAGAGACAGACGCGAAATTAATTTTTATCTGGAAGTTTTCAATTGATTGAAACAATTGATATTTAAATCTAAATAAGATAAAAATATCTTGACTCTAAGTGGTTTATGGATTAAACAGTTGTTTAAAAAATTACACTAATTTGGATGCTACACTCTGCCTGTTATTAAACCAATCGTTGAAATTGGTGGCCTCAGAAATGGAAAATAACCACAGTACCTCATTCTTCATACCGCGATAATTTAAAAAAAGCCGTGACTTGGTATTTCATCACTTAATAGTTGAACCGAGCTTCCTGCCTACCGGGTTATGGTGAATATAATAGTGAAATTTTCCTACTTTACACTGGTTTACATTATGATAGCTTGCTTACCCCACTCACCCTTAACCTTATCATCCAATCCTCAGAGTGCTTATGTTCAAAATATCTCCGCTACTATACATCGTTCCATTCAAGCCAGTACCAATCCTTATACAGTCATTGATGCGTCCCTACATGTTCCGTCCCCTTCATTACCGTTATTCTGTGCTCTTTGTTTTGGCACCTGGAATATTCGCGGGCTAAATTCGAACGAAAAACGCAATTTGATCGATGGTATTTTAATTTTACTCTGAAATAATATCAAGGTTTGTAGCATCCAAGAAAGTAACATCGGTGCGGGTGTCTGTTCAACGTCCCATTATATTTGGCATCTTGTCAATGAGCCAAGTCAAGAAGGATCACTTGGATCGATTGTCCAAATCCAAATTTGTCCAAATCTCGTAATACAGTTTTGTTTGGCGATTTCAACGCCAATCTGTGTTCTAACGTTTCTTGGGATAAAAACACTATTGGTTCAAACTTTTTCCACAGCGAGTCTAACGAAAGCACCATTTTCATTCCTGCACCCTGGATTTTCTTGCTAGTTCGACTTGACTTTTTGTTCATACAAACTCCAGCCGATGAAAAAGCTTTATTACTTGGACCGATGGTCCAAGAGCTATTCGGTCGAGGTAAAAATAATTACATCTACGAGTATGTTAATTCAACCAAAGCTGATTCTTTCTACTCCAAACTAACCGACCATCGTTTAGATTAGATTGAATGTTCTAAACGAAAGAGGACTGGAACGTCTCACCCTTGTCCGTTTGAAAAAAGCACGATTTTTCCAACAAAGGCATCCCGATAACCCCACTGTTCGCCCTCTTTTACAAAAAGCCCATAAAAGCTTGAATCTCGCCTACTCCGAACATAGATCCCTCGAATGTCAGGAGTTTTTCAATAATTTATCTTCTCATAAACCATCCTACAGATTGCACCAAACCTATTCATTTTTTAGACGATAAAAGAGATAACACTAAGCAAAATACGCATTATATTCCGCTTTCCTATAAAATCTGTTTGCGAAGGCCTCATTTACATCATTCATATTATGACAGAAAATTAGTTTAACGTTTAATGTTGACGAAATGAGTCGCTTTATGTTTGAACAAAATTGAGAAATAATTCTATCCCAACTGTAAGAAATTTACGTGGAAAATTCAGGAGAAATTAAATGCCTACAAGAAAATTTGTGAAGCAAGTTCGTGAAACTTGATTGTTATTGGATAAACCAGCACAGTGTGTACAGTCGAGAACCTTGCAGCTGTTGCTCAGAATATGTCTGAACATCCATTAACATCAACTCGCCATCGTGCTCATTTAATTAAACATTTCACACGGATCTATGATGAGAATTTTGCATAAAGACCTCGGTATGAAGGAGTACCAAGCTCAATTAGTGCAGGCATCAAAATATCCATCTCTTGGATGGAAATGAACTCTTGGAAGAAAATAAGCATTTTTACAAAAAAATCATTTTTTCCGACAAAGCTCATTTTCACCTCAGAAGCTATATCGTCCAGCAAACTAGTCGCATTTGGGGCCCATAAAACTCACACGTAACCATGGAGAAGCCAATGCATCCACAAAGAGTAACTGTTTGGTGTGGATTTTGAACCGGCGGCATCATTGAGCAATGATAAACGAGTTTTTGTTACTCAGAATTCAAGAGGAGAATACACACGACATTAGGTTTCTTTAGAACACTGTCTACGATGATCGAATAATCAGTCGTAACGGAGATGTCAATTGGCCACTATGTAGCTGCGATTTACGCCGTTGAATTGTTTTATAGGGAGCCGTTAAGGATAAGTATTACACTAATCATCTAGAGACTATCCAAAACTTGAAAGATCAAATCGAAGTTGCCATTGATGATGGGAGCCCATACAATCGAAAATGTTCTGAAAAATTAGGTTGACAGAATGTGGTACTGTCAAACCAACCGTGGAAGTCATTTGAATGAAATTATGCTGTATATACTTAATGGCAATATGACGCTTTCTAATAAAACAAACCGCTTTGAAAAATATTCATACGTTTTTGAATTTAGAGCCAAATTAAATTTCAAACGATAGATGGACTACCCTTTATGAACGCTCGTTTCAGAAAATGTAAAATTACCTCTAACAACATAAGCGTAAATATCCATCGTAGACTTTTTTAGAATCCCGGGATGTTTAGATTTGTACAGTTCATTCATCACAGACTTTTACATCATCTGCAAAAGTAAACAGTTGGTACAAAATCTCATCCCAGGTTTTTTGACAATAAGATATAAAGTTAATTTATAGTTCTATAAAAAAAACAGCTGCTTGTCTAAATCTAGCGATTTAGTTTGAGTTCCTATTGGCCAGCGCTAATAATTTAATTCGTTAGTTGCAATTGCCGGTACATAAATAAAGGTCCGCGTTCCCGAACTTTTCAATGTAAATATATGGCAACAAAACAAATCGCCTCTCCAATCTTTAGCAGGGAAGGCTATTTCCTTAAAAACGATTGAGTTTGGGATCCAGTTAGCCATCATTATGCCAGCGCTGATATTTTTTGGTCAATAGAATCGTCATAATTTTTTAATAGACGCTAAATTAAAATACTGGCATCTGGCAAATGAATATGGTCCAAAGTGTTATAATAATTGTAAATTTTATATGCGGTAGGAGCTCGTCAAATGCATTAAAATATTCGAAGTAGCTCGAAGTTTGTCTTTCTCAAGAGCGAAACTTTTCCATTTTTATTTGGAATTATATAAAAAATATTAAATATCGCATTGGGGCAGTAATAGAATACAGAATCGTATTAAAACATGTTATATGTTCGCTCATATGTTTTCAACCATTACGGATACAATAGTTAAATCATTCACATAATTATGCAATATTATTCATTCTTTTTGTGTTCTTTCTTTTCGGAAATTTACAAACTCCTTAAAATTAAAAAGCTCTGCCACAAAAAATAAAATTATGCTCAATTTATGCAACCAATTAAATAAATCAGTTATACAAAATAAAATGAAAATTTAAATTAATTTTGATAAATGAATTAAAATAAAGTTAAAGAACTAAAATAAATATATAAATTTTATGGAAATTTAAAATGTTTGACTATGATTAAATTAAAAATTAATTTCATAAAAGATAATTTTCATTAAAGATGATATATAATTAAGATGATTCCATCAGAGTATAATATAAAAATAAAATTTATTAAAGAATTTGTTTCCTTGTGGTACGAGAATTATTTATTTGTTAGAGTTTCCTGTTCTAGAAAGTCCAACGTACGATTGGCCATATGAGAAACATTCTAATCGTTAGTCAAATCCTACGTACTTAAAGGTCTGACCTTTATTTAACAATTGCTATTATTGTTTTATAGAAAATAGCACTCGTGTAAGCCAGTTGGGATGATAGGAATTCTTGGTATACAACAAATTTCACTAGCAGCTGGATCTGTCCGTATGATGATCTCAATGATATGAGAAACATTCTAATCGTTAGGTAACTCCTACGTACTTAAAGGTCTGACCTTTATTTAACAGTTGCTATTATTGTTTTATAGAAAATAGCACTCGTGTAAGCCAGTTGGGATGATAGGAATTCTTGGTATATAACAAATTTCACCAGCAGCTGGATCTGTCCGTATGATGATCTCAATTATATTATTACGTAATACTTTGATTTGCAACCGTATGATTATTTCACAATTTCGGAGGATTTAGATTGCGCAACAACATAATTGGAGCTTCAACTGAAGGATTTAACGGATGAAGGGATTCTTTTGAATAGTAAGCATACCATTGTCGATATTTAATACAGTATCAATTGATTTGTACTCACGCGTTTCATTTAAAAGTAGTTTCCTCAAAACGTTATCATTAATTTCTTCTATTGATGAATTTCTCGGCGAAACTATTACCCTTTCGCATTAATACTTGGAAGCAATTAAATGGGATAAAAAGTTGACTGGAATCGGATAAACTGATCTTCCTCTAATACAATGATGAGTTCGTTGTTTACTTTAAGTTAAAATACACTTCTTATCCAGCTGATAAGATAATATTAAAACCAACCATAAACAATTTTGAAAATACTTTAGAACTAAACGCGAAATTGAGAAGTACCCAACCAATATGGCTTACAATAACACAAACAGCTCTGACGCCAAGGAAATAGCTGATATGTTTTCTTCCTTTTTTCAATCTGAATATACAAACCAACAGACAACAACGTGAATACAGCACAAACATTGAATAACAACAATAATATATCGATATTTCGTCCTAGTATTACTGATGAAATTATTATGTCTGCACTGACGGATGTGGGCCGGATAATATATCATCATCTATTTTAAAGTAACATGCACATTTTTTGGTGCATCCATTGCGGATTCTCTTCAATTTGTCGTTATTAACCGGCGTGTTTCCAGATAAATGGAAACGATCAAAAATCACTCCAATCTTTAAATCGGATATAAGAAATGACTTTCATGTTACAGAGTTACCTCGGGTATTCCTCAAGGATCACATATTGAACCCTGGATATTTCTTGATTTCATCGACCGAGTTACAGAGATTATAAAAAATTCTGACGTGCTCATTTTTGCAGACGATATTAAAATGTTCCATACCATCAAAGAAAGAAGCGATACTGACCGATTGCAAGAAGATATTAATGGTCTTAGTGAGTGCTGTGACCACAACTCATTGCTTTTAAACGTTTTACAGGAAGAAAAATCCTATAATCAATAAATACAAAATCAAGGGTGCCGAATTGCAGCGTGTTTGTGAAACTATAGATCTGGGTGTCACATTTATCCAAAACATGACGTTTAACAGGCATTTAGATAACATTGAATTTATCAAACAATGGACCAATTCCTTGACAAATCAACATTATTGACGCTGTATTTCGCCTACGTAAAATCCCAAGTTGAGTATAGAGAAATTGTCTGGAGTCCATACTATTCAATTCATAACAAAAGAATTGAAAGTGTCCAAAATTTCTCTTATACATATATACATATTAAAGAAAACCAATTGGGATTACGACTTACCGTGCCAAGACTACAAAATCTGCACTCTTGAAAATAAAAGAGTTCTGTTGGACGCTGCACTTATAGGAAACTATATTCTCGGCCATATTGGTTCACGGTACATCACCAAAAACATTTCAATTCATGTTCCGGGTAGGTGGCTCCGTTTTCATCGATTTCTGGATCTTGAACACCATTCTATAAATCCTGTTAATAGATTGGCCAAATCATTGAACATTACGGAATATCAATTTGATTTCAATTTATCCAAACACCGCTATAATAAAAACTTGAAAAGTTACTTTTTAAAATTTAAAAAATTTTTTTTTTTTTTAGAACTTTTTTAATTCTAAATATGACAGCTTCAATTCATTTAAATCATTTGCAGATAGTATATATATATATATATATATATATATATATATATATATATTTATTTATATATATCTATATATATATATATATATATATATATATATATATATATATTATTATATATATATATATATATATATATATATATATATATATATATATATATATATATATATATATATCTATATATAGATATATATATATATATATATATATATATATATATATATATATATATATATATATATAGCTTTTCCAGATTAAATTGAACTTTTTCCAAGTTAATCGCAATTTTTTCCTACATAAACGAAACTATTTCCAAATTGAACGCAACTTTTTCCAATTTAAATTAAACTATTTCCAAACAGATTTCACTTTTTTCCAAATTCAATAAAACTTTTTCCATTTCAAATTAACCTTTTTCCAAATAAAATTAAACTTTCGTAGAATTGCAATTTTTAAATGTGCCAAGGTTTGTCGATTGTGTTTTTGAATAATCCGGTTTATTTTTAATGATTTTATTAGACTGACTGTCTGCCCTGGAATACCTAGGAATGCCAACAAAACTGGTAAGACTATGTAGGATGACAGTGACGCAGTCTCAATGAAGTGTTAAAGTTGAGAACAGGCTATCGACAATTTTTGTAGTTAACTCGGGTGTTCGGCAGGGAGATGCTCTGCCCCCGATACTCTTTAATCTCATGTTGGAGTACATTTTTCGTAAAACACCGCAGCGTAATATCTTATATCGCCAGTCCAATCAGGTGCTTGCATATGCAGATGACATATGCGTGATTGGACTGAATAGCAACGGAATGAAAGAAATACTTGATCCGCTTGTAGAGTTTTCAGCTTCAGTTGGACTTCAGATCAATGAGTCCAAAACGAAATACCTGATCTCTGGTTTTAGGGACAATGGCACACCAGATTTTAGTAGTGGCCACCACACGTTTGAGGGAGTGAGGAGGTTCAAATATTTGGGTTCCCTTATCACCAGGGATGGGCGAGGTAGACTACGCCAAGTAATCTACTCGGTTGTCGACACGCAAAGTATTGCGTAGATTACTCGACGAGATTTGTTGGCAACGTCGACAATTAAAACAACGTCGACAACCTACGATAATTTCACGTTTTTTACGAAAAACGTAAATTCTAAAGCATTTTTTCAAATTAGTTCCCAACGCAAGTAGAAGAAAATAGATATACTTTTTGGTTAGCTACATAAGTTATTTTTTATACAATATGTATTATTAATATTATATGTAATGGATTTTCGGCTCGATTTTAAAATTATTTCTTGTAATAATTTGCCAAATTTTACAAAACCATTATAGAGATCATCGAGGATTTTGTATTATATTATAACTATGATTTATGCTAAATATAAACTGTAAGACTTGTTTATCCGAAATCCTGATCATGGATAGAAGAACATAAAGTTATAGCAAAGATTATTTATATATAAGATAGGAATACACGAACAAAAAAGTACGGATTTCTACTTTTTGATTCTAAATCCACAATTGAATAGAGCCATCTATAACAAGATTTATTAATTGTAATAGCTAAGTTCAACACCTGTCATAATTAGCTACATCTACAAAAGACAATCTAAGCTTGTATAATAATTTTATCTTTTTTTTTTTGTTTGATAAATTTAAAATGAAATGGTAGTTGAAATAGAAACAATTCAGCCTTGAAATATATTTTTGTTGTTTTTGTTTATTTATTTACTTTTCGTTTAATTTTTCGTATTTTTCCATTCACAACTCTTCTATGTTTTTATTAAGTACATATTACAATTCGCAAAGGGCTTCAATTTTTAGTAAGTTAATACTTCGCTAAAAAAAACTGAGTCGATTCCGTTTTTGATCGACGATATTATCATAATAACACGGGAGATTATCTCTTGAGTAAATATATGAAAATAATTACATACATATACTCGACCTTGATTAAGTTTATTTTTAAAATTATTTTTGATGAAAGTCCATATGCATAAATGGTATTTAACTTTTTTTTTATGGTTTTATTGAACTATCTGATGTAATTCTGTCTTAAAATATTTTATTATTAACCAACGTGTGATTTCCTTTGTCAAAATAGTGCAATATTGCAGATATATTAATTAAAAATGAATAGAATTGTTTTATAATTTTATTTAATATGTTTATATGTATTCATATTATGGTTAGAAGGGGAAAAGCCATATGGAAGTTTATTATATACAGATAAAATCTGCTTCCATTGGGCGTAAAAACCTCTTCTTTATATACATACTTATATATATAAGTATTTCAAAAAATTCATTATTCTTGCGAGTTATATAATATAATAAATATAAAATAATAATAAATAAGTACATAAAATTCCATAAATATAAATAATTTCATAATATAACTATTTAAATAATTATATAAATCATAGTAACGATAGTGCATCTTAGTGTAACACAAAATTTATATAAATCACAGGAACGATAGTGCATATGAAGTCACACAAATTATATATATCACAGGAACGATAGTGCATCTTGTGTAATACCAAATTTATATCACGATACTCATTTACAATCTCAGTGCCAGAGAGGTGGTTACATGAAAATAAAAAAATAATTCAGTTTTAAATATAAATATTTTATTAAAAATGTATGTAAATATAAAAAAATAAGAATAAATGTCTAAATCTGGTATTTTGTCATAGGCCGGTTTAAATTTTATAGTACTATTACTATTTTTTGGTATTTTTACGAGTGGATATTAACATTAACTCAAATTAAATGTATAACTGTATGATTTTGTTTTATTGATAATTCATTGATTTAAAATTCTTAGTATTCGATTGCGTTTTTCAATACGATCTGGTTCATTTGATTTTTTCTTTTGTCCAGATTTCTTATCATTTTTAATTTTCTCTAGTTGCCATATACAGTTTTTCCTGATTAAAACAAGAATTAAGAACTTTAGAGCATTTTCCTTGTGTACCTTACAAGTTCCTGTGAACCATGAGCTATATCTATCATCTATATTAGTCGCATTTAAGCATTTGTCAAATATTGTTTGTATAGTAATCTTATGTTATGCAAATTTTTGATAAAATATTTTGCAAAAATTGATACATGAAGCGTAGTAATTTCTAGGAACAAGTCGGATTTCTTAAGTATAAATCATTAGAAGTATTTATATAGTTTCTACATTTTATTAAATATTCAGATGGTAACGACAAATCTTCATTTTGCTTAACCATATATTCCAGGCAAGATTCACAGTTCAGTTTTTTTGTCAACTTATAAATAATATATCCTAAAAAATATCGAAGTGCTGGCAAGTCAATCTCAAACTTCTCATTAATGAAATTTCCAACAAAGGCAATTTCGTTAAAATCATTGTCTTCAAATTCGTTTACTCCATTATTATCATTTTCTCTTTGAGAATCTATAAGTTCGTTTTCCTTCTCGTTTCTTAAATTTTCAATTTCTTGTGTAGTATTATTTGTAATATCAAACGGGTCAGGTTCCAAAAAAGTGCAATTATTTGGTTCATAATTTAAAATCGACGAATGAAAAATTAACTTACTTGATATAATTTTAGCAATAATAAAATTAAACTCATACACCGATGGATTAAAATTGTTCCCTCCCTTTGAACGAATTTGAGAGAATAAATTTTCTACTGCATCCGTTTGTAATTTTGACGTTAAGATGTATGAGATATTGAGGTTTGTATCACTTATCGCAGAAGTTAATTCTAAAATACCTCTTATTGTGTGAATCAGACCGTTTATACAAAAAATATTATTTTTTGTTTGAACCTTAATGTTTTCCAAATACTCACACATATCTTTCAAGATGATATACGGTTCATTATTACTGTTCAGAGACAACCCTGAGTTTGCCTTATTTGAGCAGAATTGACTTTTACTATTTAACGCGTCAAATAGTTTGTCCAGTTTTTCAATAAATATTGCCGTTGCTAAAGCATGCTGTTTTGTTTTATTGGTCTTAAATTTCTTTAAATGGTCGAAAGTTCGAATTCCATTCGCGCAACTACGGCTTAAAATCTGTGTAGCTAAGTTAACTCTCATTCGCTCAAATGTGTTGGGGTATATGTGCCTTAAAGTTAACTTAGGGCAAACTCTTGTAACCGATTGACTGTCTATTTGGTATAGCTCACTAACTACACTCCACGTAGCTAACCCTTCCGCTGTAACTATATCATATGCTAGAAGAGTATTCCGAACTGACTTAAACAAATGTGGTATATCGAACAAGGCACACAATTTTTGGTTATACACAATAAAGAATGGTTGAGTTTTACGAACTCCTAACATCTTGTACGCACTGCGGTTATTTGTACCTTGATCACACACAATTCCTCTAATATTTAACCCCAATTTCTTTAACTCTGTGATATTTTTTAAAATTAACTCCTTTAGTTTTTGTCCACATATGGGACCTCCAGTTGCAAAATAGCTTAAAACAAATTTATCTGTGCTAAATAATCCCCGTGACATAAATACACATATGTATTCAGCGATTTTATGCTGTCGTTCACCATCTCCAAAGTCGACTACTCCTATAATTTGATCACTTGCTCGGCTATATTTTAGATCAGATCTTATCTTAATTTCGTCGAACAGTAAAATATGCTCTTTGTCTCGGTTATACATTTTCTTAACCTTATTTTCAATTTGCTCAATTAGATTTTTATTAAACCCCGGTTGTAACTGGTTTAAAATATTCCAATTGGAAATTGTCCTTACGGCGGGTAATTGCAAATTAAGAGTATTTCTTAAATACTGATAAGTTGAGTGTGATCGAAATTCTATACTTTGCGCCAAGCGTCGTTCGTCATCTGTATATTTAGAATTTTTGTGACGCTTTCTCAATAACATCTTACATAATTGTTTAGTGTTATTATTTAGGTAACTTAGATCGTCAATTTGCTCAGAGATTGATTTTTGCTTTAATTTTTTGTATTTATTCATAATCTTACTTTTAAATTTATTTTTTTCATTATTATTTCGTAATTTAGATTTTAATTTTTTATTATTTATTTCTAGAACCGTATATCTTTTTTTTAGCAAAGTGTTTTGTCTTCTATAGTACATGGTATTTCTTTCATTACGGATACAATTTTCACAATCAGTCGTTTCATTATTATTATTAGCAAAATTATCGTTCGTCTTTGGATTGCAGTTGAACAACCTTTTCCCCGGAGCAGGAGGGTAAGTCTTTAAAATGTTGGTCTTAAAATTTGTGTCAAGCACGCACTTATTATTAAAATAATGAATTATCAGTACTGCAAATCTCTGAGGTAGGTTTAACGGCAGAAGCTTGTGTTGTTTTCACTTTTCCTGGGTAAACTTTAACCGGATTTCCTAATCTTCTATTAGTAAAACTGGTATTTAAAAATAGAGTTGGTGTGGCAAATCTTTCTAAGTTGCGATTTTTAATATGTTTATTTTCGAAATGAAGATCACATATAAATAAATTTTTCTTATCACTTAAGTTAATTTTACATATCTGTAACCACTGTGCAAAACGTGCAGAATTATTTTTCGGAAATCCAAATAATCTACAATTTTTATCTGTACGTTTATTTCGTCCACAAACTACACACTTTCCACCAAATTTTAAATTTCTAATCATTTTGAATGAATTACTTTCTTCCACGATATTCAGCAAAATAATGATAATCGAAAATACGTTAAAAATACAAAAACAAAGGTCTTGTATATTTGTTATGTACGAATATAATAGGTATATAGGTAATATGCATATAATATAATTCTTTGTATTTTTCTTTTGTTTTAAATGGAATAGTAAACTAAAAAAAAACCAATGTACAGAACATAGACAGGTTTTAGCACCAAACGTTGATTATATTGGGTTTTAAAATAAGGAAAATTCATATCCATACAAATACATACCGTTTGTGTATTTCGATTCATGGGATTTTCCGCACTACATGCATATTTCAATCACAAACAACAAAAAAGTATTTCAAGGTTGAATTGTTTGTATTTCATTTACCATTTCATTTTAAATTTTTCGAACGACAAAACAAGAAGATAAAATTACTGTACAAGCTTAGATTGTCTTTGGTAGATGTAGCTAATAATGACAGGTGTTGAACTTAGCTATTACAATTAATAAATCTTGTTATAGATGGCTCTATTCAATTGTGGATTTAGAATCAAAAAGTAGAAATCCGTACTTTTTTGTTCGTGTATTCCTATCTTATATATATGTAAATAATCTTTGGTTATAGTATTGACTTTAAACTATATAAGACAATGAATGTACTAAATCACTACTAGTTATTTTTACATTGTCGGCGAGTTATCGACATTGTTGACACTTTGTCGACATTGTCTACGTATTGTCGACGCGGCAACGTAGAAAATATTAGATGACGCGTAATTGCCCATCCCTGGTTATCACTCACGATAACAGTGTGGGTGAGGATATTAAAGTGCGGAAAACGGGAAAACAGTGAAATTCAAAATAATGATACTATTATTTATATTATTTATATTTCAAGTAAAATATTTTTATTTTATTAAATTCATTTTTTATACTAGTAGACAAACTACTAATGAAGTAGTTCACCAGCAGCAGCAGCAGGGAGTTCCATAAGCATGTCCAAAATATAGTTAGAACAATCGGTAGCTGTAATTTAGTTTGCCGATTGTTCGATAACCTCAACGAGGTTATGCTGAACTGATACATCCGCCAACACCTGCCTTGCAGACAGCTTCATTTTTGAAAAACACTTCTCTATGCGGTTAAGCATTGGAGAATATGGAGGCAGAAATCTTAAATTTAAATTATATGATTCCACCAGCTCTCTGACCTGCGTTGTTTTATGGATAGCTGCATTATCCATAATGAGGGACGCATTTAAATTACTAGACGCTTGTACTAATTTTTCATTTAATTTCTGTAAGAATGTACAAAACTTACTGGAATTGCACGTGCTATTAGATTTTATTTTATAGTGCACGACGCCGTGGTCATTCGACCTCTAATAACTGGAACCTTTACCACAGCCTTCGTTCCTCGCTTTGATCGTGCGTGACTCTGTCGTAAATGTATAGGTTATAGCCACATTCATCTACGAAAATAAGTTTTTCTCGGTTCTGTTGAGCAAATCGAGAAAACTCTATCGCGTACACCTTCCGCAATTGAATCGTAGCAGCCGAATTGAAGTTAACACTTTCAGTCGAAGCCATTTAAGAGTTATTTTCAGTTTTCGTAGCGCATTATCAATTGTTGATTTGGATATTAATAAATTATTTTTAGTAGCCAATGTTTCCCTTATAAATTTTAGAGTACAACCGGGATTGCCTTCTACGTACCGCTCAATCAGATCCATGACCTCTGGAGTAAGCTTTCTTACGCCATTTCTTCCACGTGTCCGTTAAACTAGGACCTCTTCGTTTGCCTTATAGGTTTGTAAAATACTTTTCCCCTTATTTTCATTAACATTAGCCATTGAAGACGCTTCGACTATAGAATGTCCTGGTATTTACAAATAAAAAATATAAATATAATGATATAATGATATATATATATATATATATATATATATTTATATTTATATATATACATATATATATATATATATATATATATATATATATATATATATATATATATATATATATATATATATATATATATATATATATATATATATATATATTTAAACTTTTTCCAAATGAAATAAAACTTTCATAAAATTGCAATTTTTAAATCTGCCAAGGTCTGTCGATAGACATTTTAAATAATCCAGTTTATTTTTAATAATTTTATTAGGCTGACGATGAAACAAATTAGGAAAACCAGAAAATAGTGAAAGTCAAAATAATGTATTACACTGCGCCAATTTAAAAACGGAACAGAAATTTTCTTAGAAAAAATACCCAAATTTGAACGCTTGTATCTTGGTGAAATAACGCTTTTCAAAACAAATTTTTGTTTTTAGTTGAATGAAATGTTGCTTTCTATTATTTTGCGAAATGTTAAACACCCTACGATAAAATTTTAAACCATTTTAAATTTAACGTTTTTATGGAAAATAATAATTTAATTTATTGCATATATATTCGAAGAATCAAATTGGGCGCATCTGTGATATTAGTGTATCTGTTAGAAACAGGTAGTCTGATATTAAGAAACACGCATTGTGAGTCGGAAATATATGTAACCAAATATCAAAACAAATAATAATAAAACGGTTGCATCTGTTAATCTTATCGATTAAGATCACGTCGATCTGTTAGAGTTCCGTATCTGACTGATAATCATCGTCGACAACGAAGAAATTATACGTTGCAGTAAAGTATTGTTTACACAAGGAGTGGCCGCACAGAAATTTCCATAATAACATTTTTCTGAATTCTGAAGGTTTCTGAATTCTCTATAAAATGGCTGATTTGGATTTTGAAATGAAATATCGAGAAAGTTCGTTTACAATCTCAAACAGCAGCATACTATTATTTTCTTTAGACATCTTTTGTTTTACTCAAAAAAGTCATAAAAAACAAAATAAAATAAACAAATTCCAGTATCGAAAAAAAGGCATAATTTCCTTCAGTTAAAATCAAAAATTTTTTTGAAAAGCGTTATTTCACCAAGATACATTTTACCAGGCGTTCAAAGTTGGGTATTTTTTCTAAGAAAATTTCAGTATTTTGGGTATTTTTTCTAAGAAAGACTTTCACTATTTTCCCGTTTTCCTAATTTGTTTCACGTCAGTCTAATAAAATCATTAAAAATAAACTGGATTATTTAAAATCTCTATCGACAAATATTGGCAGATTTTAAAAATGCAATTTTATGAAAGTTTTATTTCATTTGGAAAAAGGTTAAATTTGAAATGGAAAATCTTGAAATAAATATATATAAATATGTATATATAAATATATATATATATATATATATATATATATATATATATATATATATATATATAAATATATATATATATATATATATATATATATATATATATATATATATATATATATATATATATATATATATATATATATATATATATATATATATATATATATATATATATATATATATATATATATATATATATATATAATATATATATATATATATATATATATATATATATATATATATATATATATATATACATATATATGCAATATAGCAATTATCAAAACCAGTCCACCACATAGTATTTTGGCAAAGTTGCTTTTGATATTTTTGACATTTCGGAATATATGTATCCATACGGAACAGTGTAAGCGTCTTTGACTCATGCTGGTTAGACGTCATTAATTGGAATGATTATGTTATTTATTTTAATGATGCTATAGTATAAAATTCGTTTAATTAATGCTCGCAAGAAGTCGGGCTTCTTATCACGTTGCCGGTAGCATCCATATGAACAATTGTCGGTTTATATTTGGTAATTATAGCAATTCTATTTTCTGTCGGCTTGACATGGCTTTTATGATACATATCTGTAATATCACAATCTGTAACAATATTGCTTCTCTCTAAATGTTCGGGGAGGATCTTGCACAATACTTCACTTGATATAATATGTTGCCTAGTTTCTTTATGGTAAATTCAAAATCAGACGTTTTAAGCATTTATAATTGAATGTTATGAGCAGTTCTATGAAAATTCTTATTTTTAAATTCTTAACATCGGTTTCCTCTTATCTGGCTTAACACATCGATATTATATATTTTCTATGGAATTACCTCTGCCAATATTCCCCAATTTTCAAATTCCTAGTAAGTATACCCCTAACTCGGAACTCATTTGTTGTATTAACTTTTGTATTTAAACGGATACAAAGTTTCTTTAAAAGATCGTACGTAATTTTTAAAGTGTTCATTTCAACATCCAAAGCAGTTATTAACTGAGGGATGAAAAACTAATTAAAATGTCTCTTTATAATATCGTATGTAGTTTTCTCCACTTAATGTACATTTAACAATTTAATTACTAACATTTGTTATTTGTTTGGGGTGAATTTCACAGGCCTAATCACTCCCTGAAGAAAACAACTGGGCGCTTCAATGATAGGAAATGTTCTGCTGGGACATATTGTTTCACCGTGTATCTTGGAAAACATTTCCCTTCATGTTCTAACCAAGATTATTCGTCAGATTAATTTAATTCAATTGGGCCAATCTCGTACTGTGTATATGGTTAGAGTGAACCTCCCAACCGAATGGCCAAACAGGATACCTTAACCATTAAACCTGTTTTCACCACTCATTTTATATTTTGAGTGTTTAAGTTTTTTAATGCTGTGTAAAAAGTATATTCTTAATAATTTTAACTAATTTGCAAAATTTGAGCTTTTTGAACAAAATTTGGATTGTTTAACATACCGGAGTTAATCTTTAAAATCATAATTACTTCAATGTTGCTAGTTATTTTTACAGCCTGTAACAGTTGCGGAACACTTTGTTGTTATCTGTTTTGAAATAAGCAACAATATCGTCATTATAAATGTAACACGATACTTTTACTTTTTTTCATTAAAAAATAAAATAAAATCTCAATAACGAATACCAGTTTCTCACATAACTGACTGAATTTGTATCTTCTTGATTTCATTCAGGAAAAAAAAAATTTGATTTACAAACATAAATCTCATTTCCTGTTCCATTCATTCATCATTGCATGAATTCATCCAATATTTACTTGCTAATTTCAACGGTAACATAAACTCTGTATTTATTCTCCATCCAATAAATCTAGAATTTTCAGTTTCATTTTCAACAGGAAAAACCAAATCTAGAAAAAAATAAAAATATCTCCTATCTTAAGATGAATGGAGAAATTGTATTTACACTAATATTCTTTTTCGTTTACGTATATACATACATACGTACATACAATAACACTTTTGTTGCTGTGACAAAAGACAACAAAAAAAAACTGTCCGACAGAATAAAATAAATGTGATTTTAAGTTGATAACGCGTGAAGTTACAGTTATACAGATAACAGTCTGAATTTCTTATACTACTCGGTGTACACATCTCTAATATTCTTAAATACAGAAACAACATAGTATACAACAGAGAAGAAACGAATGGAAAAGCTGTGTTATCCTTTCTCATCCTTACTTTTATTTATTTATATTTTTTTTTTTTTTTTGTATCAAAATCCACCTTTTATCCACACTCTTATAGAATAGAATTTTAATTCCAATGGAATATGGAATACAAAAAACAAAACAAAACAGAAAAAACTGAAAAGTATTTTCTTATATTTTTTCTGTGTTGTTTTCCCATTTTCCATTCTATTCGCAAATGAAAATTTTCAATGAAGATTTTTTTTTTCTATCGGAATGAGTGGCACAAAGATAAAGAATATATATACATATATACATACATACACAACAAGAAGGGAAAATAAGAATATATTTTTATTTTGAAAAAAAATGGTAACATTGTCACTGTGATTTTATATTCTTAAGACGATAGTCAACGTTTTTTGCTTCTTCGTCTTTTTGGTATTTCGTATTTCGTTTTTTTTTTGTGTAATTTTATTTATTTATGTTGCTTCTTAAATCTGCATAAAATAAGATGAAATCTAAGACTCTTTTATGATGCAAATAATGTTTGAATTTAAGAGATATTTGTTATTTGAAATGGGATAGATTTATTCACGTATGAATTTGCTTGATGTTAATTTTACAGTAAATTGTGACAACCGACATTTTATAATCGAAGGGACTAAATTGTGTAGATTTATTGTACACATCTTAAATAGACTCCTTATCGTTTATTACAAGTGCGGTCATCCTATACATATGTATATATCCACAGATATACAAAACTATATATCTACCTATAAAACCACAGTATAATTTTAACAATTTGCCACCAATGTAAACATATCCCGGATAAAATTTATAATTGTTTTAATTTTAATTTTCGAATTCATAAAATTAATTCTGGCACAAGGGGGATAAATGTCAGTCGAAATATGTTTTTTTTTTAATTTTATTTTATTATGGTTATGCTGTGACGCTGGATTTTTTTTATTTATATAATTTTTATCAGAATTTAATGAAATTCAAACGCACGTCTTTAAAACGACACAAAAATAATACGGCAAAACAAAAAAAAGTTACACCACAAAAGATTTGGGTCTGATTTGTTGGTGATAAGGCAGGTTTTCTGTTTTTTTTTGTTTTATATATATGTATATTTTATTCCAAATTATTAAAACTGAAATTGGTGTATAGTACGACACGATATACATACATACATTCATACATACAATTATGGTTAACAACACTTTTTGCTATAATATGGAAAAAAAATATTTACAGTAAATTGTTGTCGCCTTCAAGGCAATTTAATTTCTTCGATTTTGGATAACAAGCAGCTAAAATACCTTTGCGAATAATATTTTTTACCATCAATCGTGTTGTATCTTTACAAGATAAATTACTTGACATTAACGAAAATTTCGGAAAAGCATTATGTTTGTTTTATATATGTAGCAGGTAGTAATTTAGATAGTTGATTTTGATAAGACGAAAAACTAAATAAACATTATCTATACATACATGTTCATGTATGTATGTATAAAAAAAAACTGAATGTTAGGAAAATCAATGTCTCTGGTTATGGTGTGCCGAAAGAACGAAGCCGAAAAAAGGTCGTAAATCAATTTATAAATCCTCACCTTGTCAAAACATATAATTTTTTTTTTTTTCGTTTCTATAAAGATTTTCTTCCTGTTAGGCAATCAGCAGTTTATTTTTAGTCGGAATTTTCTTTTTGCCAGGCTTTTTGTTATTCGTTAAGATAATTTTTTGAAGGATAAATCCATTTTCGTAAAAATTAGATAAAATTTGGTGAAAATATATCCTTTTTGATAAAATAGAATTTTCTCGTATTTTTATTTTTTGTCTGTGATCGTAAAGTAGTTTTTAATGTTTGATGTTTTGTGTATACGAAGAAAGCATATTTGACGTTTCGAAGAATTATGTGTTTTCTCTATTTTTTAGTTCCGCCGCTTCAGATACGAAACAGATTTAAAATGTCATATTTAACTTACATATATTTCTGTTAGTTTTATGTAGTATTATTCGGAGAGATTAAAATGCTCATCATGTTCAAATATATGCCGAAGTGCACGAAATCAATGGCGATTTTTATACTTTATTTTATTGATCTCAAAATTAAAAAATTTTAAGTTTTTATGATATTTTAATCTAACAATTTTATATCTCTGGTTAGTAGCGTTAAAACACAGATTTACTGTCAGTTTATCGTAAACAATTTATCGTGAGCTAGGTTAGGTTAGGTAAGGGTGAACGTCCTAAAAGACTAGCATAGACACAAAATTGGTCCGTAGCTATAACACATTCGAGCTGTCCCTCTTCACTCGTTAAACCATCCTGAGCTTACCAAGAAGCGTTTAAAGTCCAAAGGGGAAGTTTCCATAAATTTCGTTCTGCTGTACGCTAGACTAGGACAGGTGCAGAGCAGATAGGGCACACTTCCCTCCTCCTCATCACCGCAGCTGCGGCAAAAATCATGGGCATGTATCCCAATGAGACAATGTCCCGTTATAGCTCCCACGACCATACCAATATGGTGCCGTCGAAACGATATCAGTTGGCCTGATCTGGACCGGTCAAGTCCAGGCCAGATCTGCCTTGTCATTACTCACGAACTGACGTTAGATAATCCGACGTTTGCTTCTTTTATGGCTTTTTCCTGAAGCAGCAGTTTACATGAAGCAAACAGTATCTTTATATCTCGCTTGCTTTGGGTTATTAGGCGCGCTGTGCCCCTGCGAGCCAGCTCATTTGCCTTTACATTCCCTGCCATATTGAAGTGCCCTGGCATCTACGTCAAACGGATGTTGAAGTGATCAGCCATCTCATTTAAAGATGCCAGACAGCTCCGTTTTTTGTGGGTTTGCGTTCAGTTCACAACTCAGAGAGGTAGCCAAGTGCGCACAGCATTCGCTCACTCAGCGTACAAGGATTAGTAACTGGTCATTAATGACCAAGTTCCAAAGAAGGGGGAATAAAACCCCACCTTGAGGTGTCCCTCTGCTCACGTATCTGCCGGGAGACGTCCCACCCAGATAAGCTGTCACGATCCTGCCTCTAAGCATTTGATCCATCCAGCTTTTGGGTGACCCGTATTACAGCCGCATTACTGATGAAATTTGGTTTGTTTCAAGGAAATGAAATTATCCTCATCCATTGACCACGCCTGAAATAGATTAAATTTTTTGTGGTAGCTTTTTTTAATAATGCATTTTTCTAAACATTTAAATTTTGTAAAAATATTTGAATTTCTACTAAATTAAGAGATTTCTTTACAATCGGTCAGCAACATACTATTTCTGTTCTAAAATTGGTCATATTCCAAAACATTTTCCAAAAATATTTTTAGAATCATATTTGCATCCAACTTGTAGAATTTTATCATTATCGGTCAAGGAATGGCTTAGTTCCGCTCCATTTGGCCTTTTTCGAGAACTTCTATCCAAAGTTATTTTAAAATCTTATTTCGATCCAACACACCGAGTTTCATTTTAATCCGATACGGAATCACCTAGTTTCGTTCCTTCAAATTGAATGACCTAGTTCCAATTAAATTAGGCATATTCCAGAACTTCTGCCAACCCTTAGAATTAAAAATTAATTTATTATACAATAAATTGTTATACTATAATTTGCTTACGTTAAATTGTAATACGGTAAATTGTTTACGATAAATTAACTGGCATCAAAAAACACAACACCCCTATTATTTACTGAACCATTCCTTTTATTTTTAATCAATTTACTTAATTTATGTAAATCTCTGTGTCAACATCGACGCAGTACTTGACGCATGGAGTGGACACTTTACTGACCTGCTTGATGTCCATCATGCGTCACAGACTGTTGTTGAGCCACCTCTAATACAGACTGCGGAGATTTGCACTGAGGACCCATCCCATGAGGAATTCACTAAAGCCATGCAGAGATTGAAACGAAACCGTGCACCGAGTGGACTGCATTAATTCGGAGCTCTTGATATTCGGAGGGGATACTTTGTTGAACTGTTTTTTCGACCTTATTCGATTAGTATGGCGAACCGAAGTTATGCCTGACGAATGGAAAGTGGCCGCGATATACCCCATCTTCAAGAAGGGAGACCGCTTGAAGTGTGAGAATTATCGCGGTATAGCTCTCCTTTGCACAGCTTACAAGTTACTGTCATACATTGTATTGGATAGAATCACTCCTCTAGCGAAGGGCTTGGTTGGTGACTATCAAGGAGGATTTCGTCCGAATCGATCAGTCACCGATCAGGTCTTTTCGCTGCGGATGATTCTATCTAAATATTATGAGACATCCATCCCCGTACATCAGGTGTTCCTGGATTTCCGGCAGGCCTATGACTCGATCAATCGAGAGAGTTTATGGTCTGCCCTGGAATACCTAGGAATGCCAACAAAACTGGTACGACTATGTAGGATGACAGTGACGCAGTCTCAATGCTGTGTTAAAGTTGAGAACAGGCTATCGACAAGTTTTGTAGTTAACTCGGGTGTTCGGCAGGGAGATGCTCTGTCCCCGATACTCTTTAATCTCATGTTGGAGTACATCTTTCGTAAAACTGAAACACCGCAGCGTAACATCTTATATCGCCAGTCCAATCAGGTGCTTGCATATGCAGATGACATATGCGTGATTGGACTGAATAGCAACGGAGTGAAAGAAATACTTGATCCGCTTGTAGAGTTTTCAGCTTCAGTTGGACTTCAGATCAATGAGTCCAAAACGAAATACCTGATCTCTGGTTTTAGGGACAGTGGCACACCAGAATTTAGTAGTGGCCACCACACGTTTGAGGGAGTGAGGAGGTTCAAATATTTGGGTTCTCTTATCACTCACGATAATAGTGTGGGTGAGGATATTAAAGTGTGGCTGGCAGCTGGCAGCCGTTCTTTGTATCCTCTAAGGCCACTGCTAAAATCTAAACACTTATCAAGTGCCGTGAAGCTGAAGCTTTACAAAGCGTTGATCAGGCCCGTTGTTATGTTTGGATGTGAAAGTTGGGCGCTGACGGATGAATACGAGAGATGGCTCCTAACATTTGAGAGAAGAGTCATGCGTGTTATCTACGGCCCAAAACGCGAAATAGATGGTACCTACCGAGCTCTGTACAATATCGAGATCAGAGATCTGATGAAGATCCCCGATATTGTACATGAAATAAGATCTCAGCGAGTACGCTGGCTCGGTCACGTTCTGCGTGCTGATCCGGAACGAATTGTGCAGCGATCACTGAAAGTAGAGCCACCATATGGTAGGCGCAGAGGTCGTTGCCGGCGACGATGGCTCCACGATGTAGAGAACGACTTGGCCTCTTCAGATTGTCTTAGACAGTATGAAGACCATGCTCAGGATCGAAACCGTTGGAGCCAGATTGTTGACTCAGTAAGGGGCCAGTAATGGCCTTTAATACTGTTTATTATTATTACTTAATTTATGATTTATAATTAACTATTTTATATATTTTATTTTATAATTCAATTTAGATTTTAAACTACAATTTTAATTATTTTACGATCCTGTTCATTTGAGGTGTACAGCAAAAGTGAGCGAGCTTTTTATTTTCTTATAATTATTTACCAATCTTACTTGATTCATTATAGGCGACTTAAAAGGGGGAATATTGCAAATTATTCGCAAAGAAGGAGGAAGAAAAAATAATTCAAGAATTAGTTTAAACTGACTAATTCTAAAATTAAGGTTTTTGGTTTTTACATCCATTATTTGTTAAGTAACTTTAATCGAGTATTGTGTACCAACGAATTTTAACATCAGAGTTAATTGAAATAACTCTGTAAAGGCCCAGCCAAAACAGTGGTAGTTTAGATTTGCAAGATTCATTTTTAAACCAAACGTGATAATCTATTTGAAAACGGCTGGATTGACGCGAACAGCGTAATTTATTTTCGAATTTTGCAAGTGGAATCTAACATCGGAAATGTAGTCATTGTAGTTATATTATAATATATACATGTAATATTTCAATGTCTGGATGAACTTTTTATTTGAAGAGGTATAACTGGAGAAATGGGCCCTATAATGTTTGCATTGGCATTTTGTTATAATTGATTCAATTATAAACAATATTTTATCAAAATAAAATAAAAATATGAATTTGTTCGACCATACATTATTACTACGTCTGTATTTTTGTTTAATTTACCAGGCTTGTGAATTATACACTCACTCTCGGCTAATTTAAATTTCCATCGCGAAATGACGGATTTTCATATTTTTTTATCGAAATCAACGGTTACCATAAATATACGAGCGAGATGGATCTACTGCGAATATGATGACTAAAAGTTCTTTTTCGATGGTAGGATATTTACACCTTTCTGTGAAAATAAATTGATTGTCTACTTGCATAAGTAATAGGCAGATCGGATTCTTTATTTTTTTGGGAATGGATGGCACCAAGTGCAACTTCAGATGCATATACGATGATACTTCAGATGCATATTACGATGGAATGATACATTTTTTGCCGAAGTTGGCGGAGGATGGATCGGAGGATTTATATATGTAAATCTACATTTTACTTTAAAAGATCGGTAAGAGGCTTTTGATGCTTTCAAGATTATTTTGCCAGAAACAGTTAAGAACTTATCAAACAATTTTTCATTAAGGTCTATATCGTCTAAATAAACCAGACATTATATATATATATATATATATATATATATATATATATATATATATATATATATATATATATATATACAGGTTAATCTACTTAAAATAAAAGCATACGTGTAAAATGATAGTGACCTCTGTCATATAGCCACCTTTTAAATCAAATGTACTGTAATATACAGATCGAACTAATTGATCATTAGTCTCCGTTGTATTAGGAAGAGGGTACACGTCACTGATAGTCGGCGAAAATCTACCACGATTCTCTTTTTTATTGTATTATCGCCAGAGACTTCTTCGGCACAACGAGAAGTGGAAAATTCCATAGGCAATTGCTATTTTCTATATTACTCCATCTTGTAGCATATCTTCAACTTGGGTATTTATTTATTCCTGTGTTCTATAATGCAAGCGCAACTGATACTGATGGATATAAGTAGGAGGACGATTGGAATGACAGATAATTTCATTGAAACTTTTACAAATTTTTAGTATAGATTGTTTTTCTTCGGGATTAAAATGTTTAGTTGAGATTCGAGTATCTTGAGTATTTTGTCAATTTGGTTTAACCAAGAATCGTTGTGATAAAAACAATCTTGTTTTTAAATACGAGTAGAATCAATATTCAGATCAACATTTTGATCTACCTCTATATAGGGTTTTACTTAGTGCTGGTAATGCTAACTATGCCGCTTTATTATTCTGTATTCAAATTATAAAATTTACTATGAAGAACATCTGTTATGATTTCTTTAGAAGAACGAATCAACGGAAGCATTTTGATTTAATGCGAAAAACTGGAATTATAATGATTTGGATAGAATTGATTTTTCACGGATTCGATGATGTATCAGGGCCAGCATCAGAATCATGAAAATGATATAAATTTGTTTGGTGAGATTTTAAAGTGTTTTCCGATTGAAATTGTTCTGCAGCAGTATAACATCAACTCGTTCTAGCAGAGTGACATCAATATTTCATGTTTTAGACGTATAACTTCAATTTCATCAATCTCCTTCTCAAGTGATTTAATCTGGTAATATCGAAAGAAAGAAATGTAGGTTTCTTATTACCGATTTCAATAAATTGAGTGCGGATGCTCAAGTTGGAAAATGCGAATTTATATACAAATGACTGATTAAGTCAAAATCTTTGGCAATATCTGTATATAACATCAATTTGCTTGCGATTTTCAATGTCTTTAATAGTGTTACAGGTGAACCCAATAAAATTAGTTGTAGTGTAAATTTCTTAGAAACTACCGATTTGAATTATGAATTAAAATCGGTAATCCCTAAGAGATTTACACTACAACTAATTTTATTGAGTTCACCTGTAACACTATTAAAGACATTGAAAATCGCAAGCAAATTGATGTATGTATATACAGATATTTTCAAAGGTTTTGACTTGATCAGTCATTGCGAAACCCTACAATATTTGTATAAATTCGGATTTTCCAACTTGAGCATCCGTACTTAATTTATTGAAATCGGAAATAAAAGATCTAAATCTATTTATTTCGATATACTAGTTTCCCATATATCTGTGCTTGGTTCTTCATTATATCGAGACTTTTACAAAATTTATAAAATATACAAAACCGTGGAACAACCCGAAATTTCTCGTATATCAAAAGATATCGTTCCACACAAAACTTAACCGACAGTTCTGGTTATTTGTTAATTGATGGTTTTCTACAAGATTATTTGAAGGTCAACTTCTTTAATAAGTTTATAACCTAAATGTTTCCATCTTCTTCTACGCAGGAATATGAAGGTTTCTTGTATGAGACTGCTTTTCCAGTCGACCTTAAGTTTTAAAGATATTAACAAAATATCGTGAGATTAGTTGACAGTAATATTTTCATAATTCTCGAATTACAAATTAATTTCGTATTGATAATATTCAATTTATAGGAAGCGTCCAAACTGTTAATTTCAAACATTTGAAGAAGGAACCAACATTTTAGTTTGAAAACTTTTTGCTATCAAAGGACCAAATTTTGGTTATTTTAAAAATAATTTCTATAATATATTTTTAAAAACTATGGTTATTTTAGATATCGAAATATACAAAGTATTTGGGTATACATGTGTACAACATATCTGGCAATAATCAATAACTTTGTTTATACCTAAAATTAGGTAGTCAAAACGAAGTTCTTGCGGAAGACTTTCTGTGAAAAAAAACTTTGCAAACAAAAATAATCATGGTGGAAATGATGTTATAATTCGTGGGAACAAATGCCCTTCAAACTTTATAAATCATCTGGATCTGATGGAGTGCTTCTGGTGCTTCTTAAAGAAGTAAGAGGAATATTAAAGATGTACTTATCTAAAATATTCGCAGGAAGCCTAAATAATGGCTACCTTCCCCGACTGTAGAGAGCGTAAAAGCGACATTCATAGCAAATGGGGATTCAAATCCACCAAATGAAGCAAAATCATACTGACCTATAAGTGTCTCATCTTATCATCTTCAGGCGATAGAGAAACTGATTGATCAACATATCAGAATGGATGACCTGCCGCAACATTTAGTGAACTGGCCACGAGCAAAAAACAGTATTGTCTCCAGATACTAGCGTGTCTTGGAATCACTGGTGCCATAAGAACTACTTCAACAGCCGGTGTCGAGGCTCTACTGGGCCTTAAACTGATACATATAATTCAAAAGAAGAAAGCTCTGAAGCAAAGTCTATGCTATTTAAAAATAATTTAATGTAAAAGACGCCAATCTGAACTTAACACTAGAGATGACATTTTTGGACTTCATCCAAAAATACAAAATTCACATAACAACCCGGGAGGATTGGAGAAACAAAACAAAATGGCTTCAGGAAGATGCACAGAAATGGTTCACGAATGGTTCAAAAATGGAAGAGGGAGTAAGAGTTGGAAAGTTGGTCCACGGTATACCAAATACATACCTCTTTCAAAGGACATCACTTTCAAGCCGAGGTTTACGCTGCAGCAACAAGATTTCAATAAACGTTGCAGGAACAAAATTACCAAACAATTTGTATAGTCAAGCAGCACTTAAAGCACGTAACAAGTACGGCTTAAATCCAATATATCAGATAAAATTTATATTTTTATCATTTATTATAAGGCCTGATGTATGAACGACACATTTAATATGCCAACAATCAAATGACTATGTAGGGATCTCTCGAAATATATGCCCTATTAATAATTTACTATGGCAGGGTCCATTTGAATCCGAGGATCGTTAGTGTTACTTTTTACTATAGTGGCGTAATGGTTAATCGAAAATTACAAAAATTTTCAAGATTATTAAAAACTAATTTTGATTTAGATCGAAAAGGATCCGAGGGACTTATAATTTTCGTTGAATGGTTTTCTTTGATATATGATGTCCTTCCAAAGTTTGACTTTTAATTGACTTATTCAACTTCTGTGCATATGTTGCCCCACTAATCCCTAATTTGGATTCGGTTTTCCCTGAGGAGGAAATTTGCGGTTTTGAATTTCCTTGTAGATACTGCAACCTGAATAAGTTGGCTGGGTGAGGGCGAGTGGGACAGGTTAATTCTCACCACTTTGCCGTATGTTGCAGATATTAACATCGTTGCCCAACCCATATGTGTTAACTCACTTTTCAAATCTTCTGTGTTAATTGAAGGATGTAAGTTTCTTATCACAACCAGATTGGTTTTATTCACCTTCTATTAGAATGAATGGATTTCTGGGTTTTGTACTGCCAAGACTTTAATGCCAGCTGGGTATGTCTTGGCATCTTTTAATTGGATTATTATTTTTAGGTCGGATTTCAGTCAGTTCCTTTCAAGACAGTTAAATGATTGATTTTTTCCATTCCACGCCTGACACAAATATTGGAGGCGCTAATGGCTGTTTTGCTTGGAATGGACCTTCGACTCCGTCGGGAAAACAATTGAAACGTGTTGACAAAGGCACTGTAGGTTGCGCTAACCAACCATCATTTATCTTTATTTGTTATCGTTTGTTGTTAGGTGATAGAGAATATATAACTTCATTTTGTAAATATCTTTGTAAAACTGAAGGGTACAGACAAGAAAGTCATTTATAATAACTGTTAACATTTAGCGTAGAATAAGATAAATGTTATATTTATTAATTAAAGAAATTGACCTTGAAATAATCTTCAAGAAACCAATAAATTAAAATATACATATAAGTCAGTATTGTTTTTTCCCGCTATATTCGAGCAGTACTTATAAATTCTGAAACTTTCTATTTTTAAATTGATGAGTTTGGCTAGGTGGGTCCAAAAAATTAGAGCACTAGTCAAATAAACCAGTGGTTTGAATTTGTACAGCCAGAGAGGGAAGGAGCTTCCTACGTTTACATTTACAAATATTTAATTACCAATTTCGAATCCGGACATATTACGTTCATTTCAGAACTATAGGTATATGCACAAACAAATGTTTACAACCCACTGCATACAAAAAATATAATCCCAATGTATGTACATACATATGTAATTGATACAAAAACATAATAATATATCCATAAAAACATAAAATTTATATAAAATTGAAATTTATAAAGCACGAATTAATAATTTGTCATAACCAAAACTTTTTTTTTTGGTACTCGTATTTATATAGGTATGTACTCGTATGTACAACAAAAAAATGAAAAGCTTTCAATGAAAATCCAAAAATATGAGAATTTGTTAATTTTTTTCTATATGTATATGTGTACGTATGTACATACATATGTACAGGAGATCCAAGCATATTTATCAATTTTATTTTCATAAATATTAATGTTTTGTTTTTGTAATCAATTAAAGATTAAAAAATAATAAAAATAAAATAGAGAAAAATGAACACAATAAAATTCATGTTTTCCCAATTTTCACAAAAATATAGAAAAATTTATGTTTTAATCTGATATGAACTTTTAAACTTTTCTTTTTTTTTTGTTTATTTTCATTTTGTGACTCTCGGTATATGTGAATGGGAAAAAAGTTTTTAATTTTAATTCGTTATCAGTTTTGATTTTTATTTCCTTTTCAAAATTTTCTTTTTATTGACTTGAAAATCTCAGCGATTTTCTTTATTTCTGCTTTCTATAAAATAAAATAAAGTTTTTTTAATTGAATTTTTGATAAGGAACAAATAAATATGTTTTGTTGAGCGCGCGGTGACTATCCAATGGAAATTTAACGCCGCCGATACCATTCGACTGTGCGACAGTTCGACAAGTTGTTTAACAACGTAAATGAAAAAAAATGTAAATACGAAAATAATAAGACAATATCGACCGATGAACGATGTGCTTGAATTTTTTCCAACCACTCGAGATAGACGGTGAAGTTGAATAAAAAATTCACTCTTATGTTCTTGTACAGTATAACGAAAAAAAGAAAAAATGAAAATTCTCTCAATGGCAATCAAAATAAATCATAACTACACCATCGCTACTTCTATATACTTGAAGATGAAGGCAATAAATTTATATTATTATGATTATTGTTGATGTTGTATATGATTACTTTCAATATTATACCGAGAAAAGGTGTATCAAACTTCATTTAGATTATTACGTTTTTGCTCCTCATTCAAAAATACAGACATACACATATGATGTAGATTGAGGGGTGATGAGTTTATAAATCTAATCATATATATGTATATATGATGTGTTACCACTAAGAGAATTTTGATCTTAATCTTATCAGCATGTTTTGCTCCATCGATAACATATAACCAATTTCCCATTTCCGATATGTCAGCAAAGTTCAACACAACAAGCGTTAATTCAAATAAAATTTGTAACAAAATTAGCAAACATTTGCCCCTTCGCCTCCTGAATTATTCGCCGTATGAATAATTTTCTATTATAGTTCGTAAATAGTAAATACATGTTACATATAAGTATAGCATATAAGAACATATATGTATGTATATATAGTTCAATTATAGGGGTGATTCAAATACACATGTGAAAAAGCAATAACACTAATAATAATAAGGGAAGAAACTAAAACAAATATCGGAATAAATCAAATTAAAAATTAGTCCAAACATACATAGTACACAAAAAAAAAAAAAAAAAAAAATCTCGTAGGAAATCAATGAAAATTCCATACTACCAATATTGACATTTATCGATTACTGAATCCCTTCCACACACAAACATATATAGCTATTCTCGAGATTTCGAGTTGATTGTCTTAAAACAAAAATTGGTTACTGATAAAAATATAAAAGGAAATAAAAATTTTCCGGGAAAACAGATTTCGTTTGTTTTTATTTTTTATTTTTGTCAACAGTATCCCGCCTTTTACGAAAGACAATTTATAGTTTTGTTTACAAGAAAAAAGTACGAGCGCATACAATAGAACAATAAAATGTATCATGTTTTTCCAATAAGCTGGAAAAAATCAAATTTTACGGTATTTGTCGAGACTTAACAATAATAATATATTAACAGTGCGACAGAGAGAATGAGATGATGACTAACAGATTTTCCAATCGAAACGGCAAAGCAAAAAATCGAATAAAATCAAAGGGTGGTAAAAATATCAAGAAAATGCATTCCGGCGAAACATATCTCATTACTTATTGTTGTCACCTTCTGTCGACGGTATAATTGTATGTATGTATATGATTGTTGTGTATATTGATTTCCGTTTTAATCGAATTATTTTCTCGTCTTCTCAAAATACAGCGAAAATTTATAGAAAATTATCGATTAGTAATGAAAACTTTTTCTTTTTGTGATGCTGCTTTCTAAACACATATTTTAATTTTTCGGTACAACAAACATCAGCATCCACATCTCTGCGAGATATGACGAAAGATAACGCCGAAGAAAAACAGGGAAAAGTGTAAAAAATATACATAAAGTAGTACTGCAAAGAAAACAACATAAAATCTAATTAAAAAACTTCGTTTGGTTTTCCATTTCATTTCCTTGAAGGCGAAATTATCCCTCTTGAACTTGCGGTATATTATGGAGCAACAAAATTTAAATAAAATCGCATAAAATGAAAATGAAAAGTACACCGCCACCGAAAGGAACGAGATACTCGTATATGTATGTACACATAAGTAACATAAGGAAAGAAATATCGGTCGTGATCTAATCTGCATATTAATTGCCAATTTTCTTGGGGTGCGCGGATGACGAAAATTATTTTCGTTTTGTGCGCGCTATTGATACACCAATTTTAAATTTTCTCTATTTTTTGTTTTTGTTTTTTTTTTAATTTTGGAGATTATCGCGAAGGGCTAAACGTTAATAATTTCACCTTGATGTTCGACACGATAATTGTTACGATGGGATTTGGCTAATTAATGCAAAATCCGGGGAAACAAGGTTTAATTCGTATAATAAATTGATTTGTTATTTATTGATTTTGGGATTATACTGCCCTTGCTTTGGACTGTTATATAGGTTTCAGTAAAGAAGAACAGTTGATTTTTGAATTGAAATTATTTATTCCGTTCAACTCCACCAACAGCTGGATTCAATATTGTTTAGAATGCATCTGTTCCATCGACAATTTCATGGCAATTTACATTTTTTCATTATCCGCTTCAGTCAATTTGTAATGCCAACATGATAGGAGACCTAACTACGCCCATTGCAAGATATATTTGGCAACATTGTAGAAGTAAATAAGGGTTTATAATTTTTACCTTTTGTTGATGCTTTCGCCCCAGTGCAGTAACAGATTCTAATGTACATATTATCCATATATACTTTTCATTTTAGAGTCGGCGGCATTTCGGAGCGGCCAAAGTTATAATTTCAATATTTGACAGGTCACAACTAAACTCTAGTGTTAAATCTTAGGCTTATGGACTTAATTTGTAAAATTAGATTCGTCTTGATTTATGATTTACTTAATAGATTACCACGGGTGGGGTCTATTTAATAAGCGAGAATAAACAACGAATAGAATGTCAAAATTGATTAAAACAAATAACGCGCAGCCCACAGATAATTAAAAATGAACTACTAAAAATACAAACGGCTGACCACGATTTTCCGGTGAAAGTCATTTTCATTTGAGAGAAGTACTGAAATCCGGTGTCCATATTTTAGGGAAACAATTTATTAAGAGTTAAAAACGCCTTTGTTCAGCGGATTTTATATAAGAGGACATGTTAATTATATAGAAGTGCTCGGATTCCATCTGGCGACTTTACTTTTAACTGGACTAACACAGGACTTTTATGTAACACATCCAAACAAATTGTAGCAAATTCCAAACGTCATGTTACTTCGTTCGCGCAATCACTTTTTTCACTAGAAGCGCATTCCATACTGTAATGGGCTAGTTATATAGACGAAAATAAAACGAAAAGGCGTAACGAAACATGGTTATTTTAGACATTAGTTGAGACATTTTAACATTTGTTTTTGAATTATTTCAAGTCTACTCACGTTTAAAATAGCTAATATAAATATGGTTATGGAGTTATATTTATTATTTATTAGACTTTTTATTGTCCTTAGTGAAAACCCGCAGCTCCAAAGAAACTCAAACAACTTATTTCACCGGAATTGAAACTTGTAACTAATTTTCTTTTTAGTTACCTATCCCAAGGGGATTCTGTTCAGTCAGTTGGGTGGTGCTATCGTCTTGGTAAAACCACAGTTCTGCAAATTGTATTGGAAACTTGTGTGTTAATTTATGATTTTAGGGTGCATTTTTGTCACCCCCTTCAATTGACGAATGGACAAAAATTTCTGATGGTTTCAATACCAAATGGAATTTTCCAAATTGTGTCGGCTCAAACTTGTTGCCATCCGTCTATCGCCAAACACCGGATCTCATACTACAACTACAAAAAATTCTTTGGTGCAATACTGTCAAAAAAAAATTTGGTGCAATACTGTCCTGTGAATTATGGCGATGTGACATTAGCAAATGGTGAAATGCTGGAAGGTCAATGGAGGCATGAAATCAATCAACCTTATTAGTTTCTGTTAGACGATTAGGGCAAATTCGATTTTAAATTTTAAAATTTAATTTTTAAATTCATTTTCGGCATAATTTCGGGGTTTTTCTGACAAAATAGGGAAATTATTGGCTCATATAGTCTCGAAATGTTTACCCGACGTGTGGGGTAACAACTACCAAGTACAAAGACCTAAGTCCCGTGTACCAAGTTACCATCTAATTAAGATTACCTCATTTTTGTTGACTTTTTGTGTGCTCCATAGTGAAATACACGAAAGTCTTCTTAACTTGGTAATCCCATGTATCACCTGAGTATTTTGTAGGAAAGGAATATCATTCAACATAAAATTATTACAAAACATCAGCGAAATATAAAAAAATCGATTACCTTATTTTTCTTGACTTTTGTGTAAGGTCCGTAATGAAAATATACGAATAAGTAAAACCTTAAAAAATATATTTAAAAAAAACTTTTTAAAAAACCACGCTAATATTTGCTTTGAAAATTAGAAAATAAAATTAATATGACTAAAAATATATGCGTGGGGCGCTCCTTCTGTATATACTATCTCTCAATATATCATTTTTACGTTAATACAGAAGACTGTATTCGACTTAGTTCCATTAGTGTTACTAAAAGACTTTACATCGTGTCTGTAGTAGTCTTAAATTACTAATGCCGTAAAGGAGCGCCCAACGCTTATATTTTTAGTCTTTTTAGTCATCGAAATTTGCAATCAATTTTTCGACCATGTTAACATTTGTTGCAAAAAGATAGATGATATATCTATCTTTGGAATTTACCTTTTCGAGTGCAATCCGAGAGCACTATGCCATATGATGTTTTTTTTATTATAATCAACTTTTATAAGTCTTTGTCAAATTTTGTAATCAATTTTTCAACCACTTGCGATAGTTCAATTGAGCTGAAATTTTGCATGCAGGCTTAACTCAATATGGCAATATAAAATGTCTAACATTTTTTCGGCCTGAAAGGCTTTGAAAAGCATAAAAGGCTTTAGAATATTGTATTGTCATCAAAGTTAAGCTTGCATACAAAATTTCAACTCAATTGGACTATAGCAAGTGGTTGAAAAATTGATTATAAAATTTGACGATACAAACAGACACACGCAGAGTGAGCTAATATAAGCATAGTAAAATAAGTGTTATACATAAAATTTATAAATAATGCGGGGATAAATAAATAAATAAAATTCATTTAAAATTTAAAGCGAATGTCGCCAACTTCGAGACGTAATTCGTTCTGAATAAAAAATAAAACGAGACGAGATAATTTGGTATTTTTGGTTTTTTGGTAATTGTTTCATATAGTGTTTAATGAATCCGCAGCTGCAGACTCTTGACATTTTTTTTATTAGACCTAGAATTTCGGTAATTTCCGAGTCTTCGTTGGAATGTTTGGATCTTGTAGGTGTTGCTGGAGCTGGAATTGCCACATTGATTATGTACAGATTGGTCCACGTCCCCACTATAATCAAATTGAATGAAATCATTAAAATTTAATATTTCGTAGGACATTACCGTTTCAGAAGATTTTACGGGTGTCGAAGTCTTGCTGTTGTTTCCTTTGGTTCTATTTAATATAAAAACATTGAATACATTTTTTTATGAATAAAATATTTAAAAAAAACTCACACAGAATTTCGTATACAATTCTTTAAGCATGAAAGGCTGTCAAAGTGGCTCCATCTGGGACAACAATCAGCATTGTTACCTAATGGTGCTGTTTTGTTAATAAGTTCATTTTTTTGTTGCTTTTGGGTCCATATTAGGTCCTTATATTTGTGATTTTTATTTTAAATGCTTTTTCTCGTATAATTTCGGATACTTTTCAACCAAAATTATTAACCGTCGTGCATCGATGCATTCTACCTCGACGTCAGAATCCATTTTGTATTTCATTTATTTTGTTTTGACAATTTGACATAAGTGATAGTATATAACCGTAAAGACGAACCGAAACAAATTGCATTGAATCAATTTTTCCGTTCGTTTTCATCTCGTATCTTCTATATAATTCGTGTAGTAGGTTTTCATACAATCAATTCGTTCGTTTCATTTCATTCTGTTCCGGTTTCGGCTATGTAACCAGCCCATAGCAATCGACAATAGAAGACAATTTAAATTTATTTCATCGCAGTAAACAAAACATTCAATCGCCGTGAACAAATTTGTTTACTTTTGTCTTCAAAGCTTTATGATGTTCAATCGTTTTTTCACAATTGGCGACGGATTTACTAATTATCATAAATAAATTCGGTGAATCTCTAAGGGACTAATCACACCAAGCGCGAATTGCGAATGCGAGTAAATTTTTTTTAGAAAATTATGACATAAAAGTGATTTATTTATTTACTTATCTTATATTAATTACACTGGAATGATCTTTTCAATCAAATAAAACCAAATTTTGGCGAAAAAATACTTTAAAATAAGAAAAAGTTGAAAATTCGCATATAATTTAATAACGTCACAACATTATTTACAAGTATTCACTTTCTGATTATTTTAAGCTATTTTTCTGCCATAGTTTGGCATTATTTGAACAAATTATTCCAGTGTTATTAATACAAACAAATAAAATAAATAAATCACTTTTGTGTCATAATTGTCTAAAAAAAGATTACTCGTATTCGCAATTCGCGCTTCGTGTGATTAGTTCCTAATAGTAGGCTTTACGTAACTTTACGTAACGATTTGTTCCCGGAGTTGTCTTTTTTATTTGTCTCGTTGTTCTATGGGTTGAGTGTCTCGGAAACGAATAATTGAATTATATTGCTGGTCGACACACATAATATCAACATATGTACTACATTATGAAATCATAATCGACTGATTGTCGTATTTTTCAAATGCTTTTTTAAATGAAACTATGTAGTGGCATTACCATTCCAAAAAAATTTTATTTGTCGTATGTTACTTCTGAAGATGATTTAAATAATCGCTTTCATTTAAAAATTCTAGCATACGATGTTCAGTACTAAAATATTTAAATAATGATTTGCAAACTTTAATAATTTGTTTAGTTCTGCATTACTTTCGTTGAATACATTTTTGTTAATTTTTTTGGTAACTGAAAATTAATTGAACGTACCACAAATTTATATAGACAACCACACATTTATATTGTATGGGCAAATCAGATCGATTATGTGGAGACGGTTGATAGCAGTAATTATTAAAACTAATGAGATAATTTGTAACTAACAGCAATTCTAATTAAAATTTTAATTAAATAAAATATTTATTTACCACAGGCACAAAAAAATTAGAAAAACAAAATTTTTAACATATGTACTACTAAATAACCCAAAAGGTTTGTTCCCTAACAGCAATATGATATTTCGAACCAATATTAATATCTATATAGAAAATGTGGGCAATATTTTAATACTGAATGTTAAAATCGAAAACTGAAAAATACAATACAAATACAATAGTAAAAAAAAAATATTAAAATTCATACCAAATTTTAGTCAACCTTTCCAAGCACTCACATAGTAACACACACGAAAAACTCTCTTACATCAGTGATAGACAATTTTTTCTGTGTTTCACTATGTGAGTCATTGTCAAGGCCAATTAAAATTTAGTACCGGCATTTTATTTTTTTATAAAATTGTATGGAACCAATTACTCAATGAAAGATGAAAATAATATGGGGCCCAAAATTGAACCTTCAGCAATATCTCAATCCTATTCCAATTAAAAATTTGTTGCGTAATAATATATTAAAATTGCCTAGGAATAAGACCAGGCTATTAAATTCGTCGTTCTATGTCAAGGGTGTCGGTTGCTGGAATAGTTTACCATCTTCTGTTAAATTGGCAGCGTCACATGCAGGTTTCATAAAATTATATTTTGCAAATCTTTAAACTCTTTTGTACACGAAAAACTAACTAGTATCAGGGCATTTGTAGATTATTTTAATTGAAATTATTATTATTATTATTATTATTTCATTATTACTTCTGTTATATTGTTGTTGCTATTATTATTATTATTATTATTGTAACAATTATTACTATTATTTTACTTTTAGTGTTAATTTAAATATGCTTACAAATTAAAGTAACCTATACGGAAAGTAATGAGGCTTGCTTGACTTGCGTGACACCTTCATCTGACCGATTGACGAAACGTGACGACGATTAGTCTTCTGTGTGTGTTCAAAGGCAAAAAATATAGTGACCGAGATATCAAGAAATTTTATAGAAGGCGAGCAGCACGAGGTATGGGAGCCCATTTAAATTAAAATTGCTGACAAGGATGCAGCCGGTATATAAGGGTAATAATTAATGTAGGACAGTTAATAAAGTCAACAATATCAACATAACAAACCAATATTATTATAGATAGCACCAACTAAAATTTTAGGTTCAACTAAATGCAATACCAAAAACCCAAATTCTAATCTAGAAGTAGAAAAATGTTGGCAATATTTGTTCAACTTTAAAAACTGAAAATCTTGGAGTCATAATCTACAAAATACGGAACACGAGCGAGCAAAACTCATTATAAAAACGTAAAACATTATCAATAACCATTTTTATCTACGAATTTATTAGCTGTACGATACGAACATACATCAAGGCACATGGCGCCTTCCTATAATTAGGCAAATATGTAGTTCAATAACCCTGTACATTTTATTACATATTTTCATTACTAGTCTCATTGCTTGACCACTGCTTGTTGAATAGTTACGGAATGACATTTGGCATATCCACATAATTTTTGATTCCACATTTTCAAAATATCATTGAATGTAGGCCAATTAAGGTGTTATAGTACTCAATCCAATTTCTCTGTTCAAAAGCTTATATATACGAGTATGTATAAACGGTGGGAAACCGTTTAATTTTTAATATTAAACAGAAAATACAGAAAACTCTACAGAAGCCTTCCAGGACGTTTAGAAAATTGGGAAGAAAGCGTTGGCATTAATAGAATTTTAGCATTAGGGGTTTCCACGTAATTTTATATAAAATTACATTTTTAGGGGAATCAAACAGTGATTGACTGACATTAATAATATACAAAATACCCAGAAATGAAATAAAAGCCGCCCGATACAGAAAACACTGTGTATTAAGAATAATTCTAAGAATTGGGCATTAAAAAGATTAGGCTGAATTCTAGCCAAGTACCACCCCCAAAAATATAATTCATACGCTTCTTTGGAAACAACAATGCCAAAATAAAACACTTAAACTATACTCGAGGACACACTGGTATGTACGAGACATATATGTACATTTTCCTAATCACAGATTTCGAATAATTATGATTTATACTAATACGAAGAAATGCTTTGTACTTCTGAATTTCCTAAAATCAAACTGATTGTTATGAAAGTAACAAGAAATTCGACTATCCCTAAAACGGACGAAGGTCTTTAGCTATATGTATATCAAGGTTGGTTCGCGATTATTATTTTTCAAGTAATTCAAGCACCATCATACGGCCACCATCGACTAAACACGAAGCCTGATCCTGTTGCACCAACTTTCAGGATTAGTTTGGATGGTGGCATATTGCATAATGCATATTTTTAGTTAAATGAAGTTTGATGAGAGAATTCCAAATTCCCCCTGCCATTGGCACCACTGGATAGACTTGTCTGAAAGCACCACTGAAAAGTGCTCATTGGGACGTTCGTTAAAATCAATTTAAATAATTGACGCTTTACGTAACGCTGTATACCTCTTTCTGCTGTTGGTTTTATCGAAGAAACGGACAAAGATATTACTGGTACAAAGAGACCGAATGAACGATGGAGTGTCGTTCCACCACGTTCTAATAGTAAAGTCACTATTCCAGTCCAGCTGCCACAGCTATGTCAACTCGCCCCCTCACTGTACTCAAAGTATATGAATAATGAAAGTTTAGCCAGATCCGCCTGGAGTTCCCAAGAAAGATAATTTAGTGTCTGCATGACCTGAGGTTGCTTTCAGAATTTTATAGTTATTACAATAATTATTTAAATGATCATACATATGAGCACCACGAACAATTTATTTGGTTATATGCAGTTCCAATAAATCGTAACATATGCGGTATTGGCAGTCCGATACCCCCACAGTCTAAACCATTACCTCTTAGAATCTGATCGATTTGCTGTAATACTGTATTTTCAGATGCAGATTCATCAATTTCAACCATATATCTTCTGTCATTGGAGCTCTTGACGGCATCCACAATTGGTGATGTTGTTTGGCAGAAACAATACATATATACATATATAAAAACAGTTATCGCCATTAACATGGCATATGTGTGCTCTGCATTTCCTCTACTTCTTCAAGTAGACCTCCTAAATACATCGTGCTGATATTGTTCGTGTAGAAATCGATACTTCTACTGCAATTTTTTCATCCCCGTCTCGAAAATATACATTTTGGAAGCCATCATCATGAACTAATTTTAACCTTCAACTAACATTAACAATTATGTAATACTTATGTCGGTGTGTGTGTCTATGAGTTTATGATAAATAAAGAAAAATTGTATTGGAATTTAATTTCATAAGTATTTGTGGAGTTTTGTAGAAATGGATTGGAAGATAGGAAATTTTGTAAAATGTCATCTGGATAACAGAACATGCTGGAAGGTGAATCAAAGTTTTAATGTTGATCATGTCATGTGATATATCAAATGAAATGTATTTTTATAAGCAATCTGGTGGTTTATTCTGAATTATTAATAAAATATTAATTTGCAAAGTGAATTATTATATTTATTATGATTTATGTTAGGCGCAGCTTCAGTTTGGAAAAATACTAAGCAACAATTTAGGATTCGAATTCTAGTTTTTTTTTTCTAAAATTTGGTCACAAAGTTGAAACTGACACTTGATGAGAATGTCAAAATGAATATCAAAAATGGACATTATTGATAGATTTAAAAATCTGAAAAATGAATAATTTAGCGATGATTCAATGAGCCCGTTGTTAAACACAATAAACGATATATGAGTTTTGGATAACATTAGTTTTTTCATTAATGAAACCAGATGGCAGGTTGACATGGAAAAACACAGATGGTAATTCGCGATTTTGTGTTAGCATAGCATACAATTAATTAGTGTCAGTGCCGGGCAACTATGTTCGCGAAGTGTGAATGTAATGTGTGCCAAATTGCACTCATCGGTCTAATTTTTCCCATTTAGTCAGCCTCTATTTCACTTACATAAATGTTCTTGCAAATTTTTTGAAGCTATTCCGGTATTTTGGTGCAAAGCTAATGTTGCTGTATCATCTGTAAATGTATAGACATTTTTAGATAATTTGAAGTTGGTAGAACTGTTGTGTAAATTAAATATAACATAGGACTCAAACACTGCCTTTTGTGGAACCCCTGCATGGATTTTGTATAATTTGATGGATGCATTGTTATATTTTTCTAGAAATTTTCGATATATGCTGTGTGCCTAACACCAATTTTTTTGATTACAAATTGTCAGTGCGTCAATTGTTATAAACATGTCGATTATGACAATTGTAGCACTGACAACTAAATTGAAAAGTGTAACCTTACGAGGAGATTATTCGCTAATTACCTGGTGGTTATTACTGGGTAGTATCATAATGTTTTGAAATGAAAAGTCGATAATTTAGTTGAAAATGTCGGTATCAGGCACACAGTATAAGCATGATAGTTTTAGATGATTACTTTATCAAAAGCTTGGGCAATTCTTAGAAAATAAAATTTATATTTTTCCAGAACATTTTAAGCACTTTTGCGGTTGTCAGATCAAGTTCAGGTGGTTTTTTGGATTTTTTGGAGTATCCGCTTCATAATTTAGCAATTAGATATTAATACCTTACTTAAATATTGCCTGAAGTGATTGAAAAAGTAACAAAGAGGCGCGACTAGTTGACGACCGAAAGTTTTCAGAATAGTTAACCGCAACCATCATCAAATGAATTAAGACCTTACAACATATCTCTCAATTCAATACATGATTATCTGTATATCCAATCTAAAGTGGATACCTCATTCGTTGGATTGGGCCACTGATTGAAAAAATTCAGCAAAGATTTTTACGATATACTGGTGGTCATTTCACCGGTCATTTGAGTACTTCATGTGCGGAGGCAGACTATTGTCTGACTTTTTGGATTAAATCACTGTCTTGTAATATATTTAGGTATGACATACTTATGGTTAGTTTAAACCTGAAAACAAAGAATTTCTTCCTTTTTTCACGATTCATTTGAGTTGAATGATTTATTGATTTGCAAAATTTTCGGTCAATCTTCTTTTTCTTTTTGATATTTTTGAGCAATGTTGATCTAACTAACTGAGATTTTGGAATTATAAAACCGTGATGTTTAAACTTTTTAAAAATAATAACCTGGTCAAAAATAGACAAGACTTCTTCTTATTTATAAATTATGGGAGCTGCTAGCCTCTGGGATATATACGATACATACATAGGCTGCGGACCAATTCACGGGCCCGTTTTCAATTTACAGAACATTTTCTAGAAATGGGCCTTTCGAACAAAATTTTTTATTTATCGCAAATGATATTTACTCAACCAATAGTAGTAGTAGTTTCCTAATAACAAAAATATATCTCAGAAGCTTCGTCAAAAATCGTCAACAAATCTACAATTCTGAAAATTTCCAAAAAATGAATAATTTTAAAATTTAAAAATTCTGTCAAACTTTAGATCAATTAAATTAGTGCTTGTTGGTTACTATTTTCAATATTTTTTTTATATGTGAAGGTTACAAGTTTTGTTACGAGACACGAATCCTACACTAATAGATAAATTTCACTCAGTAGTCGGTTGCTTAGCCTGTGAGATAATGGTTTTAGTTACCCGATAATAGATGTCTCTATAATTTATAACTCGATAATAATGTCTCTATAAGCCTACAAATTTTTCACGGTGTATTTATCATAACGTACGATAATTTTGGCTGTTTTAAATATTGTTTCGTTGATTGTGAAGACTAAGTGAAAATTTAGGAACAGATAATTTTTATTTGTTAATTACTTATAAAAGCAAATAGTGCAGCAAAATTACTGATGTGCAATAAAAAATATAAAAAAATTAAACAATGCCACAAATGAGTGGGAGGAGGTCAACGGTGTAATACCGTGAGAAACATGCATACTGACACATTAAAAACGCTCAGATAAAAAAAACGGTTTTAAAATTCGTCATTGATTCGGCAAATCTGGCAGGGTTTCTTTCGACCTGATATTCCGCTAATGCTTGGTTGTGGAAGTCTGTGCTGGCCGGGTGCCCCAATTATTCTAATCTATTCTTCAAAGTAAACCTGAACCAATTACCCTCGGATTGCTCACCGTTTCTTCTATCTGAGAGGTTACCAACTTATTCACCAATAAATGGAGAAACTGTTGACTCGTGTAAGTATTTTTCGTACTGATTATCTCATTTAAATTTCTATAAACTATTAATGTTTTCCCAGCATTTGGTTTTTCGGTTTACATCTCCTTTATGTTTATTATATTGAGATTAGTTTCGTTAACGACTACGGTATCATAATGAACCGAAGAAAGAAAATGAATAGGCTTATTCTTCTTCGGTACATATAACACCAAAGCAATGTTGGTCGTGAAACCAAATTCTGTTAAGTGCATTGCGCGGCTGCGATATATTTATTTAGGAATAAACTTGTTATTTCACAAAGTTCCAACAAAAAATTTCATTTTTAAAAAATTGTCAGCAAAACTCGCAAATTAGGCTCGCTAGTTCGAGTAGCACTCTTTTTCCACGATTGCGCTCATTTAATTGGTCCAATTCTTTTCAAGTATACAAAATACTCTTACCAGGTTATAACCACTGGAGAGTTTGCAGGCCCACTATATGCCATATTTGGCTGGTTTTGAGGGAATATATTGTGTGAATTTTGTATTTTTCCTGAACGGAAACAGGTGCTCGTCAACAGTTATTGATTCTGCTGATAGGTATATGCTGCGTTGCTCTAATCACCAGGTTATTATTTAATTTCCACATCAATGATTTACGCCAGTAGCCAACCAAATTTCATTACAAGTATCCATTTTGCTCCTCTTTCTGGGTTTTTATCAATTTTCGTGATGATTACTTTCTTTGATGTTGGTGGTTCTTTATACCATTTTGTTTCATCCCGCGCAATGAAATATCCATTAGAGATATGTTCTTCTAGATATTGACTCGCGACATCATTTTATGCATGTAGCTGTCCCCATACCTCATCATTGTTACTTCCAATTCCACATCAGTAAGCACTGATTTCGTCATTCAATTACAAAAATATTTTTATTAACCACAAACAACAAAATTTATTCAAAATGCAAAATCTAAAAAAGTATTACCAGACCTACAAATAGGCAGAAGGATTTAAATTATCTTCTAAATTTACACAATTTTAAATTAAATTCGAAAATCATTTGACTAACGCATATTTGACACTTTTAATCGAATTGAAATTTTGGAACGCTGTCCTTAAAAATTAACTTTGCAACCCTGCAGTTGAACAGCGCTGCCATTAAGTATTAAGTTAAATGTTCTAGAGATGATAAAATGTTACAGCATCTTATTATAAGATTCTTGAGTTTAATATCTCTATAAAAATTATCCATTGCTATAGCTATATTGACTTAATTTTTTATATAAACATTTCAAAAGTTTACCTATGATTACGAATCTTTTTTTTTATACAAGATACGAAATTGAAATCTTAGCAAAGTCTTTTTACAAACATACTCGTAGAGTTGGTATAACTGTATAGGAGATGAACAAAAAAAAAATCAAAAATTTAAACGTAAAAATTGCTTAATACACCGATTTTTTTCTTAGCTGGTTTTGTGTTGACTTCATATCGTATCCGTAAGAATAATAATAAAAAAATAAAAAAAAAAAAACGAAATCAATTCATAAGACTTTTATTCAATAGTAAACAATAATCTTAGATAAGAAGTAGAATAAAAAAAAAAAATTGTGTTCTTGGTATAATTCCAAATCAAATAACAAAAACTTTTTTTATTTCTGTTTGGTTCTATTCTTATACATATCTAGGTAGCATGGATGCATTTTGAACAATCAGCAATATTAACAGTACATAATCATGTGATTACCAGAAATCCCCGTATAAGTGTATCACACGATAAACATGATAAGCATAAAACATTTTTTCTTCATATCAATAACGTGCAGGAGGAGGACAAGGGCAGGTATATGTGCCAAATTAATACGGTGACGGCGAAAACACAATTTGGTTATTTACATGTTGTTGGTGAGTACCCAAATTAATAAATAAACAAAATTATATTTTTCCAAATACATAAATATCGATAGTTTGGTAACAAAACTAATCACAAATACGTATATATATGTATGTCGTGTCTTTCCATTGCGGTGTACAAGTCTTAGTATATATTGTTAGAATTAGAACTTTTTTTTTGTTTCATTCGATTTGAAACGAGTACAGAATTAACAATGAGGTAGAAATACGTATATATACGGAATAATTTCCAGAGTTCAAAAGTTATATTTGTTTTGTTTTTAATTTCGTCTTAATTAATGATATTTTTCTATACTCGTGCAAACGCAGAAGCATGATGCTGATTAAAAGATCTCTCTATATATGGTTTATCTTATCTTCACACCATTCGATATGATGAACGTATACATATATATACATATGTAATTGAATGATAGTAGGTCGTACGGTAATATATCGTCGGCATGTGAAGTCTCATTAGTTGCGCTACAAAAAGATTTAAAGTACTATATTCAAGTGGATTTAGATTTTGTTCCAAACAAAGCCAACAAAATAAATAAATTTTCATTCCGATTTATTTCATCAAAATTTATGGAACTACTCGTATACTATATACATACTATGTACACAGTCGTACAAAAGAAGGAAATGGCATCTCAAAACGTAAAAAAAAAACCTTTTCCAATTGGTATCTGCTGCTTCGTTTTTTTTTCGAACCAGCAACAACAACAAAATTGTAGAATTTAAATTTTTTTCTTATCTATCGTTAAAAAATCTCTGGGTAGAAGTCGAGTAAAAAGGGTAGTTTTCATTTGATATAACGCAAGAAGATAAAGTTTCGTCTTCGTTATGGTATGGTATAAAGATATTTTGTATACATACATATGTGCGGTTTTACTTAAGATTACTAAATTTTTAACTTTATTTCATATCATTTTGATTAGTATTATTTGTACATATACATATTATGTATATGACTTTAATATAAAAGAAAATGATACAAGCAAAATAAAAAAAAACATCTTGAGAGATCTAGTATAGATGACGATACGATAAAAAAAAGTTTTGAATTTTTTTAAAAGAATTTATTTTTATTTTTATAAATGAGTTTATTAGCATTATGTGTATAGTATAGTAGTTAGGATCCAAGCGAATTTTAATTTAGGTATTTTGTGTATACTATAATAAGATACCTGCGGGAGGTTCAAAAGTTATATTTGATCTTGGTGCTGTGATAAGCCATATTATTTTATAAATATATTATAATTCTAGGGGAGATTATACAAATCTTGTTAGATGTCTACATATCGAACAAAAAATTGTTGTTAGCGTTTGTTTTAGTGTGTTATTTGTTACTGCCTTACATAACATCCAGCACCATCCACTACTCTTTTCAACTTCTTTAATTCTTGAATAAAATTTGATCTAGCAAACATTCATTATCAATTACAATTCAGCCGTTCTATTTAGATAAGTCTGCATACATTTCAAAATTTGTGATTCAAACCAACTGTTTCTAATTTTCTAAATTATTCTATAAAAAATCCATTCTCATATTTTTTAATGTAAAATTTAGAGCTTATAATATTTAAAATCTGATGTTCAAGGCTAAACTAAACCGTTCAATTATGAAAAATAAATTAATATAAAAAAAATATCCATGATTTCCACTCAGAGTTTTAAGAATTTTTGAAAATACGATATTCTGAAAATTAGTTTTCAAAATTGGACGGCCATTTAGTGTTGTTTGCCTTGAAAATTATATTCTCAATATTTTAGCCATCAATTTATATTAACCTCATAATTCTTATTCTTCAATTCTATTCCAAAGGTTAAAAGTAACGAAATAACAATTTTTTCAGAATTTTGCGGTTTCATTTTTCTATTTTCAAATGAATATCGAAATTCAAAATATTTTTCTAAAATTTGTAATCCTCCAAACTTCCTATTAGAACCCAAGTTCTAATTACTTCTCTCCAATTTTTAAGAAACAATTATTAACTTCACATAAATGGAACCCAGGATTGTTTGATGAGTCTTAAAAAATTTTTTTTCCCGGTTTGTACACCTGCACAAATCTGCTGATGTGGCAGGATTATGACGGGAGCCTCTCTTCATATTCATTACATGAAGTATATGAATATATCTGTGGTCACAAATCAAAGGGGCATTTCTCGAGTTATGCCCTTCTTTAAATTATATAAAATTCGAAATCTACGCACTCGATTTAATATACAAAATTTTTTTCGGCTTTATCCTATGAGTATTAAATGAATAAACAGTACTTGTTGAAAGGGCACAACTAGAGTGATTATTGCTTTGCATGTTACATAAGGGCACATTTCGAGATAGTTCGTTTTACAAAAATTAAATATTTGAATTTAAATACCTTAGATGTCATAACTCAATATATGTATGTGAATTTAGAAAAACAGACGGGCACCACTGGGAATTTCAAAAGTTATGCCCTTTAGTAAAATGTTTTCATATTTTATATTTCCTTTTCAATTGAGTTGTTCCCTTGTGTGGAATGTTGAAAAAGTTTTATATGTGATTAAGTTTAGTGAATGCCATTTGTAAAATTTTTTGTTTCAGTTTCAAAAATTTAACTCCAGTTAGTGCATTTTAGTAAGTGTGTACGTCAAGTTCAATTTAAAAATGTCTTCTAAACGTGCCAAAAAAATGGTGGAAATGGCTGCAACAACAGACAAAAACAAAGTTTCCAGCGTATGAAACTCACTACTCGCTGCGAGATAGTTCAAACAAATATTTAAGTGCTGACTTAACTCTAACACTGATGTATAAACTTTACACGGAATCCCACAACAAACCGGTTTCTATATCAAAATATTCATCGGTATTTAAAGAAATGAATTTAAAATTTAAACCGCCTAAAACAGATGTTTACAATACCTGCGAAACGTTGAAATGCAAAATTGACGTAGCCACTGATGCCGAACTTGAAAAGTTTATAAACGTGCAAAAGAAACACCACGATGATGCAGATAGATCATATAAAATGAAAGAGTTGGACAAATCATTAGCTAAAGATGATAAAAATAAAATTGTTTGCACATTTGACTTAGAACAGTGTCTTCCCACATCATATTTGAAAACGTCGTTGTCGTTTTACAAAAGACAACTGTGGACTTATAATCTTACAGTACACGATTGCATTTCGAATAGTCCATATTGCTATATGTGGGATGAAACCATTGCAAAACGTGGTGGAAATGACATAGCGTCCTGCTTATTTGCATTTCTAAATTCTATTCCACAAAATATATCAAACGCAGTTTTCTACAGCGATTCTTGTCCAGGCCAGAATAAAAACTCTTTTGTTGCATCTATTTTTACTTTATTTTTGCAAATTGGTTCAGTTGAATCTATTGATCATAAGTTCTTAACTGTAGGGCATACGCACATAGAATGTGATGTTGACCACTCGGTTATTGAAAGAAAGCGAAAAAAAACAACAATGAAAATTCACCATCCAAGAGATTGGTACAACTTTGTTCGCGGTGTCGGGAACAAAAATACATTCAATGTCATTGAAATGACCCAAGAAGAATTTTATAATTTCTCTGAATTTTCGAAAACTAAGATAAACTGGCGAAAAACTGACACTGATGGAAATCCGTCTTCTTGGAAACTGGTTCGATGGATGCGATTCGAAAAAAAATTTGGTGGAGTTAAATTTAAAACGTCACTCGACTTGGAGGAACCATTTAGAGTTCTAAATATTTCTCGCCGAGGAATTAATTGTTTTAATTTAAACAGCCCTAACAAATGCTATACTGATACTTTGCCGATAAATCACGAGAAGAAGAGAGATCTTCTCGATTTATTACCGTTGTTAGATACCAATTTCCATGATTTTTATAAAAAATTTGCCTACTAACAAGGAACTTAACTACGATCCTGATATTGGTCCCAGTGATGTAGAATAAATTGTTCTTTTTTAAACTTGAACACGATGTTACTGTGCAATAAATAAAACATGAATAAAAAGGCACAATTTATAATTATTATATAAATGAATTTTTAATAAAAGATTTATGTTGTGATAATCAACACGTTTTTTATTCTATGATTTTATTAAAAGAGCATAATTTATGATATATGCGCTTTATGTAAAAGTCAAAATTAAAATGCAATAATGTTCAATTTTTCAAAAGGGCATAAAATGGAAATTCTCAAATTTTTCAGTTACAAAATAAAAATTGGCCAATGTTATATGACAATATATTTGTATCCGAAGTACGTACCGAGAGCCGTTGGAATAAATACAATTTAATGTTTCCTTTTTTTCACAGCTATATTAAAAGTTTGAAATTGGTCTCCTGAAAACTTCGATTTTACGACTTACGACTTACCCCTTTGATTTGTGGCCACAGATAAGTTGTGCGTCGAATAAGTTATTCGAGATCCAGCACGGAAACAAATCATAACTTCAAACTTTCATAAAACTCAAACAAAACTCTTTTCACGAAATTTTATTTCAATAAATTTATAAAAAAATATGAATCTTAAATCATTCTCATTAATGATAAAATAATTTGGCTTCAAAAAATACAAGACATAGGTCAGATAGTCCCAAGCGTTTCTTTGTAACGATTGTATCAACATATCATTGGCAAATACGTTGTATCTTCTTTATTTTATTAAGAATAATAATAATCAGTTTTTTAAACGCCATTACTGGCCCCGTACTCAGTCAACAATTTCACGCCAACGGTTTCAAGCCTGAGCATGTTCTTCATACTGTCTAAGACAATCTGAAGAAGGCAAATCGTTCTCTACATCGTGGAGTCATCGTCGCCTGCAACGACCTCTGCACCTACCATATGGTGGCTCTGCTTTCAGAGATCGCTGAACAATTCGTTCCGGATCAGCACGCAGAACGTGCCCGAGCCAGCGTACTCGCTGAGATCTTACTTCATGTACAATATCGGGGATCTTCATCAGATCTCTGATCTCGAAATTGTACAGAGCTCGGTATGTACCATCTATTTCGCGTTTTGGACCGTAAATAACACGCATGATTCTTCTCTCAAATGTAATAAGCCATCTCTCGTACTCATCCTTCAGCGCCCAACTTTCACATCTGGCCTGGTTTTCAGAGCTTCCAACCAATTCTTATACAAATGGCCGAATATTATACGAAATGAATCTAAGGGAAATTTGTTATTCGTGTGCAGATAAAATAACAGATTTTATATGTGTGTTAGTATTAAACTGGCAAGTTGACTTTTAATATATTATTTGTAAAGGGTTTTCCAATAGGAATGATACAATTGAAAAATTAAAAAAAACACATAAATTATTCATTTATGCCATTTATGGAAAATACCATCATTCAAATGACCACCATGACTTCTCCGTACGTACTGCATTCTGTGAGTCCAATTTGTCATCACTTTTCACATAAATTTGGCTGTATTTCATCAATAGCACGTTCAATGTCAGCATAATCTTGTGACTTAACATATCTCCAAAGAAAGAAATCACACGTCCTGCGGGAGGATAAATAACTGGACCAAATCTTGAGATAATTTCATCACCAAATTTTGTTTTCAATAAATCGATTGTTAAGTTGGCTGTGTGGCAGGTGGCACCGTCTTGTTGAAACCACATATCTTCCAGATTATTCTCAACAACAGCAGGAAAAAAAATAAAATTTTACAATGTTTTGTATCGTTCTCCATTGACTGTTACTCTTCGACCATTTTCTTCAAAGAAATATGGACCAATCACTCCACCAGCATGAATTGCACACCACACAATGACTTTATCTGCATGTTATGGTGTCTGAACAGTTTCGTGTGGATTTTCATCACTCCAAATTCTGCAATTCTGTTTGTTTACATAACCATTTAACCAAAAATGAGCTTCATCGCAGAATAAAATTTTTCGATAAAAATGTTCATCATTTTCACTTGTTCAAGAGCAGAACCAGAAAATAAACGAACCAGTTGAATTTTCTAAGGATATTTACCCAAATCTTTTCTTAAAATTATCCATGTTGTTGTTTGAGAAAGATTTAATTGTTGAGAACAAACTGGAACCGATTAATTTGGGTTTTCTCTTACACTTACCGTTACCAAATCAATATTCTCTTGTGTGCGTGAATTTCTTTGTCGTACTGGTACTGTTGTATCGTGTAAAGAAAATTCACTTTCAAATTTGACCACAATAGAACGACGAATAGTGAGTTGATCTGAATAATGTCGTCCATGAATTCTTCTTAAATTTCTCACAGTATTCACAAATGAGCACTGATTTTCATAAAACAATTTAACAATTTCTAAACGTTGTTGAAGCGTGTATCTTTCCATGATTAAATGGCAAAACCCACTGCAAATGACAGTTTGAGCTAAATTATACATAATACGGGCTCTCAGAATAAAAAAATATAAGACCCTATACCCGCTATCCTCAATGATGAACTCTTCTGCGTAGGGCTGGATATTTTACAATACATTGTTAGCAAGTGCCGGAGTTCTTCCTATCCTCGCAGGTGAATTTGCATGTATTAACACCATACATTATTGTAGTATCTGGAAGGACTGTATCCTGTTAATATTCCACATATAGAGAATCCTTAGATTACTTCTTCTTTGTTCTTTAGCTTCCCTAGCTCTTTCTGGACCATGGTTCAGTAACATTTTCGATTGTCATAATGAATTTGCATTCAGAACTCAGGTTCTGATAACACATCAGGTAGATGACTATATTCCGAATCCAATAAGCCCAAAAACTATCCACTACGCCCAAGAATAAATTAATCAAGAAGCTTATACTATGCGATTTCGAGTAAAATTATTAAAGAGCCATTACTACCTTTTGCCAGATATTTGCATTCTAGTTCTCATAGTTAATAAATTATCAGGTTATTCACCTCGACTGTTGAATTGAAATAGTTTTATGTATCCTCAGAATTAATTTTTATTCGATTAATTTTGTCCGATTTCGTATATATTTTAAGTTTTTAGTATTGGATTTCATGTTAACAGATGTGAAACTTACACTTATATGAAATCTATGGATTTGTGGAAACCTTCACACCCATTGACAAATTGGCAATTAATGCATGTTGTATAGTACTTTTATATTATATTTATATTATATCGATTGAAAATGAATTTGTGAACTAAATCAATGTTTGTTAATTAAGTCTTGTTTGAGTATGAATTCGCTGTAGATATAAAAGTTTAAGCCAGTATAGCAATCCACAGTTTTTCTTATTCAATCCATCCTGAATTTATATTCAAAGATAATACTTCTGTTCAAAATATATTCTTTTGTACTTATACTCTGTTTTGCTTATACCACCCAAACCCAATTTTGGAAATTTTTTGTCCAAATGTTTCCAATTAGAACTATTATTTTATTTAAAAAACTGTCCCTCAATAAATATTTGGCTACATCATTATTCATTGCTACTTTGCTTAACAAATATTCCGCCATTAGAGTTATATTGGCTATATTCCTTGATTTTTTTTGGCTTTTTTAACTCATAAAATGCTTTTCAAAAAAATCAGCTTGATATCGATATAAGTTCCATACATAGCAAACTTTTAAGTTCATTTATTGTTGATACTGTAGTTTCTCGTCTCGGTATTTTTTGCAGATTAATGTTGTATGTTGTATATACGAAATTAATTAAGAAATATTTATGAGACACCCCGACATTTCATATATTGGTTGACATTTGGATGGTTTACGTATAATTAAGAGCCCCCTATGGCGTCTATTGAACAACCAAAAAAGATAACAGGTATACCTCAGTATAAATTGCCAACAGTTATCTGGCTAGTTATAAAAATTGCCAGGTGTATCAGAATAAGCTAAATGCTCAACTATCGAGAAAAACAAAAATAGTTCAGTGCCTTCAGCAAAAACCAAATAAACAATATGATACCATTAGAGAAGGGATCTCGTACGCCCAGGTGACCAAAACAACAACAACAATCAAAATTAAGAAATCAGGCTGAAACCAGTGCCCAACGAGCCAACCATTAGTAATATAATGAAAATGCTCACCGAATTTCAGGCTGAAATGAAACAAAATTTCAGCCAGCTCTCTAACAGGTTCGAAAAAATGGAAGATAATTTCAAGCAACCAAACAAAATGCTAAAAAAAGATAAAAAGTAAATGACTGTTACATTCCGACGTGTAATAGGCTGGAACGCTAAATGTATTTTTAAGAATCAACAACGTACACATAGCTTTAATATCAGTGAAGCACTTTACAGAGAAAAACTTTATCAAAAGTATGGGATATAAAGCCTATTGGACATTCCACGCCAGTGGTCGTGCTCGAGCAGGGACAGCAATCTTATTCAAACAAACCATCCTACATTTCCAACAAGAGGAAATTAAAGAGCCGTTTATGACAGCTACCACAATAACGATGAACCATGGTGATGCTGAACTAAGTCTAGGGGCGATCTACTACCCACCAAGACATAATATGTCAACATTTTTAATAAACTTAGAGGTGACTACTACGTCCAACACACTGCGTGGGGATCACGACTAATAACACTAGGAAAAGGAAAAGAACTCCTAAGTGCAATAGAAATGTCAGGTTGTGAATATCACTCTGCGCGTAAGCCAACTTATTGGCCTACAAACATCAACAGAGTTCCTGATTTGATTGACTTTTATACCTCGAAAGAGATAGCTTCTAATTACATTAAACTTGAAGGTATTGAAGACCGTCCTATCTTCCGATGACACACCGGCCTTAATGACTCTGAGTACATTATAGTCATTAAAAAGACAAAGAAACTTAACCTTACTTATAAATTCAATGATTGAGAATTATTTCGCGAGAAACTGGAAAATCTAATTGAGTTAAAAGTTTGTCTTAAGAACTTGAATCACAAGCTGGATACTTTATTAACTCTATGTGTGAAACAGCTAAAGAGGCTACACCCTTATAAGGTGAGAAAGTTGTATAAGAGATCATCTACTCCCTGGAGATTCGAGAATTGATAAAAGAAAGGCGTAGGAAAATACGCATATGACATAGAAAGAATCAGAAATATTATTGACAAAAGAGAATTTAATCGAGCAAGTAATAAAGTTAACCGATTAGTTAAAGAACATAAAAAGGCTTGTACAGACAATTATCTGAGAGGACTGGTTCCTGAAGCTGACGGAACTATTCTCTTTGGAAAACTACTGAAAGATTTTAGAAGGTAATAATCCAAGTGCCCCTATAAGGAACACAAATGGTGAATGGGTGCGACGTAACGTTGAAAAAGCCGAACTGTTTGCTTAACATCTGGCATCAGTAATTCGACCACACGACTTACAATCTAGGATTGATTCTAAACCAGTCTACAGATTTCCATTCAACATCATTAGTGTCCTAGAAATGGATATGAATTTGATCTCCATTGTCAATTCTTTTTATTATGATAATATGGTATGGTTCAATTATATATGGAACAAAATATCGGCCGCCAAATGGCCGCCGCGACCTCGGCGGCACACCTCCATCCGATGGTCCAAATTTTCGATGCCGCTTAGGCATAATTGAGGTTCTATGCCGTTAATGTGCCGAATTATCTCATCCTTTAGCTCTTGAATTGTTGCTGGCTTATCGACGTACACCTTTTCTTTCATATAACCCCAAAGAAAGAAGTCCAACGGTGTCAAATCACATGATATTGGCGGCCAATTGACATCGCCACCACGTGAGATAACACGGCCATTGAATTTGTCGCGCAAAAGAGCCATTGTTTCGTTAGCTGTGTGGCAAGTGGCACCGTCCTGTTGAAACCACATATCGTCCACATCCATATCTTCCAATTCGAGCCATAAAAAGTTCGTTATCATCTCACGATAGCGAACACCATTCACAGTAACTTCCTGACCGGCCTCATTTTGGAAAAAATACGGCCCGATGATGCCGCCAGCCCATAAACCGCACCAAACAGTCACTCTTTGTGGGTGCATTGGTTTTTCGACAATCACTCTTGGATTATGATTCGCCGAAATCCGGCAATTCTGCTTATTGACGAATCCACTGAGGTGAAAATGTCACTGAAGATGATTTTCTTCGAAAATTGATCATCCACTGTTGCCATTTCTTGCCACCATTCTGACCATTGACGACATTTGGAATGGTCAAAGTCAATTGCACCTTATTGGTTCTTGAGTCAATTGCACCTTATAAGCGTGTAAATGCAAGTCTTTATGCATATAGTTCATCAACGACGAGCGTGAGATGTGCAATTGTTGGGCACGACGACTAGTTGAGGTGGACGGCTCTTCAGCCACACTATCGCGAACAGCAGCAACATTTTCTACAGTACGAGCTGTACGAGCATGGTGTTTTAAAATCACCTACAGACCCGGTTTACTCAAATTTTTGCACTATTTTTCCGATTGTACGCACATTTGGAAGATTAAATTGACCGAAAAAATCACGAAGTGCACGATATGCATTTTGATTTGAACGCCCATTTTCATAATAAGCCTGAATAACTTTAACGCGTTGCTCGATTGTGTATCTTGTGTATCTTATAGCGTTGCTATCTTGTGTAGGTGTGGTTCATATTCAACATCGGCCCTTAAAATTTAACCACCCTTTATATACAATATACATATATATATATATATATATATATGTATATATATATATATATATATATATATATATATATATATATATATATATATATATATATATATATATATATATATATATATATATATATATATATATATATATATATATATATATATATATATATATATATATATATATATATATATATATATATATATATATATATATATATATATATACATACGTATAGGAGAGTGTGGCAATAGGGTCTTATCTATACAAGATAAGTAAATTAGTGCCACAAAATTACTGCCAACTGCTCGATTTGTATCCCACCAAACGAAATTTTAGAGTATCATATGAGGAATATACAAGAAAAATGCCATTTTTCCACATAATTTCGAATTTTTTCTGAACAAAAAAAGGCCAAAAATGATGAAAATCTTATTAAAAACGAGGTAATATGCAAGACATACTCAATTTTTACCCAGCTGTAGCTGGAGTGCATTAGGGTAGCGCACTAAGGCCGTTTCAATATCTTCGTTACACTTCCAATATACCGACAACGGCATCCACCTTGATCGGAACTTTTGCTGATGATACTGTAGTATTGGCGTCAAGTGAATCGTAGAAATCTACCAATGAACCAGGGTTGGAAATTAAAGCTGAACTAGCTGAAATCACTCCATGTAACATATACGTTGTGGCACAAAATAGCAACTTCCATACATTTTGCAATGGGGTACAAATTCCACAAGCTGAATCTGCACAATATCTTTGCTTGCATCTCGATTCAAGATTTAACTGGAAACACCACGTTAGACAAAAAACTGAACAAAAAAACATTCTAAGCTTAGCCTGTACTGTTAACGCCTTATTATTAAAAATAAAGGAACGTTTGCTATAGATGCTTGGTAGAAACTTTACGCTCTTTTATGCCGAATTCATACGATTTTGCTTGCTAACAAATATTTTTCAGGACAGAGTAGCTAGTTTTTGAACTGCTGGATAAAGCACACCAAAATCGTCTAATATCGCCTTAAATTGTAATGATTTTCGTTTAGTAGAAATACAATTTATTTTACAAACAATTTCAGCACTTATATTAATTACATTAACGGCTGCTGTGTAATCTTATAGAAAGTTGAGTTTCAGAATAATTTCGAAACATAGGTTGGGTTAGGTTGAGTGGTCGCTACGGCATACTTACACTGGTGACGGTCCATTGTGATACCACAGGATCTTACTTCCCTGTTACCCTTATGTAAACCAGTTTGAGCTGGTTGTTGGATGTTGCGTGATATATCTACCTTACAGTTTTCGAGATCAGAAGGGCAGTACATTAAGAATCTACCCATGTATTTATGTCTTATGTGTGCCAAAGCCGGACATGAGCATAGGAAGTGGGCTACCGTCTCTTTTTCCTCTTCGTCCATATAGCTTCTGCATAAATCATTTGCTTCTAGACCTAGCCTCCTCGTATATGTTCTCAAAGTAGGCCGTGTCCTGTGCGTCTCAGGGAAATCAGTGTCTTTGAGCGTTTCAAGTTCAGGTTTAGCCAGACTAGTCTTGCTACAATACATGTGAGAGTGTTACTCCACCTTTCATTCGCTGAGGTTACTGCCTCCGTTTTAAACACTGTTCTGAGTGCCTTAAGAGGCCCGTACAAATTTGCCCAGTTGGAGAGGGGTACCATGCCTATAGCTAGTACCCCATGACGTCCGAGTGGCCAGGGACCCAGGCTATCTGAATGTTGAAATGCTCACTCATCTCATTCAGAGACAAGTGGCAACCCAACGCCGCCCTAGATGTCAGAGACACTGAATCCTGTGACTTGATTGCCGCCTGACTGTCCACAATTGCGATATCAATCGAGGATACCACGTTATATCTCAACCAATTCAAGACCTCCTCAATCGCTGTCTTGGTACATGCTGCAGTGATCAGGCAGACGAACTGATATATCTACTTCCAATTTATCTCAGAAGACTCCAGCTCCTACCGTGTAGATTGGAGCCATCCGTAAACAACTGCAATGCTTCTGTTTCCGCTCCTCCAAGATTCTCTTGAAGGGCAGGTAACCAACGGGGAGGAAGTCAAACATAACCTCCAAGGCGCACGTTGGTGTTGTCCTCAGCGCTCCGCTTATAAGCATGCAGGCCGTTCTTTGCAGCTTCTCGATCCCCTTCCTGTAGGTTACTTTATCAAGAGCCGGCCACCACACGTTCACCCCATACATAAGTATAGGGCTTACTACGGCAGTGAATAGCTAGTGTACCAGCTGCAGCTTCTGCCTCACCTCTTTCCGATGGCGTTTCTGCACGAGTACATGGCTATATTAGCCTTGTTTACTCTTTTCAAGATGTTAGGCTTCCAACTAAGCTTACTGTCCAAGATTACACCCAGAAATCTTGCCTTTTATCAGTAAAAGCTAGTCCCATGCCATTTAAGATAGATAGATATTCCACCGGGAATTTATATTTACTAGTAAAGAGTACCAGTTCAGTTTTGGATTAGCTGATCGCCTGTTCACATCTGATGGCCCACCTCGTAATGATTAGGAGGGCATTTTCGGAACATAAAAATATGGTATGAGTTAAGCAAAGTATGGTGCAGAAATAACCTACATTCTACGTATAGACGTAAGGTTTATAAAATGATTCTAGGCAGCATAAAATTTAATTTAAGATTTTAAGATTTTTGTCATGAATTGATTTGAATTGAATCGATTCAATACGCGAATGAAATAATTTGTATATATAAATCAATGAACATAATTTTTTAATACACAATTTACTTAATTTTCCAATTTGCTTCCAAACCAAAATTTGATCTACAAAAATCCCATCTATGTATATGTGCATACGAGTATAATTTAGCAAATTAGGAAATACAATTTTTCCCAATAAATCATCATAAAAACGACGAAGACAGTGAAAAATAAGAAAACGAAGAAGCAAATATTATTTTCATATGAATAGATTTTCCATTTGAATAAATAAAATAAAATAAAAATTTTCCATATACATACGATTATGTATGATTATTATTGTTATTATTATTGTTATTAATAGTAATAGTAGTTAGATACGAATGTATTCGATATTCTCGTACGTACATATACATACATGTATGTATATATTGAAAAGAATGAAATTAGAAAAATGTCCCCTCAATTTTTTTTTTATATTTTCTTTGGCTGCCAAAGTTTCCCAATTCAGTTTTCTTCTTCTGTAGCAAAAATTAAAAAAAAAAATATGAAAATGAAAAATATAAGAAAATGGAAAAAGTTTGTTTCTTTGTTTTCTCTCAATAAAAAATGTGATCAGGATCAGGATTTGAAGCAGAAAATTATTATTATTTATTTGTGTTGTTGTTGTTGTTGTTTCGATATATGGAAAACATAATATAGAAAATTTCAGTCACTTTTGATATTAAAGGAATCAGAAGGAGCAAAATACAAAAAAAATCGTAATAACATGTCATGTTATTGGAAAATCGTTTCTTTTTTTTTGTATGCTTGAGATATATTGACAATTTTGGTTTCTAATTTTAGGATTTTGATTAGAATATTAAAATGTATTGCGAGAGTGTGTAAGGATTTTGTTATTGAAAAGATTCATCTGCGATCGGCTAATTTTTCATCATATACATATCATACTCATAATTATCGATTGCATTAATCATCAATATTCATTATGTGGAAACAAAGTTTCAAAAATCCCCCAAAAATGTATTTAGGTAACGTAAAATGTAATAATAAATCAATACATGTATTTATATGCGGATAAAAGTTAAAATCCATTAAGAACCGATTAGCATGTAATTAGAATACAATTTCCGGATGGAAAATAATGAAAATTATCCAAAACGTTGGAAAATCCTCTATTTGGGTTTATTAAAAATAAATTAACAGCCAACAATAAATGTTATACATATGTATGTATAGAGACCATTTTTAATCCTTCCACCTACGTCTACCTCATATATACAAAACATTAGCGTACAGACTTGTTTTTATTCAATTAAATCCCAAAAAAAAAATATTAATTGAAATCAATCCAAATGTTAATCGTCTACATATTTTCCACTAAGTTTCTTAATCTTTTAGAAAAAATGTATAATTTTTCATTTTTCTTTTTTCGTTATCAAATTTTTCAATTTTTGTTTCACTTCAATAAAAACCCATAATTACATAACGCACAACTTTGGAAAATTTGTATCCCATTAAATTTAAATTCATTTCAAAACAAATAATGGGAAGACAATTTCCATGAATTTTTCACTGAATAACTGCAAAAAAAAAAAAAAACAAACGAGAATTTTAAATTTTTTTTCTTTTTTTTTCCTCCGCAACCTTTGCACACACAACACAACAGTGTTATTTCGCACAATTCCCTTTTTCCCTTTTAGTCGTCGACGATGTCTTCGTCGTCGTCTTGTTGTGTGTTAAAAAATGAAAATAAAAATAAAAAATACGTAATTTTGCATGTAGATTTTTGTTGTTGTCATTTTTCTTCATATTCTTGAAACTCCTCGACATTCCAATTCGCCCCAGCTCTTTGGGTTGTCATTTTAAATTGAATTCCAACCATGGAAAATGTTTTTCCGTTTTTTCTTCAGTTAACAGACAATTGAGTTCAAATTACTTTCTGTATTTTTTTTCTTTCATTTATTTACTTGTCGTTTGATTGTTGTTCTATATATTGTGTATCTGTTTATTTGTATTTTGGCTTTTTTTTTTTAAGAAATTCACCCTCATCCTTGGATGTAACAAGTTTCAAGGAAATATTTTTATATATTATTCATCAAATAAACCAAAAAATAAATATACAAATTGGATTTAGGGATATACATACGTACATACATACAGTCGAGCTAATTTCTAAAATCTACACTACAGTGAGCTTTTCGCAATGTGCAATTTTATATTTACGTCTATGTACTCAGATTCGACAATTTTTTTAGGCAAAAGCAACAAGCACCGGAAGATGGCGCATCGAATGAAAAAGGAGCGGCATAAAGAGACAAGTTTTTTTTTTATATTCATAAAATAATTAATTAAATATTTAAAAATGAGAAAATGGAAAATTCAAAGAAAAACATAGAAATTACAGTAATTCATATTTGAATAATGTTTGCAATTTTAATTTGGTTTTTTACTACAAGAATACAGAAAATTAAATAAAAAATGAAGTAATGATGATTTTTTTGTTAAAAGTATTTCAAATTGAAAAGAAACACCAGTACCCTGATTCTCTAAAAATCAAGATAAATTGTAAAGTGATAACGCGATAAATTTAACTTATGAAAAAGTTAACGTGTTCATTTATCTTGGCCCGCTAAAATCAAATTCTGTAAATAAAATTTTACGCACGATAAGTTAATGTAAACAAAACTTAACGCAGGATAATGTTATTGTTAGCTTATATATATTTATTCAGCAAAATAAAATTTAAACAGAAACGTCAAAACTGTGTGATTTAGTGGATGAATTATTTTAAATTTATATAATAATAATAATAAACAGTATTAAAGGCCATTACTGGCCCCTTACTGAGTCAACAACCCGGCTCCAACGGTTTCGATCCTGAGCATGGTCTTCATACTGTCTAAGACAATCTGAAGAGGCCAAGTCGTTCTCTACATCGTGGAGCCATCGTCGCCGGCAACGACCTCTGCGCCTACCATATGGTGGCTCTCCTTTCAGAGATCGCTGCACAATTCGTTCCGGATCAGCACGCAGAACGTGACCGAGCCAGCGTACTCGCTGAGATCTTATTTCATGTACAATATCGGGGATCTTCATCAGATCTCTGATCTCGATATTGTACAGAGCTCGGTAGGTACCATCTATTTCGCGTTTTGGGCCGTAGATCACACGCATGACTCTTCTCTCAAATGTTAGGAGCCATCTCTCGTATTCATCCGCCAGCGCCCAACTTTCACATCCAAACATAACAACGGGCCTGATCAACGCTTTGTAAAGCTTCAGCTTCACGGCACTTGATAAGTGTTTAGATTTTAGCAGTGGCCTTAGAGGATACAGAGAACGACTGCCAGCTGCCAGCCGCACTTTAATATCCTCACCCACACTGTTATCGTGAGTGATAAGAGAACCCAAATATTTGAACCTCCTCACTCCCTCAAACGTGTGGTGGCCACTACTAAAATCTGGTGTGCCACTGTCCCTAAAACCAGAGATCAGGTATTTCGTTTTGGACTCATTGATCTGAAGTCCAACAGAAGCTGAAAACTCTACAAGCGGATCAAGTATTTCTTTCACTCCGTTGCTATTCAGTCCAATCACGCATATGTCACGCATATGTTATCGAACAATCGGCAAACTAAATTACAGCTACCGATTGTTCTAACTATATTTTGGACATGCTTATGGAACTCCCTGCTGCTGCTGCTGGTGAACTACTTCATTAGTAGTTTGTCTACTAGTATAAAAAATGAATTTAATAAAATAAAAATATTTTACTTGAAATATAAATAATATAAATAATAGTATCATTATTTTGAATTTCACTGTTTTCCCGTTTTCCGCACTTTAATATCCTCACCCACACTGTTATCGTGAGTGATAACCAGGGATGGGCAATTACGCGTCATCTAATATTTTCTACGTTGCCGCGTCGACAATACGTAGACAATGTCGACAAAGTGTCAACAATGTCGATAACTCGCCGACAATGTAAAAATAACTAGTAGTGATTTAGTACATTCATTGTCTTATATAGTTTAAAGTCAATACTATAACCAAAGATTATTTACATATATATAAGATAGGAATACACGAACAAAAAAGTACGGATTTCTACTTTTTGATTCTAAATCCACAATTGAATAGAGCCATCTATAACAAGATTTATTAATTGTAATAGCTAAGTTCAACACCTGTCATTATTAGCTACATCTACCAAAGACAATCTAAGCTTGTACAGTAATTTTATCTTCTTGTTTTGTCGTTCGAAAAATTTAAAATGAAATGGTAAATGAAATACAAACAATTCAACCTTGAAATACTTTTTTGTTGTTTGTGATTGAAATATGCATGTAGTGCGGAAAATCCCATGAATCGAAATACACAAACGGTATGTATTTGTATGGATATGAATTTTCCTTATTTTAAAACCCAATATAATCAACGTTTGGTGCTAAAACCTGTCTATGTTCTGTACATTGGTTTTTTTTTAGTTTACTATTCCATTTAAAACAAAAGAAAAATACAAAGAATTATATTATATGCATATTACCTATATACCTATTATATTCGTACATAACAAATATACAAGACCTTTGTTTTTGTATTTTTAACGTATTTTCGATTATCATTATTTTGCTGAATATCGTGGAAGAAAGTAATTCATTCAAAATGATTAGAAATTTAAAATTTGGTGGAAAGTGTGTAGTTTGTGGACGAAATAAACGTACAGATAAAAATTGTAGATTATTTGGATTTCCGAAAAATAATTCTGCACGTTTTGCACAGTGGTTACAGATATGTAAAATTAACTTAAGTGATAAGAAAAATTTATTTATATGTGATCTTCATTTCGAAAATAAACATATTAAAAATCGCAACTTAGAAAGATTTGCCACACCAACTCTATTTTTAAATACCAGTTTTACTAATAGAAGATTAGGAAATCCGGTTAAAGTTTACCCAGGAAAAGTGAAAACAACACAAGCTTCTGCCGTTAAACCTACCTCAGAGATTTGCAGTACTGATAATTCAGGTAAGATTTATTTTAATAATAAGTGCGTGCTTGACACAAATTTTAAGACCAACATTTTAAAGACTTACCCTCCTGCTCCGGGGAAAAGGTTGTTCAACTGCAATCCAAAGACGAACGATAATTTTGCTAATAATAATAATGAAACGACTGATTGTGAAAATTGTATCCGTAATGAAAGAAATACCATGTACTATAGAAGACAAAACACTTTGCTAAAAAAAAGATATACGGTTCTAGAAATAAATAATAAAAAATTAAAATCTAAATTACGAAATAATAATGAAAAAAATAAATTTAAAAGTAAGATTATGAATAAATACAAAAAATTAAAGCAAAAATCAATCTCTGAGCAAATTGACGATCTAAGTTACCTAAATAATAACACTAAACAATTATGTAAGATGTTATTGAGAAAGCGTCACAAAAATTCTAAATATACAGATGACGAACGACGCTTGGCGCAAAGTATAGAATTTCGATCACACTCAACTTATCAGTATTTAAGAAATACTCTTAATTTGCAATTACCCGCCGTAAGGACAATTTCCAATTGGAATATTTTAAACCAGTTACAACCGGGGTTTAAATTTATATATATAAATATATATATAAATATATATATATATATATATATATATATATATATATATATATATATATATATATATATATATATATATATATATATATATATATATATATATATAAATATATATATATATATATATATATATATATATATATATATATATACTCGTACCTATATATAATAAAAGATATGATTCGTCTGATGATAGAGGAAATTGAGGAAATTCAAAGAATACGGCGCATGAGAATTACTCGATTGCGTTTAAGGGATAAACAAAATCCATTTAATTTGCTGGGACAAATGTTTATAAGTTTTTATAGACTACCGAAACATTTAGTGTCCCGTTTAATTGAAGAATTAGAACCAATATTGCGAACGGCTCAAAGAAACACTTCGATTCCACATCACTTACAAATTCTAGCTTTTCTAAGTGTTGTTGCGAATGGAAAGTCCATAAATGTATTACTTTTATTGTGAAAATGAAATTTGTGTACTTAAAGGTGGATATCAAAAGAATGTTGGACACGACTTTTTATTGGCACTATCGCAAACGACAATATCACGATGTGTCGATATTGTTTCAAAGGCCATCGATAATGGATTAGGTGACCATTATATTAAATTTCCACAAAGTGAAATTGAAGTTGCCAGAGTAAAATCTATGTAAGTTTAAATTATACATTGATAATTTTTGTTTGAATTGAATAGAAATAGTTAAGATTATTATTTAATTATTAATTTTTAGATTTTATGAAAAGTTTGGATTCCCTGGAATCATTGGTGCGATCGATTGTACACACATTGAAATTGAAAAGCCCAACGCAACAGTAGAGCACGCTTACTACAGTGGAAGAAAAAAAGCACACTAAACATGTGCAAATAGTAAGTAAATACATATATAAGGGTATCCAAATATAACTATTTACTTTCTATTTTAGATCTGCGATTATAATTTAAGAATTTTAAATATAAATGCGCGATATGGGGGTACGGCGCATGACTCTTATGTATTTGCTAACAGCCAAGCTAAAACCCACTTAATGAATTTATATAAACGTGGAAATACAAGCACATGGTTAATAGGTTGGTCATTTGCACGTTAAGATAGCAAATAAATTTGATTTTATTTATCTATTTTTTAATGTAAGGTGATAGTGGTTACGAACAGAGGCCATGGCTTATGACTCCGATACGACGAGCAGAAGATGTGCACCAATCTGCGTATAATAATGCGCACAAACAAGCAAGAAATTGCGTGGAAAGAGTGAACGCCGTCCTAAAAGGAAGATTTTGAATTTTGGGCAAAGATAGAATCCTACGCTATACACCACAAAAGAGTGGAACCATTATAAATGCGTGTGCTGTACTCCACAATATTATGGTAGAGGCTAATGTACCAATTAGTGATCATGATTTTGTAGAGGATGTTGATGAGGAAGTAGTGGAAGAAGAAGTACCGCAAACTGATCCTAATGGATCTTTTTTGGAGAGAGGTATCATGACCCGAAATAGGATTGTTTCGGAATATTTTTCATAAATTAAATTTTAATTTAGAAATACTTAATTAATTTATTTATTTTTAATTCAATTCATTTATAGTTATAAATTCAATTTAATTTAATAATAAAAATATATACATATGTTCTTTCAGTTCTTATATATTTACAATTTCTTTCAGCAATTTCTCTATACCTTGCAATACATCAAGTTTTTGTTTCTTAAGCATAATTTTTTCTAATTCATTTTTTTTTTTAGATTCAAACTTCTCTCTTTCTAGTTCTAATTTTGTTTTTTCTGCATTCATTATGGCGTCCAATTTAGATTGCGTTTGAACATACGTTCTAGGTTCTCTAGAGCGTTTTGATCCTCTAGCCGCAGCCTTTTGTTTAACGTGGACTTCTGGGCATACTTCATTAGGATTATTTGCTTCTGATGGTATTTGAAGTGTAGGCAATTCACTGACACTAATGTCGTCTAAATCGACTTCAAAAGGGACTGTTGAGGATTTAATGAGATCAAGGTATGCAATAGTCTATAAAAAAAATTTAGTATCATATAACCTGTCTTCTCCAAATATTGATATTTGAAAACCTACCGGTTTACTAAACCCTTTTTCTTGAGATTTAGAATCACCGTCCACCAAATCCGGCGTTATTATACTAACGACTCTTTTTTCCAAATCATCTAGCTTCGTTAGATGAGGAGTAACTAGGCCATTACGGCCAGATTCTTCTTATCTTTTTTCCTCTGCCGCTTTTCCTTTAACTAGTCGTCTTAAATTATCAAATGAGTTATTAATTATGGGAAATGCTTATTTGCAATAAAATACATACTTAAGATCACGCCAATACTGTTTCCACTTCTCAGTGGTTTTCTTGCAACCGCCAATTGCATTTAATTGGTTCGCGAGCTCCAGCCATTTCTGCTGATGCAGCATTGCTCCAGAATCACCTTCGAATCTAGGAATTATTGCAGTTATAACTAATAAAATGAAATTGTGTAAGGGGGAGATCAAACCTTTCGTGAGAAAATCCAATATTTTCTTCCATATAAGAAATTAGGAAAGTTTTTTGTTCCCGGCTACCGCGTTTTCCTCTATTTTGTTTAGTTCTAAAAAAAGGTTATGTTAATAATATTACTGAATTAAATGAATTAAGCCCTTTTCTATTTTTACTTACTTAGTTTCCATAATAATAATTGTTATTAAAACAAATAATTAAATTATTACTTGTTACAGTTACAGTTGAAATCAACAATTAAATTAGAATTGTTATTTTTAAATTATCCCACTTTGTATTCTATATTGAATATTGTTATCGTCCTTCTTATCCGCAATGTAATGTGTTAACTTCTAATGTTTATTTATGATGATAATTTCTATTAGTGAATATTTTAAGAAAAAACAATTTGCACTCTTGACAAATATCACGCACTAAGGAAACAAGACTATGCCCACTAAGTTACTGTTTTAAAATAATTTTTTTTTAAATACGTGTATTTGATATTTTATACTAAGTGCCAATTAACTTTATACAATTTTCTATTAAATATACTAGATAAATAATAAACTGTGTTTAAAGGCCATTACTGGCCCCTTACTGTGTCAATAATCTGGCTCCAACGATTTCGATCCTGGGCTAAGTCTTCATACTGTCTTAGACAACCTGAAGAAGCCAAGTCGTTCTCTTCAGCATTGACCCCTTTTCGCCTGCACCGACCTCTGCGCCTACCATATGGTAGCTCTTCTTTCAGAAACCGCTGCACAATTTGTTCCGGATCAGCACGCAGAACGTGACCGACCCAGCGTACTTACTGAGATCTTATTTCATGCACAATATCGGTGATCTTCATCAGATCTCTGATCTCGATACTGTACAGAGCTACCAGTACTTCCTCACTCCTTCGTGTAGTGGCCACTACTAAAATCTGATGTGCCATTGTCCCTTAAACTAGAGATCATGTATTTCGTTTTGGACTCCTTGATCTGGAGTCCAACAGAAGCTGAAAACTCTACAAGCGGATCAAGTATTTCCTTCACTCCATTGCTATTCAAATTTGCGCTGAGGTTTTTCAGTTTTACGAAAGATGTACTCCGACATGAGATTAAAGAATATCGGGGACAGAGCATCTCCCTCCCGAGATGGTCTCCCTTCTTCAAGATTGGGCATATCGCGGCAACTTTTCATTCGTCAGGCATTACTCAGGAATAAGGTCGAAAATACAGTTCCATAAAGTATTCCCTCCGAATATCAAGAGCTCCGAATTAATGCAGTCCACTCCAGTTGAAAAATATCCTAGATGCATAACTTATTAAAATGCTAAAACGGTTAATCTATGAAAATTACTTATATGCACATTTTTGTTATATTGAAGTGATGTTTTAATTTATCAGTTTATATTTAAAATTCCATATAAATGTAATTCAAACGAAAAGATGGCATACAAAATTTAATAGTTACTAATCTGTTATTAGAAATAAACGTATAAATTAGGTTTATTAAATTAAATTATTATTTTTAAATTATCCAACTTTATATTGTACATTGAATACGGTTATCGCCACTCTTATCCACAATGAAATAGATGTGTTAACTTTTGATGTTTATTTATCATGATACTTTACATTTTATCATGACAGATATTTAGAGAATTTGAATACGCAAAAACAGCACGATAACTTAACGTTTACGCTTTAACACATTATCGTATTGCTTAGAGAATCAGGGTACAGGAATACTGACTGCTTAACATACTTTGGCTTTTATGTATTTCTCTGTTGCGAACAAGATAATTATTCATAAAAATTCACGTAAAGAGCTTTTATTGAAATTGGAAACAATTTTATGATTCTATTGACACACTCGACAAATAAATTTTCAGTATCCTAAATCAGAACCGATGATAATTTTGAAACGTTCCTGGGCACCCGATGTGATTTCTGAAGTAGGTGCATTTCAATTAAATTGTAAAAGGTTTCATATTCATCAATTACCAATGAAATTAATTGTTCGTTTACACGTGAAGTTGCAGATGTTTGCTTAGCTTCACAAAATATCTCGGTTCAATATAAAATTTGTATTCTCATTATTGTTCTATTGCTCAATCATAGATTATTATAGTGCAACTAGACAAGTATGTTTGAATCTTAAGTAGTGTAAACTAAGACTAAAATTAGAGTATGTTGACTTAAGCTGAGGTAGTCTGAGTTGTCCCATAATGAGAGGACTTTTTTTGTTTTTGTTTAATTGATTGGAACCCATACGGATTCCGCACTCAATGCCGAGACGGCCCATGGTGCAAATCCAGGATTCTATCCTAATTCACAGAAACGCACTGCAGCCCTAGCAAACTGTACAAGTTAGAACCAAGGTATGGAGGACAACTGATCTACATTAATAGAACTTCAGCTGAAAACCTGAAGCCGAATAATATTGAAACCTGGACAACTGCACACAAACTGCAAGCAGTCATCATCTTCCTCAAGACAGTCATCACAAATAACATCTTGAGATAAACCCATTCGATGGAGATGTCCCTTAAATCGACCATAACCTGTAAGAATCGCAACCGAGATTCTTAGCTGTCCCTTTTTCAAAGATAGAGCATATTTATAGCTGATTTCAAATTGGGCTCGCTAATGACAACTGAAAGTAGCAAGCCACTGTAGTCTGTTATCTTTTAAAGCGTAGTTCTTTATAACTTTTTGCCGTAGTTAAAAGATAATGGTGCCGCAGTTTCAGGTCCAAATATAGTTAGCTGGGAACCGAATTTGGCTAAACAGTCCGCGATCTCATTCCCTTCGATGTCACAATGTGCTGGTACCCACATTACCGTAACGGTATTGTTGGAGCAAAGAAGATTAATGAAGTGTTTGCAAACCTTGACAAGTTTGGAGACAGTCAAGGGATTTTTCAATGAATTGAGCACAGCTTTGCTATCAGTAGACAGAATAATGTTTTTGTTTTTAACATCAAAGTTTAAAGCCTCCATAACAGTATACGCCAACGCTATGAGTTCTGCTTGGAACAGTGCAAAGCGAACCAAGACTGCCATAAGATCTCTGATTAAACCAAGGACAGTAGTTTTAAAATCCCACTAAATAAGACTATGCACACCCATCTGAAAAAAAGACAATGGACTCGTCTAATAATTGGAGAAAATCCTCCAAAAACCACAAATCCGTTGAAGGATAAACCACCTTGAATAAGTTGGAGAAGTTATATTCAGGTAGTGATCTATCAATAACCACATCGATTTATGGTAAAAATGAAGTGTAGTTTTTAAAGATTTATCTATTTCCCACAATAGAACCGAGAACATTCCAGGCCCCAATGCACCTCAAGCGAACCGCTGCAGAACAAGCAGTGCCACGAATAAAGGTGTGTAGCTGGTGCAAGGAAAGAATGGACTCCATAGCAAGAAGTGGAGTCGAGGACATAGCTCCAGTAACAGCCCTACACGCCGTGTTTTGAAAACTATTAAGTTTAGCAGTAGAAGCCTTTAGGTTAACAACTGGCCACTACACAACAGAAGCGTACGATAATATCGGTATAAGACCACCGATTTATAAACAAAAAACCACATCCTGGGTGTTAGACCCCAGGATTTCCTAAAAGCCCTTCTACATTGCAACAATCTGGCAGTAGCTTTTTGTAGTTTGGAATCAAGATGAAGTTTCCAGGAAAGTTTGCTATCTAAGATAACACCAAGGTCCTTCACTTGCTTACATCTGGTAATCTGTTTCCCAAAAAGAGAAAGAACGGAGAGATCCAGACCACCCTACGCCTAGTAAAGACAATTAAATCTGTCTTAGACGGATTGCAGACCCTTGTCATTGCACCATGCCTCCACAATATCTAAGGCCTGCTGCATTTAGTCGGATAAGATATTCAGGTGTTTGCCTGAAACTGTTAAGACAAGATCATCAGCATAACTCCAGTTATCGTCAATGACCAAAAGCCACAGCAGTGGCGAGAGCACACCCCCTGAGGACAGCCCTTGCCAACTGAGACGCCATCCAGTTCAGTCTCTACAGTGCGAGACTTGAGCGTGGATGCAATCCATTTGACAATGGTGTGATCAATACCAAAATTATTACAGGCATTAGTAATCGAGAAGTTCTATCAAAATCCCCTGCTATATTGAGAAAAGTACCTACAAGATACTCCTTATTAGAGGGATCTTTTAATCCTAGTTACAAGTTCATGTTGGACAGTTTCACAGGACTTACCAACTCTGTAAACATGTTGCATGTTACTGAGCGGGAGGGTACTTAGGTGCTTGTCTGTAATAAATCTCTCGACGATTCTTTCTAAGGCTATATAAGAAAAGTTGAAGACAGATTAATAGCTCGAAAAGACTTGCGGGATCCGTATTATCGGATTTGCCGGCCTTCGGAATAAAAAGGCTCTACTCCTGCTCCAGGATTTAGGAATAGCGCAGAAAGCAATACACCCACGAAAGCCGTGCTGTAATTCAACCGGGAAAATACCATCAGGCCACTCAGCCGGAAAATAGACTCCAGCGCAGAACATCGAGATTGATCAGCTTGTAAGCCTTGTCCAAATCAGGAGCCACAGCAGGAATCTTAGAAGATATGGTAGTAACATCATCTGTGTTGAAAATGGCATAACAGGAAAATGAACAGATGGAAGCAGCTCACCAACTTCTCTATGACAGGAGGTAAGCTGACCGTTAGGTAGACGAAAAGTTTCAGGTCTACAAACACCATTCTTAGCCATGGCTTTGTTTAGTTTAGCCACCGCAGACAGTTAATTAACTTCCTCCCGAAGTTTAACCACGAAGCTCTGTGAGCGGATCTTAAACTTCGTTTTTATTCTTTGTATGCCACTAGAAAATTATCCCAATCAATCTGACGATTGATGTTTTTTGCTTTGTTTTTAAGTTTCCTAGCGGATTTTCTTAACCTTTTAAGATCAGAATTCCAAAAGGGTTTGTTATTAGAGTTTTGGTTCGTAATAAGAGGACAGGAATTTTCAAAACCAGTCGAAATTACTGACTCAAGTAAAGGCGCATGTATACCCATGTCGTTACTCGACCGAATTACTCTCGGTGGGGTAAGTAAAGAAGCCAACTCGAGAGAGAAAAGTCTCCAATTGGTTAATTTCCTGTTACGATAAGGCTTTATAGGGGGTCGTTTAAGGTTATTGTTAATGTATGCGAGGACTTCAACTATGCTATATATTGACTTGAGCTCTAATATATCAGCTTAAGACAATTTATTTATCTAGCTTTGGCACTGTGTTTTAAGACCAAGTAGTGTGCATCAAGTTAGAACAGTTTAGTGGCCCAATGGTCTCCTTATACACTGCGCTATTTGCTTGGTATAATTCGAGTGTTATGCCGAAATTCCATAAATCATCTTAATTTTAATTGAAAACGCAAAATCAGAAAAATATCCAAAAATCCCCCTATTTGACATCCTCTTAATTTCTGAAATTCGAATATTGGAAAAATTAGAGGAATGCTCTAAAATAAATATTAAAATTTCTAAAATTTATCAATTCGAATTTTAAATTTTATTTTTAGAATCGTATACGTCAAAATTTTGTTACAAATCGTTAAATTTCCAGAATTTTTTATTTTTCAAAACCATCAAAGTTCAAAATTAATGTAAACGTAAAATTTCATTTCGAAATTTAAAAATCTTTAGAATTAGAGAACTAGAATTAGAGAACTAGAACAAAAATTTTTAAATTTTTTTTAACTTGCGATCTACGTTTGAAGCATTAATATACATGTTGCTGCAATATTCGCAGACATGAGTGGCCTCGAATCAAAACTAGGCTTGACAAATTAAAGATTAACCCAAATTAAGCCTTTTGTCCTTTTGAATTAATCCCACAGTAATTTTCCAATTTGATGTGAATTTGAATAATGCAGTATTCTTAAATTCTTAAATGCGTGATGGAAAAATTTTGGATAATGCCAAAGGGTTGGTCGTTAGCCATGAATCAAAACAAAACGTCGCTTGGGTGGTGGCTTCTTCCTTTAACGCGTTGTGGTGGTTCGTATAGACGATATACATATATGTGTTTCCACGCATGATTCTATATTTCTTCACTGACGTATTCCATCGTTAGGCGCCTATAAAGGTTGTAATTTCTTAAGAACCGTGGCGCATTTATACTATGCCGCGTATACTATGCCACTTTATTTTAGAATGCTGGTATTATTTTTACATTTGTCTTCTTAGCACAACCCAACGCTGAATACCGTAGCTCCATATAGGTGTTAATATTCAGAATCCGTTCCTATGAGCCAGCACATTTTTCTATATATAATATTTAACTCTTCTTTTATCTTTCTCACATGCTATTTCCATTTGAGCTTACCGTCAAGAGTCATGCCAAAATATTTCGCCATATTTGCATATTTATGATGAGTTACGCATAACTCGCACACAGTTATCTGTTCGATTGGCAAAAATTTACATGTATTGATTTTATCTCGTTGAGCTGAATTCGACATCTTTTCGGTCAGTTATTCACAGTGTTAGTGCCCCTCTGCAGTTTGGCTTTGGCTTCCTTTATGTTATCATCAATTGCTAAGATTGCAGTATCATCCGCAAATGTTGTTATATTGGTTACTTCTGGAGTTGGTAGATCTCTGGTGTATAAAAGATATGTTGTCCCAGAACCTAGTGAAGTGAAATTATTACGAGTATTCTTCTTCGTATTTTACTCGAAAGTGTGTGTAAATCTGAGTTTTTCGGTAGTCGAAATATGAAAAAAATAAACATTTTTCTATAAAAAGCAAAATAAAAACCACAGTCCTAGTATATTTTGAGGCCTTGTTTTTCTTTCGATATCCTACATACAACACGAACACACCAGGGTGTACAAGTGTTATAAAATATTAAAATAACATGTATTACCAGCGTTACATAACGAATTATAATCACAAAATTGTAATTACTTGTATTGTACTGTATGTCAAAAAAGGAAAATAACGGTTTTTTAATAATTTACAAATACATTTTTTGTAAAATAAATAGTTGTGAACCCCTGATAATATTCATAGTAGTTACTGATGTTATTCATAGTAGTTGTGTGGCACGTTAGATTTGTGGAATAAATATGGCAAATATAAGCGATCAAGATCTTAACATTCGTTATATGACCCATGAAGAAAAGGAGGAATACCTTACTAATACAACTGATTGATGAAGTTCCGTGTGATGATGTTGACTCTGACCACGATTATGCCGGTTCTGATTCAGAAGACAACTATTTTGTCCCTAATAACGATGATGCCTCATCATCGTTTAGAACCAGATTTAGAACCATTTATTGCACGTGATTGACAAATCAACCATTTATTGCACGTGATGTGACATAATAAGCAAGAGAACCACCTAATATCGATGGCGTTCGACTAATATAATGAAGAACTAAAATGAATGAACAACTTATTCATATAGAGCAATGGAACAATGAGCATCCAGGTTCCTTTAAAATTTGGAGTTCGGTAACTCCACAAGACGTCGAGACATAGTTAGAAATTCTTCTACCTGCGAATGTGTCAAGGTCGAATTATAAGCACACTTTTCGAATCCGTTGTATCGAACAAGTATTCCTCGTTTTTTGTGAATCACACAATTTATAAGGTTTGACGATGAAAATACACGAGCAGGACATGTGAAAAATGATAAAGCTGCACCAATGAGGGATTTGCTGCAAATGCACAATGCCAATTTGCGAAAAAATTGTACATCATACGAGGAAGTAACGGTCGATGAACAACTTTTTCCTTATCGAGAAAGGACCAAATTTACCCAATTCATTCCCTCGAATTCGACCAACTATGGCATCAAATGCTGGTGGATATGCGATGCCAAAAAAAGCGTAACCATTGCAAACCGATATTTACTCCAGAAAATTGGCACATGAGCCACGAGATGTGAACCAAGGTGAAAGAGTGGTGTCACAGCTAGTTGAATTTTACAAGAACACTGGAGGTACTGTCAGCATCGATAACTTTTTTTCTTCGTTACCATTAGCACAAGGCCTTATGCGATAGATCTAAGCGATTATTGGCACACTGAGGAAAAATAAAACAAAAATACCTAAGGGATTTCAACCATCAAAAGAGCGTGACGTTTGGTCAACCGAATTTGGTTTTTATGACAACTCTACATTATGCTCGTATGTTCTAAACCAGGAAATAGCTGTGATATTGTTATCAATCCATCACATTGACATGGCCGTAAGTGGTGCTAAAAATAAAACAGATACAAAACACATTCATTTCATACAAAACGATTTATAAAATTAAATTCACACCCATGTATGCTCGTGTTGATGAAAAGTAGTTTGAGACTCGCGTTGACAAAAAGGTTAATGAAAGTTTGGATTCCTTCCTGGTTTTCGGTTCTCTCTTTAACAATATTCACAGTATCTAGTATTTTAAGACCTTTATTTTGTAACCTCTTTCATTAACTTTTATAGGTCGAGCCTTATTTGTCCTCATAGGTAAACCACTGATACTGTTCAGCATTCAACTTCATAGATAAGGCTCTATAGGTATGTGAGGCCAGGGTATTAATTTTCCAAATATCATTGTTTATTACTTTATACTCTTTGTTAGTAACCGATTTCTACAATGACTGAATTTCTGGGTAAATGGTTACGCCCACAATATTAATTGGTGAGGGTGGTTTTTTTCGGTTGCTCCAAATTTGGTGCAATGTTGTTAGTAGATTTACTACCTTTTGGTTGATTGATCACGGGATTCAAATTTTCTTTTCTTACTCTTCCTTGACTGTTTTTTTCTTCTTTAGGCTCCAGTCCGTCTTTCTATCTAATTTATCCTCATCAGTAGGGTAGTTGAATTTCTCTGGTTCAATACCTCCTATTTTGCTATGTTCTTTTGAATCCCGATACAATTTTAGGTTTTCATTTGCTCGCTTTAGATACTCGATTTCTTCGCTTAGTTTGGCACAAGCTTGCTCCATTTGCTTTAACTTCCCCAAGAAATCCATATTTCCTTTTTCTATGCATCCCTTCTATCATCACTTCAGGCATTAGAAAAAACTTTCTCTAAAATACTACAATTTTCCGAGGATTTTTCAGCTTGACCTATAATAACCCGCAAACAAATAATTATTTAAAACGATATATTAGCGGACAAAACTACTCGCTGTATTATAATTAGTTAGTGCTATAAAACAAATACGACAAAAGCATTTTGCCAACGAAATCTGAAAAACGTGAAAATTAAAAAAAATTAAATTAAACTAAATGAAAATTGCACAAAAAACCAAGTTGTTATCGGATTGTTTTCATTTGATTTTCATTTTTATTTTCTAGATTTTTAGTTTTTTTTTTTTGTTTTTCTGTTTTTTTTCGAAAATTTAATTAAATAATAAAATAATAGCTAGATACACACATAAAAAAAAGGAGTTTTAAAATTTTTATTTTTATGAATATTTAATTGAATTTTATATTTTATAAAAAATAATATTAATAATAGTAATAATAACAATAATAAAATTTGTAATTTTCTACATGAATATTTTGTTTGGGAAATCATGTGAAAAATATTCATTTTTGTATGCAAATTTTGCCTGTACTCCCTAGAATAGTAAAAAAAACAAGGTTTTGCATGTAGCTGAGTATATACAACTATATATGTACATATATTATGGCATGGTTAATGTCAAATTTTTTATTTTATTTTTTTTGGATATTTGAAAATAATTTTTTTTGGAGCTCGGCATTATTGCCAAAAACTATTGGATATTTGATATAAATCAAATATATAAGTTGTGCCGCAGACATTATCGATCCAATTATAAATAAATTTGAATAATGGGTGAGTTATTTAGAAATTGAATCTCTGTATAATTCCCGTATGTGTATATAATTACTCGGATATGGCTGATGACGAGATTGACAATGTGTTGTTTCCGACTGAATTACAAAAGTTATATTATTTGTTGGGAAATTGTCACATACTATATTGGAAATTTCATACCATGTTTGTATGTACATATTATAGAAAGAACAAAAACTCATATATATGGAACGTAAATCATTTAGTTTTAGGAACGACATGTTGTGACACAATTTCGACACACAAATTGGAAAACTATATATAATTCGATTTTTTTTGTCAGTGTGCGATATTTAAGAAGTTTTGTATGATTTATGCTTTTCCATTAAATGAAATTATAGTTTTGTTGATTAAATCCCAAAAAAATATATTTTATGATGCGCGCCTACAAAGTTTCCAATATAAACGGGGTGATTTAAGATTAGATTAACCCGAGATTAATTTATTTATTTTCAGTTCCACCAAATATTGATGATTCGACCACGTCCAGCGATGTGATAGTGCGCGAAGGATCAAATGTAACGCTAAAATGTCGTGCGACCGGAAGTCCTGTGCCATCAATAAAATGGAAACGGGACGATAGTACAAAAATTATGATAAATAAAAATTTAGAAGGTAATTATGATTTTACAATATATACAATGCACATTAATAGTTTAATTGATTACCGCACAAATATACTGTATGTATACGTACATACAAAATCTCGAATCCATGGTATTGGAAAATTTAAATTCCCCGAAATGGTTTTGTTTTCCAATCAATAAATTTCAATTAATTAATTTAAAATTTATGTCTTTTATGGTTTGGTTTTTGCGCGGACACACACACACACACACACACACTGTGCCAACAATGACAATTTATTTGTTATGCTAGCGATTTATGTTTATTTATTTTATTAATTACTTTTATATGTTGCTACTACTACTACTACTGTTTTTATTTTATTTTTAATTATTTAATTTACTATTAAATTACATTTTTATTTGTTTTTGTTAAATTAATATGAGTTTATGTATATATGTATGTGTATAATACATATGAGTTTTAACATGTTGAATGTTTGGGGAATTATTATTTGGGAGTGAGTAATTAATTTGTGGGTTAATGGATTTTAATTTGCAAGGGAGTTGAATTTCGCCTGAAAAAAATGAGCTATATACCATCACTAATTAACGGAAATAACATCAATTTTGGCTTATGAAAATAAACGTGTTGTTGATGGCAATTAACAGGATTAATACCGGTCATATAATATGGCTAAGGATCAATAATAAAATGTAAAAGTTTTCATTAAATCATTTATAATCTATTAACTATATCGTAGGCCCTGATTCGCAAATAAACATTTCAAAAAATAATTTATGTTTGAGTATTTGTTGCGGCGGTACGTTGCATTTAATATCTGGTTGCATACAGAAAAGATAATAATTTGGAGCATACTGATATCTAAATTTATATAGGATTGAATTGTCATCGCATCCCGCTATAATTTTTTTTTATTATATAAATAAATATACCTGTTCAGTTGTATCGTACCATTACGACGGTCAAGTTGCTTGTTGGCAAAATAAATTAAATATAATTATTAATATTTAAGTGGTTTTATTAAGCAATTTTATCTATTTTATTGTTCTCGTTGTCAATACGCAACCTAAGTCGTTTTTAACTCGTTTCCCTGGTCGTGGGGAAAACATTGGTCCTTCGAGCCGGATTTTCGGGAGCACGTGGTAATTTCGTCTCGTTTGTCTTTCATTCAACTGTCTCCACGTGTTAAATAAAATCTCGTTAAATCAGTGCCATCGGTAATCATCTAGATCATCTGCTTATTTCGTTTCGCTCGGCAGATAATAAAGGACATTCGATAGTCAAAATAAACAATAGTGAATTTGTGAAACAAAAAATAGTGATTAGTGATTGTAAAATGCCGCCTGGTGATGCAGCTGCAATGTTGGCCGAGTTCAAAACCAGCCGTTCATCCATAAAGGGTTCCCAAACTAAAATTAAAAATTACGTCGAAGTAAATAGCGATGGTATGACTGAATTTGAAGTTACCACCCGACTAGGATTGTTGGAGAACTTTTTCAATCAATTTGAATCAGTTCAAGCAAATATTGAGCGTCTTGATCCATCGGAATTGTCTAAAGATGATCGTGAAAAATTCGAAGACACTTATTGCAGAGTCAAGGCTACATTATTGTCTGTACAAGCAAAAACTCGTCGACTGTCGATGCACAGTGCTGATGCTCAGCAATCGTTCGTGAATGTCAGCCAATCACATGTTCCGTCTCGTCGTCTACCGAAGTTGGAATTGCCCGATTTTTCAGGTAAATATACTGAATGGCATGATTTTTATAAATCTTTTACCACTCTAGTTCATGAGGATGAGCATCTCGCGCCAATCGAGAAATTTACGCACGTACGAAATTGTCTGAGAGGACCTGCAATTAACACAATCAAGTCGTTGGAGATGACCGATGCCAACTACGTAGAGGCCCTACAGCTGCTTCGTGAAAGATATGAGAACAAACGCATCATTTTCCAGGCACACATTCGCGCACTCAACGAAATTAAACCTATTTCGAAATCTGCAGAATCGCTTCGTAACCTCATTGATATCGTAAATTGTAACTTGCGTGCATTAACATCCCTCGGGAATCATGAAGAGCTATGCCATGCGTTTTTGTTGTTCGTAGTCGCCGGTAAACTCGATGACGCTTCATTGGCGAAATGGGAGGAAGAAGCGGCAAACGATAAATTGCCTATCTGGAAAGACTTGGAAGGTTGCCTCATAAAGCGATGCCATGCCTTGGAGAACAAGGAATACAATGCGGGATCAGTGTCAACTAGAGCACCTCCACCTACAACCAAGCCATCTTATAATCGATTCGCGAGTCGTCACACCACTTTGAATGCAACGGTCCATGGCGCACGACAATGGCAGTGTATTTTATGTGATAGTAAGGAGCATGATATTGCACGTTGTCAGAAGTTCAACCTAATGACTACCATCGAGCGATTCAATGAGGCGAAGAAATTAGAACTTTGCATAAATTGCCTCCACAAGGGTCACAGAGTACGCTTTTGTCGAGCTGGTAATTGCTTTAAATGTAAGCAACGGCATCATACTCTTTTGCATCGCGATGAGGAACAAGCATCATTTCAAACGCTACCTACCACAGTTTCCGAAACTTTGAATAATGGTACTGAACCGGAAAAGAGCAAAGTAAAAACCACTCTTCATTCGTCATGCAGTTTAGATAGGCATGTTTCTGCTAGTCAACCCGGTACAGTTATTTTAGCCACAGCCGCCGTCAACGTTCGGGATCAGTACGGTAGAATAGTGCAATGTCGCGCACTACTCGATTCCGCGTCGCAATTGAATTTTATAGCCGATCGTTTAGTCCAAGTGTTAAATTTACAAAAAATGAAAGCGGACGTCTTAATCAACGGTCTAAATGACATAAAAACACGTGTTAACCATAAGGTTTATGTAAGCATTCAATCTCGAGTGACCAGTTTTACAACGGGTTTGGAGATGATGGTGGTGCCACGGATAACATCAGATCAACCAAGCTGTCGCATTAACATCGCGGATTATCAAATTCCAGCAGACATATCATTGGCAGATCCTGATTTTCATCGACCGCAGCGGGTAGATATCCTGATCGGAGCTGAAGTTTTTTATGACCTAATGAATGCAAAGCACATTCATATTTCGGATTATTTGCCAACATTTCACGATTCTAAGCTCGGATGGATCGTGGCGGGTAAGATTCCTTTTAACGATCGAAAAAATGTTTTTTATAACGCCGTAGATCAACCGCCAGCGGAGGAGGATCGCGTCAAAGGGATTAATCAAGTTTTGGAGAGATTTTGGACGATAGAGGGATTCGAGGCACATGGCAAGGTGTTTAACAAGGAAGAGCAGGAATGCGAGGAGCATTTTATACAAAACGTCACACGTGATGGGGATGGACGGTTCGTGGTCAAGTTACCATTCAAGGCCGATGTTTCGGCTCTCGGTGATAGCTTTTGGGTAGCCAAAACCAGATTCCTGAACCTTGAGAGAAGACTTCGGCGTAATCCCGAAATCTTGCAGCAGTACCAGCAATTTATGAATGAGTACGAATCATTAAACCACATGCAAAAAGTAGAAGCCGATAACCGCGATAAATGCATGTATTTTGTGCCTCATCACTGTGTGCTAAAACCCGAGAGCACTTCCACAAAACTGCGTGTCGTATTCGATGCTTCGTGCAAAACGACATCCGGAGAATCTCTTAATTCCATTATGAAGATTGGCCCTACGATTCAAAAAGATTTGTTCTCGATAATTTTACGATTCCGATCGCGTCGCTTCGCCTTAGTCGCTGAAATTTCAAAAATGTATCGGCAGGTTAAACTAGATGATGAGCAAACCTATTTACAATGCATCCTATGGCGAGCAACCCCATCCGATCCAATCCAAGTGTTCCGGTTGAAAACGGTAACCTACGGTACCGCAGCCGCTTCATTTCTCGTTATTCGGTGTTTACATTATCTCGCTCAAGAAAACGCCAAGAACCGTCCTATGGGTGCAAAGGTGATATTTTAGGATTTTTATGTGGATGATATGCTTTCCGGAGCAGACAATTTAGATCAAGCAATGCAACTTCGACACGAAGTAGATGAAATATTAAAAACTGGCGGTTTTGAGCTCATGAAGTGGGCATCCAACGATCATCGAATACTAAAGGGAACTCCAGATGCATTTCGTGGACAAGGAATTCGAATCGACTCGAATGATTGCGTAAAGACATTGGGTCTCTCGTGGCACCCAACAATGGATGCATTTCGATACGAATATTCGTCAAAAACCATCAATCCTGAAATCTGCAAACGTCAAGTATTGGCAGATATTGCAACCCTGTTTGACCCTCTAGGGCTGCTTAATCCAGTGATCGTATCGGCAAAGATTTTTCTTCAGCATTTGTGGCGGATGAAATTGGATTGGGACGCAACTTTGCCAGAACCATACAATTCACAATGGAGCAAATTTCGGGAGCAACTATCGTCTGTGAAGAATTTTACATTTCCCCGATTCGTCTTCAATTCAGCATTTAATAGTGTAGAGCTGCATGGGTTTTCTGATGCATCAACGGTGGCGTATGGATGCTGCATTTACGTTCGATGCAAATCTCGAGATGAGATAAGTTGTCGCCTACTGTGTGCGAAGTCTCGTGTCGCACCAATTAAGACAGTCTCATTACCGCGCCTTGAGCTATGTGCAGCTGAACTCTTAGCCAATCTACTTCATCGTGTTGTTTCGGAGCTAGAGAGTAACTTCGACAGAGTTTTTTGTTGGACAGACTCGGAGATTGTTTTAAATTGGTTAGCAGGCCATCCATCAAATTGGGCCACTTTCGTGTCAAATAGAGTGTCAACAATTCAGCGTTTAACCGAAAACTTCGCTTGGAATCATGTAGACACAAAGAATAATCCAGCCGATCTGGTCTCGAGGGGTGTTACGCCAGAAAAATTAAGCCAAAACACCATGTGGTTTGATGGGCCACCTTTCCTCTCTCTTGAGTTCAATCATTGGCCTGTTCAACGCAAATCATTAGACCTCGGAAATGCACCAGAAAGAAGAAAGATGGATATTGTCCTGGTTGCGTCAAAGAAGAATGTCAACATCGTTTCGTTCTGTCAATTTGTTAACTCGTATGAAAGAGTAGTTAGAGTTTTTGCATACATTCTTCGTTTCGTCGATCATCGTATATTGAAGCGAAAAACGGAGAGGATAGATGGCTGTTTCACTCCAAGTGAATTATCGAGGGCGCAAAAGTTCATTGTTCGTGTAATACAGCGAGACGCTTTCTCCGAAGAATATAGCCAAATCCAAAAGGACAAACCAGTCGCCAACAATAGTCGCTTGAAGAAACTCAGCCCGTTTATGGATAAGGAGGGCATTATTCGTGTAGGAGGTCGATTGGACCAAGCAGGCTTGTCATATGATGTGACACATCCTATGTTGTTACCCAATTTTACACCATTTGTTTTTTCGCTTTTCAAGCACTATCATTTTAGAAATTTACACGCTGGGCCACAATCACTCCTGGCAATCGTTCGTCAACGATTTTGGGTCCTTAGAGGTCGAGACGTCGCTCGCAAGGTAGTTCACCGATGTCTTCAATGTTTTAAACATCGACCAGCACTGTATCAGCAAATCATGGGAAGTCTACCTTCCCACCGAGTGCAGCCAGCCAGACCGTTCGTAACCAGTGGTGTCGATTTCTGTGGTCCGGTGTGGGTCCATTACAAACATCGAGGACAGCGTCCCTCAAAGGCCTATATCGCAGTATTTGTATGCTTCGCGACGAAGGCAGTGCACCTGGAGTTGGTGAGCAATCTGTCGGCTGACACATTCATTGCCGCATTAAAACGTTTTGTTGCTCGTCGAGGCATTTGTCATACACTCCATTGTGACAATGCTACAAATTTCGTCGGTGGTCGCCGTCAGTTGGCTGAATGCTGGCAATTGTTCTTCAATCAAGAAGTACGAGACCACATCATTGCAGCCTGTCTGAAGGACAACATACAATTTCGCCACATACCACCTCGATCGCCACATTTCGGTGGGTTGTGGGAAGCAGCGGTAAAATCTGCTAAGCACCATCTTAGTCGAGTTCTCGGAAATTCTACATTGACTTATGAAGAAATGTGCACTGTAATCGCCCAAATTGAAGCAGTTTTGAATTCACGGCCGCTTACCCCAATGTCATCGGACCCATCAGATTATTCTGCGTTGACACCTGGTCATTTTTTGATCGGTGAGCCACTCAACGCAGTAGTTGAACCTGATTTGACCGAACTGAAAGTGGGCCGGCTCAACCGCCTGCAAATTATTCGAGCATTGCAACAAAGATTTTGGGAAAGATGGTCGAGGGAATATATTGCACAACTACAATATCGCACGAAATGGACAACAATATCCAATATAAATCTAGGCACATTAGTGTTGATGGCCGAAGACAATATTCCACCACAAAAAATTATTGGGCGAATTGTGGAATTACATCCTGGGAAAGATGGTGCTGTCCGAGTTGTAACAGTTAAAACGGATCAAGGCTTATACAAGAGAGCCATTCATCGCCTCGCGCCGCTACCTCTAGATGACGAAGATGATTCAGCGTGAAAGTACGGTTCGTGCTTTCAACGGGGGGCAGTATGTTGCGGCGGTACGTTGCATTTAATATCTGGTTGCATACAGAAAAGATAATAATTTGGAGCATACTGATATCTAAATTTATATAGGATTGAATTGTCATCGCATCCCGCTATAATTTTTTTTTATTATATAAATAAATATACCTGTTCAGTTGTATCGTACCATTACGACGGTCAAGTTGCTTGTTGGCAAAATAAATTAAATATAATTATTAATATTTAAGTGGTTTTATTAAGCAATTTTATCTATTTTATTGTTCTCGTTGTCAATACGCAACCTAAGTCGTTTTTAACTCGTTTCCCTGGTCGTGGGGAAAACAGTATTAGTTATGGACTAAAGTTCGTTCTTCCTACTCATCCATGCAGCTTTTACAAAAATCATTCCACACCTGGTCTTCTCGCATATCCCGCAAATAGTAAGTAAGAATCCTCACAACCGTTCTTTCATCTCGTCTACACGCAGGGAGGTTAATATATTGAAGCGTTTTAAGCCGAGTTTTGGCAAGACTTGTCTTACAACGCTAAATATTAAAGTGTTAGTCCTGCTTACATTGATCATGGCCACCACCCCTTTTTTTAGGCGCCAATTTAATCATTGTAATAGGTCTCTCCAAATTTGGTATTTTCGTTTAGAGTTAGAGAGTCGCACTGTACCTAGCGAGTTCCTCAGCCCTGCAGTTTCACAGAGAATAAGGACCCAGACTATCTGGATGTTAAAATGCTTATACTTATCTTGTTAAGAGATGAGTGGCCACCAAGCGCCACTATCAACATAGATTGCAATACCAGATCAATACCTCCTCAAATGCTATCACATCAGCTTCGTGTAGGCAATACTAGCCTGGGAAAACCTGGTGGGGATGTTTACATTCAGTTTATCACTACAACTCACAAATTATAGAGCTTCGATCTCCGATATTGACCCACTAATCCAGGTTTAATTTGAAGTATAACCTTTATCGAACCATAAAGTTGGTGTGATCTGCTTATCATATCGATCGGAAGAAGATGGAACATGAGGCACATGATAGGTGCAGTCCACAGACCTTGCTTGCATCTTAAGCTATTTCTGTATATTATTTATGTATACAGATTTTATTGTGGTCTTGATAGAATATTCTAGCTCCGGTTTTAGACCTGATCTATATTACCAATGGTGTTCTTGCATGAGAATATAATCAATAGGAACATTGGTTACTCTTTTCAAAATGTTATTGTTTTACCTATAAAATTACAGTTCAAGAGAAACCTCAGATAATTCGTGCTATCAGTGAAAACTAGTCTAGTACCGTTTATGGTAGAAGAGATAAAGATAAGGTCTATTTGGGATGCGTTAAGTCCACATTTACTAGCCTATTTCGTAATAATTAAGAGTGTATTCTGCATTACCTCTTTCCAGAGACTTTCTTTCGCCACATCATATGCATATTTATAAATCCTTTCTTTTCGCTCCAAAAGTAATGCATTGAACATTAGGCTCCATAGAAGACCCATATGGGACGCCTTATTGTAGTGTTTCTCTAATGTTCAGAGTTGACAATCTTCCTTACAGGCATATGATGGAATAACCTGCTTACAAGGTAGTCCAACTACGTTCCTGATTACCTCCGTCTCCACTTTATTAATGGCTTCCTCAATACCGAGGAGAACGTAGTAGGGCGAGAAGAGCTGCGTCCAAGGATTTCCTTTAACAGTTCGCTTTTTGAAATAGTGAGTTTTGATCGAATATAATAGGTTTTAGGTTCCTTGTGAGTTTTTCGGGATAAAAACCCTCTGGTGTATATTCTTAAAATATGAATTTCATTTCATCCAGTTTTTACTTACGGTGTTCTCTATTCACAATGCATGTGTTTCTCGAATACAAAGCTCCGTCGCGCCGTCACCGCTTCCTGGCTCGACGAAGAAGTTGTTTAAGAATCGTCTGGTTTGATTTAATAACTGGGACATTGCCCCAGTAGACTAGCTAGTAGTTGGAGTCGTGGTGCATAGGTATCTGGAAGTGGATGATGCCAAGAGAGATATTTGATGTCCTGAAGCTGAAGAATTGCACGAAACACGCCCGTATATTATCCAACCCAGAACAGTATTTTGAAGGAACGGCAAGTTATAGCCTAACCTCACTTGACCCACTTTTAATAAATCAAAATAAATTTCGGCTCCAAGCAACAGGTCGATTTTTTTAGCCTTTACAAAATCTGGATCAACCAATCGTATATTTGCTGGAATTGACCAACCATCTGTGTTTATCGACTTTGAAGGAGAAATATTCGTGATTGATGACAGCACAAGTACTTCAACCTCAGTAGCAAAGTTCCAGACTAATGACTGTAGTTGTATCCATCCACTCGATGAGGATTGTACAGATGAAGTGCCGATTCCACCAATCTCTGCAGTCACCTTTTCCAGCGGAAGTTGAAGTTTTGAACCAAACGATTTGGTTATGAAGTTGATTTGAGAGCCGGAATCTAATAAAGCAAGCATACGAATTATCTAACGTCGAAAATGAACAATTGTGTGCTGCTTTCTTTGACAAACATTACATGAATCTGATACTGGACACTTATCTACAAGATGTCCAGGCTTAAGAGAATTGAAACATAGATGTTGTGCTTTCACTTGTTCGGGTCGATCATTCACTGACAGTTTTAAAAATACAAAACACAAAACGCAATGGTAAACATTTGTGCCAACGTGATATGTTTAAAAAAGTTTGAAATGTCTTTTGTAGCTCGCAGGTTTGTCCACAGGAGCAGGTTCACACCATTTCTCCTTTGTTTCACTGTCGAATTTGCTGGATAGCAAGAACACAATTAAGTCATACCATTTTTCCGCAGGTCGATGTAGAGTTCGAAGAGATTGCAAATGGGAATTTAAACCATCCAGTAATTCTATTAAACGACGTGGACAAGGTTTCTCCAAAGTCTTTACGGTAAACAACCATTTAATATGATGTTTACATATGCGATTTGGTTTGTTGAATCGTTCTTTCAAAAGATTCCTAGACATCTCATAATTTTCTTCGGTAAAATCTAATGATTCTATTGTGTGGGCTGCAACATCCTTCAAAACATGTTTTAGATATTGGAACTTAGTAATTACTCCTAATGCAGGATTCGTATGGACCCACGAGTCAAAACGTCTAAAACGAATTCAGACCATTTCATTATATCGCCGAAAAACGTGGTCAGCGCGATTACAGGCAGTTTTGCTGATAACTTAGGTGCCATCTTGGATGTTGTAATTTCGGATATACCACGGAGCATTTGTAATACGGCGAAGTATCTTTGATTGCGTTCGTTGTAAAAGATCTATATTTGATGCGCTTGTACATCCCCACAATTGAATTGCATATGTCCATATAGGAATTAGGATCATTTTGTATAGTAGAACCTTGCATTCTAGGGAAAGTTTTGATTTTCTTCCAATCAGCCAGTACATTTTTGAGAATTTTATTTTTATTTGGTTGCGCTTTGATTCAATGTGTTTCTCCATATCAATCTTCTATCAAGATGAAGACCCAAGTATTTGACGTTTGTTTGTTGAGGAATGGTAACATTGTTTAATTTATCCGCTGGACATGTACGCTTATTCAACGTAAATATTATGTGTGTTGATTGGTTTTCTTTCGCTTTGATCCGCCACGTTCTTTGCCAATTTTCAATTTTGTATAAATGATCTTGCAATTCTCTTGATGCAGTTTGACGATTTTTGTGTGAAAACATGATAGCAGTGTCATCTGCAAATGTTGATGTTACAACTTTATCAGTTGTTGGTAGATCGGCAGTATAAAGCAAAGTAGCCTTCAAGGACTGCATGAAATTTTTTTGGTAGGTAAGTTTTTATTTTGTATATAAGGCCCTCATGCCACACTTTGTCGCAAGCTTGCGCAATGTCTAGGAAAACTGCCGAATAATATTTCTTTTCTTCTAATGCAAATTTAATTATGTTAACAACTCTGTGCATCTGCTCTACAGTGCCATGTTGGTTTCGAAACCCAAATTGGTGGTCTGGTATAATCTGTCCTTCAGATAATATTGGTTTTAATTTTTGTAATACCATTTTTTCAAAAAGTTTAGAGATCATCGGAAGTATATTTATTGGTCTGTACACAGATGCGACTTGTGTTTAGTCTTTTCCAGGCTTTGGAATCATTGTAATTTGCGATATTTTTCTTTTTTTAGGGAAATACCCACATCTCATAATCGCATTAAACATATAAGTGATGAGTTTCATGCATTTATCAGGTAATTCTCTGATCATTTTTCCGATAATAAAATCGTGTCCTGGAGCTTTCTTTGGATTTATGCAATTTTTAATGGTATTTTTAACATTTTTCCACTTAAATTTTAAAGGAATTGGTTTCGAAGGGTCCTCCGTGAACTTTGGTAGTTCACGGTTGCTAGTTTTTTTGTTTCATGTGAATACATTTTTCAATTGGTTAGAGAAAGCAGTGGCCTTTTCTACGTCACTTCTGGCCCAATGTCCATCGCCTAATTGGTGGATTCGATAATGTTGGCCTCTTTAGTTGTTTTGTCGCCTTCCATAGTGAATAATCTGTCTTCTCGGTCGCCGAGAGTCCAGAAAGGTAACTCTGGATTCCTGAGTCTTTTTCTTCTCTCAATGCTCGTTTAAGGGCTTTAATAGCCCTATTCAATTTCCCTTTTACTAATGGAGATTTTGCTGGTGCCATAGCCGGCGTATTGTCCTTTTTCCTTCGACTAACTGCAGTATATTAGGTGATGGCTTGTTAACTTTTTCAGAGTTGTTAATATCAGGGGTGGCCTCCTTTGCTGCTATTTCTAATAAATGTGTTAAACCATCTGCCGCCGCATCACTATCTTCCGGGGTGCAAAGTTGGATATTTTTAATTTTAATTTATTTGTTAGACGTTGAGGTGGTTCTGCCTTTAAAGCTCTGGTACTCAGAGTTATTATTATTGGTGAGTGATCGGATGATAAGTCATAGCAATATTCTACCTGAGCACTGGTGCGTGCAATTCCTTTTGTTATACAGAAATCTATTAAATCAGGTATTTTATTTCTATCTGATGGCCAGTAAGTTGGGTGTCCAGAAGATAAATAATTTAGATTTTTTTCATTCATTGCTTCATATAGTTGCTTTAGGTGTTGTTAATCTCTAACCACATTGCAGATGTTTTGCATTGTAGTCGCCTCCTGTGAGAAATTTAATGCCCTGCTGATTAAAATAATCGATTAATTGCTGCTTTCTGATTCCGTGTTTCGGTGGACAGTAAACAGCCGATATTACACAGTTGCCATCAGAGTACATCATGGTTTATTCTTCGTTTGATCTAGACCGCACTGCCGCCGTGTGCTCTTCCATCTGGATGTTTGGTGTCATAAACTGAATATCCGAGGATTTAAAAAAATGTGTTTTTTGTAAAGTGTGTTTCTGATATTAGCATGATGTCTATATTTTGATCGACAAGAAAACTAAGAACCTCAGCTTTGTGCTGTGAAAGACCGTTCGCATTCCATGCAGCTATCTTTAGGAGCGTCATTTTTGGCTTTTGACGATAATTTGCATTAGTGTGTTCATATTTTGCATCATCATGATCATTTGTCTTTCCATCATCATCATGAAACTTTGAATCGTTTCGGTCAGTTTGTTTACGGTTGCGTTTGTTTACGGTTCAGTTTGTTAATGGGGCTGTACCTTTTAGAATGTTGGCATAGGAAACTCCTGGTTGTACAAAATTGCTTGTAACATTTTCAAGGTGATTTTGTGTTGTTGAGTGTGCATTCGCTTGTTGGGCAATTGTACTTCTTGGAGTCAATCTCTTTGATTGTAATGTGACTAAAACATTCGTTGCTCGTATCGCAACATTGGATTAGACTTGCGCTTTAAATCCAGATATACTGGGCAACCTCTATAGTTGAGTGATTTTCACCGCAACTACTACAGCGTTTTACTGATGGATCATTTCTCGTTTTATCGCATTTTTTTGAATCATGAAGTTCGCCACAGATAACGCAAACTTCACTCAACGTGCAATAAGCTTTTGTGTGGCCGTATTCTTGGCACTTGATGTATTGTACTGGTCCGGTTCCCTTTTTGGATTCCTCTACAGTGATTTTGCGATGCAGTAAATATCTCAAGTTATATATACTGTGGTTTCCTTTGTTTTTCTCATCTGGCTCTAATTCTATGCGAAACATCGGTTGGGGAACCTTCTCCCGGTTTAAAATATTTGCAATAGATTTGGCATGGAAACCTTGTGCGGCGAGAGCCGCATGAATGTCGGTCACCTCTACGCTGCTCTCCATTCCCTTTAAAACAACAGTCAACCCTTTTTGACTTTTCAGCTAGTAAGTGTAATATCGCTTTCCGGTTTGATCGTAATGATTGAAACCATCAATTTCCAAAGGTTTGATTTTGGTTTCTTTGATATTGCCTCTTTTAAGTGGGGCAATATAAAATTGGTGGCGGCTTTTCTATCTTTTTGGCTGTTGTGTCATCGGCACCATCCTCTCAGGTATTTGATAAGCGCCAATTAAATGTTGAAGAATTTAATATATGAATGTTATAATTTAAGACTACAAATCCCACTTATAACACCATGAACAAATTATAGGGGAATACAGAATACGGTTGACTATGCGTGTTCAGTAATTATTATATCGACTTTATCAAAATATTCGTTTAAATACATAACTCGAGTTATGTTGTTTTGGTTACTGGCCACAGATATTTTGCCTAACAAAAGGGTAAAGAGTAAAACGAAACAAAAAGCGTAACAACTACTACTCTTGAAAATAGTATAAGACGTGGTGAATTTAATAAAATTAGAATAATTTATATTTTTGTAGGTTTACTATTTGTTCCCGCAAGCTTTCTGATATTTTAAAAGTTTAGTTCTATCAAAATTAGGAAACTTAGTTCTATCAAAATGAAAACCCATTTTTAAATAAATAAACTTTTATAATACCGTATTTGAAAAGCCCAGCATCGTTTCAAGCTTTGATTCATTAAATATTAAATTAAATTAAAGCTTTCGAATCACCTGTCACCAATATTTTAAATATGTACCGGAATAATTTAATTTATCACATAATTTACCGTAAACAAAAGCAATGTTGTTAAATCTATCAATAACAACATAACCAATTAATATATTCATATAACAAAGCATTTATTATACAATGTTGACGGTGTTGTTATTTTTGTTGTTGTCACACACACACATACATTCGTTAATTTTAATTAATTTTATCAACAATATTTATGATTTTTAATTTTCCGCACCAATATTATTCATGAAAATTGGGTACAGTTTAACCTAAATAGCGGTTCAATAAAATGAAAGCATTTTTTTTATTATTATTTGTGAAACTTGATTAATTGTATTAACACATTGTTTTTTTTGTTTCCACACAGTTCTCGAATGGGAGGGTGAAACATTAGAGCTTATCAAAATTTCCCGCTTAGGAATGGGTGCATATTTATGTATTGCATCGAATGGTGTGCCGCCAAGTGTATCGAAACGTATAAAAGTCAGTGTCGATTGTAAGTATAAAAGAAAGAAAGCAACATTTTTTTGTTTTTGTTTTTTGTGTCATTCATTCATTATGTTGAATATCGTACACAATTAATTAAAATATTATGGTTGGAAAAGCTTTTCTGTTTGTTTTAAATAAAAATGTAGCTACATAAAATTGTTAACTTGTTTAAATTTGTATTTAATTATAAAAACGAACATAAAAAGTATTATGCATTTTCTTTATGAGAAAACCGCAGCGAGATTTTTAATTTTTACTTTCGTTTCGAATTTACCAACTGTGAAAAACACTTTGAAGTAAAAAAATTAATAAAGGTATTTTTATAATATAATTTGTTGCTCTATTATAATATAGTTCCACCAATGTTATGGATACCGCATCAATTAGTGGGGATCCCATTGTATTATAATATTACATTAGAATGTTTTATTGAGGCGCATCCAACCTCGTTAAATTATTGGACACGTGAAAATACACAAATGATTCATGATTCGATTAAATATAAGTAAGTATTATTAGATCAGCTTTAGTCAATGCCACTATACTCAACATATTTTTGCTTGTTTGTTTACATTTATAGGACAGAAACAGTGCCTGGTTCACCGTCTTATAAATCCATCATGCGCTTAACAATAACAAATGTACAGCAGATCGATTACGGAATATATAAATGTGTTGCAAAAAATCCGCGTGGGGATACCGATGGAACAATACGATTATATTGTAAGTACATTATCACTACTCGACATACATACGTATATTCCAACAAATTTAATATTTTTTTTATTATAATTTTATATCCTTATTTGATTTCACTTGTTGGCACAAAAAAAAAGGATATCATCCTTCCTTTTGTGTTACACAATATAATGTAATATGTATTATTATTATTATTGCAAGAAATTAAATTGTATATAAAATGAATATAAAACGACGAGTCGTTCGTCGTTCCCTTCAACAGTCTTTAACAGATGAGGAAAAGAATGAGCTGAGGAACAAAAGTAATGTCGGGAGTGAAAATACGGAAATATTTTTTTTTTAAATTAAAACAACAAGAAGGAAATCTTTTATCCTTTTAAATATATTTTTTTATTTTATATATGAACAGGAGACGAGATGAATGATTATGATTATGATGATGATAAAATAATAATTTTATTTTGACTTACTTGTATTGTGTGTGTGTATATATCGTAAAATATATAATATGAGGGAGGCTGTATATACATAAGACTGACTTTGTTGCATGAATGAAAAAATCTGCGTCTTTTGTTTGTCGGTTATATAAAGATTAAACTATTATTTAATTTTTATGTTATGAGGTTAAATTATTATTATTTATTTTATTTCATTACTTGTTGGTTGCGCGTTATTATGATTTTAATTTTATATTTAATAAGATTTTATTAGTTTTTGAAAAAATTGAAATTTTCTAAGCCAGTCAAAAGGTTATGTAAAATTACTACTTAAACTAAATTTTATACGTTTCGCAAAATTTCAAAAATGTACATCAAATGGTGATGCTATATATAGGTATGAAAAACCTAACCTAATCATCCTTGCCAAACACCCGAGTTAACTGCAAAAATTCTTAATAGCCAGCTCCCAACTTTAACACAGCATCACTATCATACTAAACAATTTTCTTGATTCTTTTATTTAACAATTTCTTGTTGTGTTTTTTATAAATTGTAATAGAGTGCAAATATAAAATAAAAGTTTCGTTATAACGAATTTTTATATTGTTGTCGTGAATTATTAAATTAAGAGAAATTAGTTGTTTTTACTAACTTACCGATTTACTTACTGATTTACGGCCCCAAATGCAAAATAGATGGCACATACCGAGCTCTGCACAATTTCGAATTTGTACAATTTCAAGATCCCCGATATTGTTCATGAAATAAGATCTCAGCGAGTACGCTTGCTCGGTCACGTTCTGCGTGCTGATCGGGAACGAATTGTGCAGCGATCTCCGAAAGGAGAGCCACTATATGGTAGGCGCAGAGGTCGTTGCAGGCGACGATGGTTCCACGGTGTAAACAATGACTTGGCTTCTTCAGATTGTCTAGGACAGTATGAATACCAAGCCCAGGATAGAAACCGTAGGAGCCAGATGGTTGACACAGCAAGGGGCCAGTAATGGCCTTTAAATACTGAAGTATTATTATCACTTACTTACCGGTTTCACTTTTAATTTAAATTTAATGTTATGTAGAGATCTACTGATATCCAATCACAATAAAAAACATTCTTTAAAACTTGAGCACTTTTCGGTCCCACTCCGTATGACCACTTATTAGAAACACACGAAAAAATTATACATCTATTTATGTATTTCAGTTTTGTTACTGAGAATCAAATATGTCTAATCCTAAATACCTGAAAGCCTATCTATATTGCGGAAGATCTGATTGGTTTTCCCTTAGGCTATTCAACAAGTCTTCGCCTATGATGGCTTCTTATTAAAAATAATTCGGACATTTCGATATATTTATTTCTGTTTTGATACTATGAACCAGAAATGTCCTAAATATCTGAAAGCCTATGTTTCGGAAAATCTGAGTGGTTTTCATTTGAACCAGACCCACAGCTATATTCAAACAGTTTTCTGCTACGATGTCTTCTTATTGGAATCAATCGAAAAAAATTGGACACTTCTATTTATGTATTTCAATTTTGTTACTTAAAATCATCAAAAATGTCAAGTCCTAAGTACAGGGTGTCCGCCGGGAAGGTATACTACTTTGTTTGTTTATAATTTTTGATTAAATGAAAGAGAATGGATCTTATATTGATAAATGTTTTATTTAATGTCGGCAATTATGTATGGAATACAATATCAGATAAATGTCCGCCTCTGTTAGCCTCACAAATCCGAGCCCTTTTTAGCACATTTTTCATTACATTCTCACACATTTCACGCGGTATCTCATTAATTTCATCACGAATATTTTGTTTGAGTTGCTCAAGCGTTTCTGGTTTGTTTGCATAAGCCTTGCTTAAATTAGGCGACCGTGGAGGCCAATCAACATCACCATTTTTGAAATAACTTGTTGTGGAAAGAGGTCTCGCAGTAATTCCATTGTAATCCTGGGTGTATGCGAATATGCGATGTGGCACCGTTTTGTTGATACCACATGTTAATCATGCCCAAAGCATGCAGTTGTGGCGTTAAAAAGTTTTCAATCATATCACGATATCGCTCCCCATTCACATTTACCGTTACGCCGTTTTCATTTTGAAAGAAGTAAGGTCCAATGATTCCTCCTGACCAAATTCCACACCAGACTGTCACTTTTAATGGATGTAAAGGTGACTGATGAATAATTTGGGGGTTTTCCATTGCCCAGAACCGACTATTCTGACGGCGTCGAATTGAGGTTGATGGATTGTTTTGAACACTTTATTGAGCAGCAGTAATGTTTTCAGACGATCTTGCAGTACGTTGTGGCCCATGCTTGGGCCTATCAGCTACAGATCCTCTTTCCTCGAAATCATTCACTTCACGATAAATAGTGCGTTTTGTTGGCACGTTGTTTCTCCCAAAAATTTCACGTAACTTTCTCATCGTCACAGTAATCGATGATTGATTTTGATAAAATGTTTTAACGATTACACGTTGGTTTATCGAATATTTATCCATAATAAATTTGCCACGTGTCTACTTCACGACTGCCAAATATGAACTGTCATGATTAACGTTTACCAAAATGGCGGCAAAATAAAGTAGTATACCTTCCCGGCGTACACCCTGTCCCTAAAAGCCTATATTTAGGACTGGACATTACAGATTCCAGTCCTAAATGTAGCCTTTCATTTGTAACAAAACTGAAATACGTAAATTAAATAAGTTTCCTAATTTTTTCGAGTGTCTAATATAAGCCATCGTAGCAAATATATTTGAATAGATGTGGGTTTAGTTTAACGAAAAACTTCGCAGATTTTCCGAAATATAGGCTTTTAGGTATTGCGGACTAGACATTTTTGATTCACAGTCACAAAACTGCAATACATATAGGGACCAACATATAGCCGAATATTTTTTGTATAGGTGTCAGTTTAGTCTAACGGAAACCCACTCAGATTTTCCGAAATATAGGCTATTTGATACTTAGGACTAGCATTTTAGAAGTAACAAAATTGAAATACATATATCGAAGTGCCATATTAACCGTAAAATGTTCGAGTAGGTCTGGTTCTGGTCTGACAGAAAATCATTGCGATTTTCCGAAATATAGGTTTTCAGTTACTTAGGACTGGACATTTTTGTCTCTCTATGTGTTTCTAATAAGTAGTCAATTGGATCGGGGACCATAAGCGCTAAAGTCTAAATAAAAATTACCACTTATCTGTTTTTTAATTGAATATGGCATAAATCAAATACATAAGTATACAGACGTATGTATATAGAATTCCTTACTCTTTACTAGTTTAAGTTTCGAGGAATGTTGAGCAATGTGAGATATTAGTAGCAGATCTCTTATTAAATGTGAAACTGAAAAGATATTTTTTAAAAAAATTCCTTAATTTAATAATTCAGTTTCAAATAATCTAGTCCTGTAAGAATAATATAATCTACTGGACATGGTGTCACCAACCACATTTTCTTTGTCATGTATGTGATGTGTATCGAAGGTAAATAGGCTGAGGGTGTCCAATCATTTGTTTTATTTTTTTCATAATTTGACACTTTGCCATATATTTAGCCATACACTTTTGCCACATATGCCAAACCATATGCTAGACAATCAGCGGATGAAAATATAATACCAGTGCACAAGGAGGATTGTAGGAAAATACCACCAAATAAATATGCAGGGGTTCCCCAAGGTAGCGTGCTAGGGCCAGTGTTGTATTTACTTTACACAAGTGATTTACCAAACACAAGCGGCACAACAATAGCAACATTTGCGGACGATACTGCAATTTTAGCTACTGGTTATAAAGTAGACGAAGCAACCAGAAAACTGCAACGGGCTACGAACCAACTTAGTAACTGGACCAAAAATGGCGCATTAAGCTAAATGAAGAAAAATCAACGCACGTTAACTTCACCAATCAAATAGTTAACTGGATACCAATAGAACTAAATTCCAAACAAGTTCCTTATGCTAACACAGCCAAGTATCTTGGCATGACTCTCGATGCTAAGTTAAAATGGAAAGAGCACATTAAAAAGAAAAAGGAGGAACTACACATTAAATATAGAAATATGTATTGGCTAATTGGAAGGTATTCAGAGCTGTCAATACCTAATAAGTTGCTACTATACCAACAAGTTTTAAAACATATATGGACTTATGGCATTCAGCTTTGCGGCTGTACTAAGAAAACCAATATTAAAATAGTACAAGCTTTTCAAAATAAAGTGTTACGTGGAATAGTGAACGCTCCTTGGTACATAAGAAACGATAACCTACATAGGGACCTCCGGGTGGAAAACGTCAGCGTAGAAATAACAATTCATGCAAAGAAACACATACAACGGCTAGGTCAACATGCAAATGTTGAGTTATGTGGTATGCTGAGTAACACAAATGGAGTACGAAGGCTCCAAAGAAAGAAACCGTTGGAATTGGGAAGACTACAATAGGGTGGCCACATTTTTAGAGACTAACTAATGGGTGATATCTCTGCAAATTGAACATAAGAAAGATAGAGAAATTACTAGATGATATATGTAATCAGTTGTAATATTTAAAACAATAAAAAAAAAATAATAATAATAATAATTTGACACTTTTGGTAAGGTACAGGCCACTGGCCAGTCCCATTTACAAGTTATAATATATTGTAGTATTAATTCGAACTGATTAGCTTAAACCATTAGGTGAGTTGGTTTCTTTCCCGAAGCGTCGCACTGCATCTGTGGTCACCAACATACTATGCATCTCCACATGTTGAGCCATATGTTGTCCATGGTAAACCGTTCCTATCATTAGATATCTATGCAAATCATCATTCCTTATATATCACGCAGCATTAAATATGCAACGTACTCCTTTGTTTTGTAAAGTTTGGATCATTTTGATAATTGTATTCGTCATACAGCCTCATAACTGAATTCGTAAGGCCATATTGACTTCCGCACTTGTTGGTACAATAATAATTAATTTTGTATTGAGTATTGACTTATTTTCCCAATTTATTATTGAGTTCTTCTATCGTTTTTTAACGTTATTCCCAGGTGCTTAGCCGTATTTGCGAATGGAATCTGTTGTCCATTAATAACTACAGGTCTCCAACAGATTTTTAATGTTGTGACATTTTGCATGTGAGGATTTTAATTCGTTAAGCCTGATCTGCCACATTTTGGTCCACTTGCTTATTTGATCATCAGTTTGTTGTAGTTTAGTTGTGGATTCCTTAATATTGTCCCCAACTGCCAGGATTACAGTATCGTCTGCAAATGTTGCGATAGTAGCATCATTCATGCGAGATATGTCTCTGGTGTAAAGCAGGTAGAGTATCGGTCCCAATTTTTATAAGATCAGAATATTCTTCTTCGCATTTCACTTGAAAATATCGGCCCTCCAAATATGGGTTTTAGATGCTTCTCTCTATCTAACTCCAAACTGATGTTGTGGGATAAGATTTCTTTGCTCTATAAGTAGTTTCAGTCTTAAGGAATAGTTTTTCAAACATTTTCGATGTCAGTGGAAGTAGTGAACTTGGTCGGTAATATTTTCTATCATTCGGCAGACTGTCTTTTTATTTTTAATTTTTTTAATTTTTTTTTTTAGTCTTTATCTCCAATTTAAGAGCATAGGGCGTCTACTACAGTAAATATATCAGCCTTATACTTCGTCTAATATACAGCAAATATGTCAGCCTTATACTTTTAGCCCATCTCTCATCGTTTGTTTTTAATGGGGGAATCAGTAGTTTTGGTCGTTTTAATCCCTTTACTGCTTTCCAGAGCGAGTAGTCCGTATACTTAGTTGCAGTTAGAGTTTTAAGGAACTTCCCTATTGTTACATTTTTCAATTCTTTTATGTGTGCTTTTAAGAGTTTTACATATTCTATTTATGGTAGTTTCTTGCGGGGCACGACTACTTTGCCTTTTTTTGATGCTTTTAGTTTTTATTGCACTAGTCCTCTTACTTCTATTGGATATATTACTTATTTGTCTTTCATCGATAACAGTTTTGGAGTGCTTACTCAAGCAACAAGATTATATGAGTTTATGAGTCTGTCCAATTCATCTTCTATTCCACTTTAGCTTTTGATTAGAGTTCAGTATTTTTTTCCAATAACTACTTGAAAAAAAGCCAGTTTGTTTTATTATTTGTTAGTTGTGGTGGGTATCCATTTCTATTACGGTTTCACTAATAGGCATAATAACCAATGATCAGATACACGATTTTCATCGTTTTCAAAATATACTCGTATGTAGCTTTCCGATAACCCCTCGGTAACGAAAAAATTTATTAGGTCCGGTATTTTGTTTCTGTCAGTTGGTCAGTACGTAGGCTTTGTTCCTGAGTGAAATCCACAGTCCACAGTTTAATACAGTTTAATACTTGTGCTGCTGTGATTCTGTGAATAGTTCTTTATTCTTAAGAGAAGTTAGTCTTACTCTCCCCCAAATGTATTTTTTGTATTGAAGTCCCTTCCAATAATGAAATTACTTCCTATTGTCTTGAACAGATGCATGCATTCTTCTTTCATTAGATGGATGGGGGACAATATATCGCTGATATTTTACAGGATTTGCAGTAATCCAATTGTACCTTTACTGTAATAAACTGCCTGCTCTCTTCTATTTTTGAATCTTCGTGGTGTTTAATGTTCTCCCTATTAATAAAGTTGATCATCCTATTGCTCGTCCCGCTGTGTGAAGAACATGATAACAGATATATCCACGAATTCTTGCATATGAGGTTTTTGTAAAGTGAAATTCGAAGATTAGACATATATAAATTTTTTCAGTATTTAGAAATATTTCAAGTTCTGCAAAATATTTCGTTAATCTGTTTGCATTCCATGTTGTTGGGTTAATAATATATCGTTTTATGATTTGTTCTTGGCGTTAGAGACATTATTTATTTCTGATCATTTTGGTTTTACTTGTAATTTGAGATGATGAAATATTAACTTGTTGTCTTGTACCTTGTACCTTGTCTCGGGTCCGCAGTATTTCTGCGTATGATTATAAGATTGGCATTTTTTGCACAGTAAAAATTTTCTTCGTAACTGTTTTAATTGCTTCTATTTTCACTCTCATGTTGAGTATGCCAGTTATATTGGATATTTTTGTAATATTTTTGAAGTTATTGTTGAAGTTTAGAATTTGAAAACCAAAGCTTCAACTTATTACCACAAAACATATCCACGTTTATAGATATTTCAAAAGCACAATAACTCATACATTTTTGTCAGACATATGTATGAAGGACATACATAAATACATATCTCATCTATGTATCAAATCCTTTATCATTCATATTTTTTATTTAATGTACAATTTTTTTTCGGCAAAAAAATAAAAAACGACATCCATATAAATGTTGGTATTATGCATAAATTGGCTTTAATCCATACTTTTATGAATAAATAATCGGTGAATATAACAAGTACGAGTATAAAAAAAAAGCTCACGATTTTTTTTTATTTTGTTTTTTGGTTAGTACATATGACAAAAAACTTATGTTTGACATACATTTTATATATTTGGTTTTTCCTCTCTCATCCTTTCGATATCGGTGGGGTAGTCTGTATATTCGGTAGATATATTGCAGTGGCGACAAAAATCCTGTAACATTTTTAAGTTTTTTATTATTTATTTTTTTGGTTGGTCGTTAGATTTGACATCAATTAATTACATTTTTTGTTTTTTTTTTTTAAATTATGGAAACTTTCTTTTGTCAAAATAAAAAAATTAAAAAATGGGAGCAGGTAAATTTGGAACACACAGAGCTTTTAAATGATGTAATCATAATAAACAAAAGAATGGAGGGAAATGTTTAATATATATATTATAGAGGAAAATTTTGTGTTTTAATTTAATGAGTTTTGTTGTTGTATATAGAAATTATTTTTCATTTTTGGCGTAATGTTTGTTAAAAAACAAAAGTTTAAATTAGATTTTTATGGAAATAAATTTAAAAATAAAATAAAAATTTGAAACGATCGACCTAACAATTGAAATGACAGTAATTTTTCAATTTATTGTACAACCGCACAGACACTGTGTGATTCATGTACACCGCAAATTTATTCCAATCATGAATTACTAATAAGCACATCTAGAACACAAAATGATTCTGCGATAATAGAAACAGCCATAAAAAAACAAAAGAACAACATTTTTAATATTTTTATTGCCATATAGCGAGTTGAAATGTTCGAGTTCGCGATGTACGAGTGTATATGGGTTTGTTAGTTCATGAAGAAGAAAAACAAAACAAACGGTCATTAATTTTTCTTTTTTATTGTTGCACCAATTTCCGGTTCATAATCTATAATTTAAGCAATTTGAAGATGTAGATACAGCAACAACACAAATAAGAGGAACATTTTTATTTTTTATTTTTACTTTTTTGAGAACTTCCGTTATTGTTTGTTATTTTTATGCTAAGAATATATTTACATTATTTATATTGTGTAGAGTACGAAAGAAAAAGCTCTTGTATACATATAGTGCGCCGTCTATATACATCCATATGTATATACGAGTATATACACAGTCATTGAAATAATTTTTATGATAGCAGAAACGAAAGATTTTAATCTTAACAGCTTTTCTTGTTTAATTACTTGACAGAGTTAAAGACTTTTGTTGGGTCATTAATGTACATAGAAATTATGTACCTTTTTTGTTGTTGTTATAATATATACATACATATATACACTTCTTGTTTAGTACAAGTTATCTACGTCATTTATTTTTGATGTAAAATCACGATAACATGATTATTTTTTGTTGGATATTCATTTTGTTCGTCGGTGCGGATGCCCATTTGTCTAGTCTTAAGTATTATAAAAGCAGGCGAAACACACTGGTATGATGTACTTGAAGCATATGCCCATCTTTTTTTGGAGTATTTTTTTATTTTTAATGAGCTCATTATATATTAGTTAATCTGTATATAAGAAGATGGAAATGTATAAAAGGGTTGCTGAGTCGAGATTATAGGAAATGAAAAATTTTCATAATTTTCATTGTACTTTTCGCTATTACTTTGAAAAACATTTTGTTTCGTGATGATAATGATGACGATGGCTATAGAAGAAATTTCATTGTTAACTTTCACCAAAAAAAAAAAAATATAATTACATTAATTGATAGCGTTAAACAATGTATGTATATCCTGGAATATGGGATCCTCAGTGAATTAATCATGGCCCAGTTTCTATTTTTTTATCTTTTGCAGGGATGGGTGTTTACGCGTCATATATTATTTTCTACGTCGAGGTGTCGAATTGTATCTTGCCAAAAATAGTGATAATGCTCTCGCTAAATATAGGCACTTAGAAAAATTAAAAAAAAAATTATGATTTACAAGCAACTTGCTGTTGTGAACTTAAGAACAGGTTTTGTCACATCCTCCACAATTCCATCGAAGAGATACATAAAAAATGACTACGCAGAAATGCATTTTACCCCTAATTCGTTGGCACGATCCAACAGTAATGGTTTGGCCTGTATATAATATAATAGGCTTAACAGAATCCGGAAATGCCCAGGTTTTCGAGTTTGGAGATCATCGAAACCGACTAAACCCGATTTTATTTAAACAAAACTATTGGAAATAAAAAACTCATAATAACAACAAATAAATAATTCTATTTTATATAAATATAAATCTAATTTAATTGACAGTGCATTGCATACATTATTTACCAACTGTCCCTTGATTCAAGAAAAGATGATTTAAATTTTTCAAAGCCAGTTTTATGAATTGGCATAGTAAAACTAAGTGAAGCACATTTTTGGCATTTTTCGAGAATATTTGTTAACCCGAGTTTCAAGTGGGAAATTTTGGTTTTTGGGTTCAGCAAATTTGAAGGAAAACCCGAGTTTTTGGGACCGGTTTCACCCACACCCAGCCTGCAAATTCTACCTGTATAGAAATTCTGTACATGTTTCAGCGCGAATTCCATACAAACTAAGTTTACTAATTTTACTGAGAGGGTGATAGAAACTAAATTCCTTTAGAGTGACAAAGACAAAGAGTTCATTTATTTTGATGTTCTATGTACATATAGGTCAAATGTTGCCATTTTACTGAAACAGATGTTATAAGTCTGGAATGGATTTTTTACGCTTGTGCTGTTATAGGTTATTTAAAATTTCCGTGGGATTAAAGTCTGGGATAACTTCAAAGCGGTATTGCGATGAATAAATTTGGATATATGTATATAGAATACATATATGTACATCTTCGGATTGGTTTAAGCAGGGCCTCCAATTACCCTGTCTTTTAGGAATCAAGGGCAATACGTTAAACTAGTTGCTCTTGCTTTCCTAACGTTGCTCAAATGGTTTTTTTATGCTAAAATTTATGGTTTTTATTTGGATCTCCGACTATCTAACTATATAAAAGGTCGTCAGGTGATAATTTGTAGGAATTATTCGAGAAATTATTGTGTTTATTAACAACCCGTTGATGCCACACCACAATCAAATGAATCTCATGCCTTGATACACAAGACCTTATACCTTTACTATAAACAATTTTTTACCAGTTTAATCAGCAGAAAAATTATGGTTGCAACAAATGCTGATTAGGAACTTGTCTTTCGCTGATGTTTCCGAGGGGTATATAGAATTTGCGCGATGGTGAACGGTTATTCCGATTATTTGCGTTTCTAATCTTTCGATCCGTTTATATAAATAATCATACTCTAAATCACTAGTTTTATTATTTGGGTAGTATACAACTATATTTATTTGAATAAACCTACTCAAAATTGCTCTACATTTTGAAATTCCAGTTCCATCGTTGAACCGCATCCCACCAAAATTGGTTATAAATCCTTTAGTGAAATCTGCGCAACTACATAGAACTCAACAATTCGACATCAATGGCTGCACAAAAATCTCATTTTACGATTATGATCTGCGATTAAAAAAATGACGGTTTATTGTCTACGACAGTAAAGCTTCCTCGCAAAATGGTGTTGTTTCGAGCTGATGTGTTTCTTAGTTTAGAAGATATATTTCTTATATGATTAATGCTTTTTGGTAGGTGGCCAAATAACATTCAACACCTCGGACGAATGCTAAGGCCAGTGATTGTTATATGATCGATAATAGTAACAATGAGCGCTGACGCCTTAAATCCAGAAAATCCGAAACGCGTGACAAATAAACAAACTTAGAGGGATAGATTTAGGAGTTTAGTAGATCAGAATTGCCATTTGGATGTCCCCCTTAACACATCGATAGATATATTGGTGGGGCGGCAGAAATCCAAAAAGTTGTTCTCGCAATAGTAGCAGAAACCACCACTCCCTATATATATATATATATATATCAGTATTTCTGATAAAGTTAATAAACTGTCAAATAATATCCATGAACTAATCTAATTAAAGTGGAAAATTCGGCGGCAATGGTCCCTATCAAAAGTCCCCATCGCAAAAATGGAAATTTAATCGTACTGTTAAAAACCTGTGTGTAGCGGTAGTATTCGATACAGAGCTAGGCGAAAATTGGGAGAGAAGTGACAAAGTAAAAGCCAACACTTTTGCGATTCACATAAAGAAAATTTTTTACCACATGAGGAAATTAACAAACAATTGGTGAACGAGTCCACCATAAAACCTATAAAATTCAATTGCAAGGGTGCCAAGAATAAAGACTTTGACGTAATTTTAGCTTGTAAGAATTGCTTATTTATTGTTAGCTGCATTTATAGAATGATTCCAGAATAAACCCATTGGCAGAGGTATTTAAAAAAAACTCTGTTGTTTCGTTCTATAGCAAATTCAGTCATGCGTCATTCATGTATGGATTTCCACGACAGAATTTCGTTTAATTTCGGAATGTAAATAGTGCCCCGTATACTCATATTGCGTATAACAATCAGGTTTTAAAGAGTATATGTAATCGTTTATTTCGATATGACCTAAATATTGTGAATTTCAATTTCAACACAAAACTAGTTACAAACACCCTGTGTTATTTATTTTTTTTAAATATTTAATACCCGATAATAACGCAGGTATTTGAACACATGAAATTTGATCACGTATGTCTCGTATACAGAAATGAATTAAATTGACCAAATTAAATCTTGTATGTATGTGTGTATAAGAAAATCATGAGATTAAAATTGAAAATATCATCAAAAAGTCACAAGAGATTTTCTACATATTTTCATCGTCACTGTGTCTCGTGAATACTACAAATCTGTATATCGTATCGTCTGCGTTGATGGAGAAAATGTTGAAAAATCGTTAGAATAAAATACGAAAAATTATTTTTTTTTAAACATTTCACATGTTTTAATCCGATTATGTGTCACACAACACAAAATGTACGTCATTTTATTGTTCTAAAGCTTTTAATTGACTTTTTCTATTTATATATAGATTCGTTTTTTTTAATATACTACCGTTTCATAAAAAGCTTTTAATCACACCTATGTATTTTTTATGATGGTTTGTCAATCAACTGGGTGAAATAAAACAAAAGTTTGGCCATTAATTTAATTTTCTGCTATATGTTACGTGCGTGGTTCATATCTTGTTGGCGGATATTATTGAGGTTCTTTATGCTATATCGACACTGTATTTCTTCGAAAACAATATATAAACAACAATAAATATAAATAACAATTCAAATTCTGTTTAAAATATTTGGATTAGAATATGAACAAGAATTTTTTAATTTAAATTCCTTTTTGCAGAGAGAAATATACTGAAATACAAAAATGAAAGCTTTGAAAGATTTTTCTATAAATGGAAAAACGAGAACTTTTTTTTTAAAGTTGATTTTAAATGTTTAAATTTTAAAGCGGGATGGAATAAGTTTTAAGTTAAATGAGCCAGGATATATATTTGAAGGTACTTAACATGCGTTCATTTAGAAAAAATTCAAAATGATCGACCAAAATTTGAAAAAATTTAGCCAAAGTAGTGACTTTTATGAGATAATATTATGTGCTTTTAGACGGTCGTATTCCGAAATTTAAATTTTCAATAGTTTTCAAATAATTCTATAGAGCGCATTAAAAATCGATAGAATGGAAATTTTAAATTTAGCACTCTAAACTGAACTCTATCGAAATTTAATATTTCACAATAATCAAAAATCCTTAATCCCAACATTTAAATTTTTTTCGGAATTTTGAATAGCTTATTTTACGGAAGCCGATTTCAGAATTTAATTCACTTATTTCATTTATTTTAAAATTCGTCCGAAGTACATTGCACATAATTTAAAATTCTTTAATTATCAAACAAATCTGTGGTCACAAGCAGGGATGGGCGTGTTCACGTCATCTATTATTTTCTACGTCAACGTGTCGACAACTCGTAGACAACGTAGACAACGTCAATAATGTAAACAATTCCTAGAGTGATTTTGTGAATTAGTTCTAAACTACGGTGACTAAATTTCTTTAAGCTCAATGCAAAATAACGGTATAAAGTGTTTTAAAATAGTATAAAGATGGTTTCAATGTAGAAAGAGCAGCTCATAAAAATCGTAAACGTGGCACAATAATAATAAAAAAATTTACAAGTTGATTATAATTTACCTTAAAATTAATTCGGAGATCTCTGACGTTAACACGAATTCAAGTTTAGGAAGCCTATAGTATACCGAGTTATTAAAAAATCTAATCATTCAGATAAACAGAACTTTATCCGTTTAACGTGCCAGACTGCTCTGTGACTAAGTTTTGAGAAAATTCAAGTGTGGGTCGCAGTGTGGCACGCCTCGTAGCATCATAATTTTGTTTTCAAAATTATTAATTAAAATTTAATTATTTGATAATTATTTTTATTAATTTCTATAAAATTTAACATTTTTAACCAAATAAATCTAATTTATAAAATTAAATACTTTAAATAAAAAATGCTTTAATGAATGTGTTTTGATGGATGACGAAACGTGCGTGAAAGTGGATTTGAAACAGGTTAACAGGTCAAAATATATTACTTGCCAAAAATAGTAACAATGCGCTCCCGCTAATTAAAAGCACTTCAACTTAGATAAATTTGCAAAAATGGTGAAGATGGCAAGCGACTTACAATTGTCAACTCATGGTCTTTGCCAAGTCTTTACAACATTCTCCCCAGTAGCGTCGATTGGGCACATAAAAGAATGGCTACAGAAATGTATTTTGACTTTAATTCGTTAACACGATTCACCAGTAAAGTTTTGGTAATCGAGCGGTTCTTCGCAAGCAATTTATCTTTTGAAATTCGTTGTAAGTAAACCATATAAGCGGCAGTAGTTCATCGCGAATCGTGATTCAGCGCGACAATTAATTATTAAATTAATAACAAATTGGACCTGTTGGATGGAAACTGGGCCACGAAACAAGGTTATTTCTTGACTGCGTGATGGAACTCGACATGTTGGATATAAATGACATTTGAAAGGTATGGAAAATGACCAACTTGAACGGGGATAGAAACAGGATATTTAAGTGATTTTTGATTTGAAAAAAGTGGGATTAAATATTTTTTGAATACAATTCTTGGATACGGCCAATTAGAATAGGGCGGCTAGTTCATTTCTCGGCCGATTATGACGAAACTTTATCTGTTCGATGGAAATAGGATTTAAAATGAATTTTGGGATTATTCGTTAACCGATTATGATGTAACACGACATGTTCGGTTGAAATCAAAATGTTAACATGATTATTGAGGTATGTTTTGGAAAATGACCTTAGGATAGTTTTGGAATGTGACTTTCACTGAAAATTAAATGTACTCACTTAATGTACCAAAATTCGAAAATTCGTCCACAAAGTTAGTATAATATAATACATATTGTCTGGGAGAGGTTTGCATTTAATTGAAAAAAAAATGTTTAAATTAAATTAAATTTACCTTAACTTAACTTTTACAGAAATAGTCTAGTTCTATTCCAGTTGGCCATATTCCACAATATGATATACAAATATTATTTTATTCCTCACAATTAATAATATTCTAGAACTTTATCCCAAAATCAATTTATAATCCAATTTCAATCCAACATGTCGAAGTTAATCAGAATCGGTTAAGAAATACCTCAGTTAAACTTCGGTATAGATAAACCAGAACGCATTTCCATCCAATATGTTGAGATTTAACATAATCGTCCAACAGATAGCCTAATCCTCATCTAGTAGGCGTTGCTTTACTATTGTTTACCGTGTTAGAACCAAAGTTTTAACCGGAATAAGCTAATTTACACTACTTTAACGACGCAATAAATTAGTACAAGACTAATCAAATCAATGTTATAGTGACAAGAATGCTCGGCAAAATGACGGATGCGAAAAGATTTCCGACAATATGCGTTCTAAATGGATCAATATTGCTGCCAAATTAACATCTGTTGTGTTGAATCTCATGTGGAGAATTGAAGTGGTTGACTTTATTCGTTATACCAAAATTAGAAATTTACACCAAACCGAACGTTCAGTGCATAAACTTACTTTAATTTGAATATTATCTTTAATTTTTTCTTACGGCTTACCTGGATCGCCCTGTTACAAAATACCGCATTTATTTCATATCGCTTAAATATCGTTGGTTATAAAAAATCTGTAGATACACGCGCGATCTTATTTCCACCACGCCCAGCACTGCTTCAACCCATACGAAATAATAAGGAACATTTGTGGCACCATCATTGTTGTACACCCCTGTATAAAATATTAATAATCTAAATAAGTAAAAGTAAAATAAAACACAACAAAAATTGAAATTGCAAAATTACAACTTAGCAAAATAGTTGTACTTAATTTATAAACTCAATTTTTATGTAAAATTATGTAATATAGGAAAAAGTAAGTCAACAACCAAAGTTGACATACTAAAACTAATATATATAGTCCACTTGAATTAACAAAACCAGTTCATTAAAATTAGTTCATTCAAAAGGTCCATTCACAGATATCCATGTAAAGTAGTTCACAAAATAAATCAGTATAATAAAATTTTAATCATAGTTTTATCTATTACGACCTAGAGGAATCCACCTACAAGTAAGTATACATCATCCATCGATACTGCCTAGCCCCCACCAGTGGTAAGCGGGTATCGACAAAATAACTAAATAACTAAAACAACACCCTACCAACACTAAGGCACCGATTCTAATCGACATTGATGCACGAACCTCGTATGGCAAAGCGAGGAGGGAAGCAATAAGAGTGTTTCAGCGCTCCACTGCCCTAGTAACAGGTGTCAATTAGAATCTTTTCCTCCATACTAACAATAATATCAAAATTGATATTTCTCCTAACTATATATGATCCGGTATTTGACAATATTGAGTCATATATACCCTAGTTAGACTTAGATAATATTAACACGACCAAACCCTCTCGTATAAAAACAACTCAGATATACAATATTCCTGTCATACTCCATATAAACCCAACACATTTTATACAATATACATTCCATATATACAATATCATGCACAGTAAAATGGTATGTCCATTTGAGTTTGAATAATATTAGTTTAAAAAATTACTAATGTGTACCTTTAAATATAATTTGAAAATTTTGAAAGACTTATAGGATCAGCCTGTTTCTCACAATATAATTGATATATTTTTCCTAATGTTAAATCTGCGCGAAAATACTTCTGCCTGGTATCTCCACAAGTATAATAGCCCTCGTAAACTGGAAAGCTTTCAATATGAACCTTCACTGTATATTTATTTTATCATTGTACATTTTATTTGAGGGCGTCGCAATACCACGATGATGTCTAATGAAACAAATTTAATTTCTTTTTAACGACACTTTTCACAAAACTATCAGTCTCACCAAAGCAACATCGAAAACATCTCTGGCATATATGAATCAATTGTGTACCAATTTCTCAATAATAATAAACTGAGTGGTTACAGTTTCTTGGTGCCGTTGTACTTTTATTCATCTTTCAGGTCTTCTTATGTCTTCCACTCTAAGCAATCCAGAAATAAATAATATTTGTTGATTTAAGGTTGTATTCCATGGACTGATTGACTGACGGAGTCAATTTAAAGCAAGAAAAGAAATTATATTTTGTAGTTGTACAAATGAAACAAAAAAATTTTCTCAGTCAAAAAATATTTGAGTGTTAGCAGTGTGAACTGCCATAAAAGTATCAAATCGAATACTTTTTATGGCAGTCAAACAAACAACATACCTAAAATTTGCGCATGGAAGAGAATTTTACTATAAAGTTTGTGTATGGAAAAGAATTTCACTATAAAAATAATTTTTGAATGGAAGAAAATTGTAAATATCAATTTCAATCAAAGTTGTCATTTTGTAAATGTCAATTTCTTCTTTATAAAAACAATTTTGAAACTTCAAATTTGGTATGTCTAATATTAAACTACGCTGTTAAATTATTAGGCAAACAAAGAAAACATTTATTTGTTGCCTTTGTTACTCTAATGTAATTTTGTTGCTATCATCTTTTCAGTCAACTCAGTCAAATAGTCCATGGAATAGTACCTTATAACAACCCAATTTCCAGTACTGATCGAAAAAAACCTTCCGTTGTTCAATTGAAAATTTCGTTTTCAAAGTTTTCTGCATATTTCCAGTGGTGTACATTTTGTTTCAGAATTTTTTTTACCCGATTTAGTTGGAGTATCGTTTTGTAAATTGTTTTCAGTTTCAGCGGCCATAAGCGTAATTACTAAATCACTCGTTAAAATATTTGATTCGTCAGATTCTGAAGGAACGTAATTTGAATCTACATCAGAATCGCCAAATTCATCATTTTCAGTTTCATTATATTCTTGTGGTCAGGGAAACGAATTCAACAAGTCATTTACATCAGGATCTGATCTACATTCTACAGTTGCAATAAGAGCTTAATTTTGAATTATCGGTGAAAAATTAGTATATGAGGTCGCCAATATTAACAGGGTTTTCAAAAAATATTATTACCCTCAGTCACATTCGAATAAAACTGAATAGTTTTTAACAAATAAGCTGAAATACCCAACAGTAGGTTGAACATTACTTTCTCTCTCCAGCCCTGACAGTTTCACGGCCATCTAACATCGTTTTGAATCGTTTTATTCTAACAGTTCCCATTGCGTTTATTTGTTTAGCAATAAATCTAAATTGCACGAACATTATAATAAATCTAAATTGCACGAACATTTGAATGCCACCACAGTATTCTTTGCTTGTCCTAGGAGGCGACTAAACGGTTTGATCGCTGGGTTGACAACCCGCATCCGTAAAAAAATAAGCTGTATAATGTAAACAAAAGAAATAATTGAATGAATTGTATAGCGATCTCTGAAAGAAGAGCCATTAGAGGTAGTTGCAGGCGGCGATGGCTCCACGGTGTAGAGACCGACTTGGCTTCTTCAGATTGTCTAAGACAGTATGAAGAACTAGTTCAGGATCGAAATCGCTGGAGCCATATTGTTCACATAGTAAGGTGGTCAGTAATGGCCATTGAACACTGTTAATGATAATAATAATTTCAAACAACTGCGATAAGTAGAGAACAAATTATCGAGGTATAAGCGGTGACCTGATGTGGTCGACCGTTGAATTAAATCTATTTTAGCAGGTTATTTTAGTTACTACTGATACATGACAAAGTCATATGGGTATCCATCCTGACTTGCCACATATCATGGAACTTTTCAATCCACATGGGTTAGGTTTACCTTTGATATACTGTTTTATCGCCAAATGTCCATTAAACGGTATAATTTGCTCGTCAATGGAGAGCGATTGTTTGATTGTCAGCTCAAGGCATTTTTTATGAACCATATTAATAGTAGGGTGCATCTTATAAAATGTATCGCTACAGTTAGCTTAGCTATTATTATCTAACAAATGTAAGTTCGTTCGTAGCCAACAATTCTTTCACATTACAGATGATATTACTTTTAAGTCTAGTGTCTATAGTTATGACGAGTCCTACACATTCTTACTTCTCTTACATTAAAGAGTTTCATAATTTCTTCGGGAATGACGTGTTTGAATTTGTGTTTCCCTGACTGCATTGCATATCTATTCGTGAATTGAGCCACGAATATATATTAATATTCATAACATCAAATATTGGCCATAAAAAAATTGTATCATGTCTCTGTAGCGAACATCATTGACAGTAACAGCGTTACCAGCTTCATTTTCAGGCATCGACTAATATGCCTGTAGCACGTTTTGCCATATCTTCAGACATATTTTCCTAAGTATGATGACTAAATATTCCGAAAGGAGTTTCGATGGCGTCCGCAGAATATATTTCCGATTGTTTCGAAATGGTTCCGAAAAGGAACTGAACATTGATCAAATTTTCAATGTCCCCATTATACATCAATTTTTTTTAGTTGCATTCAATAATCGATCAATAATTTCTATGACAACTGCGTCGTCCACATAGGAAGCAATCCAACAAAAGTGCATCAATTATAGTAATGGATCTACTTAATCTGTTTTTTTTTACTGGAACTGTTAATGTCAGGAGGCTGATCATAACCACACACATTATTCGGCTACAGGGTCTCTCAAGAATTTTTTTTAATTTGAAATTAAACAAACCTATTGTTAAAAATATATGTTATTCTTAATTGAAATTCAGTGTCAAGTGTCTGACCATTTTTTGAAGAAAAATAATATCTGGTAAATGTCCACCACTAGCACGTTTGCAGATAATCAAAGCTCTATCTCGATATTGGTTTTGAGGCCTTCGAGTGATTGTGGGTTATTCTCATAAACCTTATATTTTACATAGCCCCACAAAAAATAATATTATGTTGTTAGATCACACGTTCTTTCCCAATAAACCAATTGTTTCATTAGCTGTATCACATTTACCGCCGTCTTGTTGAAACCACAAGTCATTAATATTCATAACATCAAATATTGGCCATAAAAAAATTGTATCATGTCTCTGTAGCGAACATCATTGACAGTAACAGCGTTACCAGCTTCATTTTCAGGCATCGACTAATATGCCTGTGGCCCATTGAGCACACCATATAGTAATTCAAGAAATATGCAAGGACTATGTAACAACTGCCTTTGGATTTTCAAAATTTTGTTTGTTTACGTAGCTAGAAATTTTTTTTTTGCAAAACCACCATCTTGTTAGATGATTCAATCTGCAAGCTATCGACCTTGAGAATTGATGGTACTGCTTTAATTCATGGGCCAATTGAGTCTTATAAGGATGTTAAGAAAAATCTTTGTTGTAGATAAGTTTAATTGAATAGAGATCGTGATTCGTGCGTAAAATCGATAAAGGTGGATTTTCTGCATCACTTTCTATCTCTGTAGCAATATTTTTAGTTGAACGATATGAACGAGCACGTTTTGTTGTTTGTTGGTTTGCTATTGAACCAGTTGACTCAAATTTTTGCACTAAATTTTTAATAGTGGGCTCCAGGGGCGATTTGGTTTACAGCAAATAACGCAAACTTTACGAAATGTTGTTTTTACAGATGCACCATTTTCATAATATTTTAATACGATTTTAAAGCACAATTTTAAAATGACTGAATTATTTTAGAAATTGGCATATTCATTTGATAATAGAACAAAAATTTTTTATCATTCAATATCCGATCATTTTTTTTTTTTTATCAATTTTATTAGCGTATTCGATGTTAAATGTTTAATCTACCTTATGGATTCAAACACAAATGATATAAATCAAACCAGATACTACACAAACTTTTAAATTTTTTAACTTACAAATTTTTTCAAAGAGTTCGGGCTAAAACACAGTTTAAAAAGAAGACTTTTCTTATTTGGGAAGTTGTAACAGCTTCGCGAGATTTCGATCGGCTGTTATGGATTTTGCTGCTCTTGGCTAGGTGCGGTTGCTCAATCCCGACTATGTCTCAGGAGCGAAGTTGAGATGAAGTGTTCCAAGTATATTAGTAATCTAATTTAACCGCTAATGTGTAGATTAAATTATTTATTTTGGCCAACTTTCTGGTTGTTTCCACGATTAGCACTCTCATTTTCAACACCTTGCCCTTTGTCGATAAATTAAAAATTATAAATTGAAAAATAAAGGTTATCACATTCGAACAACCTCGTTTGATCAGCCGTTTTCTCCACAGGATGAACATACCGTAGCAAAACATCTGCAACCAAATCAAGGGCAAACATGTGATATCAGAATAAAGCGCTACAAATTCAAGTAAAATGTAAAATGTTTAAATTACAATGTTGTACTGAAAATACACCAAGTTCAGATCATCTCCATAAAGTGTACTAGCCGATACAAATACATACTGCATTCACATCACAACCTATTAGTTATCTACATTGCAAACCTTTAACACTCTTGATACTTGATGGTAATGGTTTGAATCTGTTAAATGAATTATAAGATGAGTCTTGAACTGGCTATAAAGTACAATAAAAGTTAGGGTTAACAATTTGATTATGAAACGATCCGGGAACCTACCGTTCTCATGAAAAGGTAATGTAGGAACATATTGAAATATCAAATTCTACATTTAACAAATTTGTATCCGTATTGTTTGGGCCTCATGACCTTTTTTAGTTTTATTCGATCTTATGGAGGATTATGTTCCTATGTACATTTATCATACATTTTCACCGTGTTCCTGATCAGCTGATTACTTTAGTGGCTGATGTTAAAACCATCAACTGTAGAGCTGGATCAACTGTGAAGGAAAAGCACTTAAAGTTTCCGAAAAGTAGGGCAGCAGGTACTTAGGATAGAAACTGTTTGAACAGGTTTGAAATATCGAATTTCCTAAATTCCAGGTGTTCCTGTTGAGTGGTCTTTAAAATTAAGGTTTTAAGTAGACCTCGTATAGAGCATTTAAATGTTTAGCACATATTTCTAAGCTATGCTTGTGCTCAAAATAATGACTTATAAAGTTAATTGGCTTCATTTCAATACGAACTGATAAATTCGGTTTGTTTACCCACGTATAAGTTTGTTTTTAGTTTTCTACTGTTTCATGTTGGTACATCTTCATCTGTGGCAGTGGATATTGGGCGCAGTCACAATTAGCTAAAAGTTAATCATTCAGCCGCAAGAATATTGTCTCAAACGTTCTTATTTATATTAGTAAGCTGCCATGTGAAGCTACAGTAGCTACATCTATTTCAAATTTTGATATTTAGAAAATTATCACTCACTGGTCTGTGCTTGATTAGAGTAAAACTTTGCTACATAGCTATTTATGTTCCCGTTTAAACAGAAAAACATTATTGTATATTGGCTCGCGCCGACCATATATGTTGACTTCGACGGAGCGTGACACCAGTTGTACTTGCATCGCAAAAGGCTAACTGAACTTGAGATTAACAAATACAGATGCGTTCATCAGAATCGGTTTGATTTTCTCACGGGTATCCTGCGCTTTTCCTGTCCAAATAAATATATTTTACTTTTTAAATTATTTGAAGCCCACCTAAACATATAGAAATGTGATTATGGAGCTCATGGGGTTTTACCTGATCCATTAACCGGTGCATGAACTATAAATCATGTCTCTTCTCTTTATCCAACAAAATTTGGCAAAATGCATCCTTGAAGACGAGACATGAGATACAGTTATTGTCTTCCCAGACATTTAATATATTTGTTTAACTTTTGCATCTCCTTGAACCTCAATGTGGCGAGATCATTACCACAACCAAAACAAAAACTCGATGACGCATGTTACAATGATAAAGCGTATGGCTAATATTCTTTAATTTGATGAAACGGTGAATATCATTGTCCGTACGACGATTCTGAAACCTTCATATTTTAGCAACCTTAAGTTGAATTCAAGTATAGAAGACGAATTTTGCTCTATGAAACAACAATACCAGTTGGAAGCCACACCCTTCAAAAGAACATTTAATTGCTAAACGTAAATTACTTGCATTTACTCGAGACTTGCCCACTTCGAAAGTTGGTGTTGTATATTGTTGGAAACAGTTGCCAAAATAGTCAGAGGTGTAAAAATTGGTAATGATTGTGACTGAATATATGTAATTGATAAATAGATAATCAATTATTTTATTTTATTTCTCTACGTGTTCTGAGGTTAAAGGCTCTCTTAATCGAACCGTCTAACGATACTGTGTTATCCAAAACTTTATGAATGTTAGCCTTATTTAGACTTTATAAACATTTTGCTTAATTTTACTGTTTTATGTGCTACATTCACATTTATAAATATTAATTTTACACAAATATTCTCCATATAGAAAGTGATCGTGGCCGTGAACGTAAATAAAATATATTGAGGAATAACAAATTTTCGATTCCGGTTTCCTCAAAATTCTGTATGGTAATTCAAAAAACGATATATTGTAATCGTTAGGCCTTATAGTTCAATTTGATTTCTGATCAATTCTATACAACTCATATTTCGGTGTGTCAGAGCACAGCTTCTAGCGTATCGCATACACAATCATCATACCAAATTATATATACAAAATAAAAAATTTGTATACATACAATTATTTTTAATGAAAAACCCCCAAAAAACTGTTTGTTAATATCTACATATTATTTATGTGTACCAACCGCATATACAAATATACATATATACACCTAATAAACTGTGGTTTCAATTTCCTATTATCAAAAATAATTTATCAACTACATAAAATATAAAATTAAACAAAAAAAAAATCCAATTTCAATGAAAATGAAAGCTCATAAATTAAAAGTTCCCACCCAAAAAAAAAGATACATAAAAGCACATACGTTAATAACCCCCCAAGCGATACACACACAAAATAAAATTAAAAAAAATACTTTTCGGTAATTTATTTCTAACGTAAAATGCATACATACGAGTACATATGTACGTACATACATATGTACATATGAAATGAACATACCATATCCCAGAGAACTCTTCTACCGCCGTAAACATACAAAAATTATTTTTCATCATCAATGACAACAAAAACTATTTTTGAATTCATCCTTCTAAAAATATAAATAAATGAAATAAAAAAAAAATATAATTTTCATGTAATACATTAATTTAGTAACAAAAAAAAAATACAAGCCTCGAGAGTTAATTTTTAATGTTTTTTTTTTATTTTGGGAAAAAACATCAAAAAATAATTTTTTTTTCTCCGAAAACTTTACAATTCCATTTTAGTGAAATGTTTTGTTGCTGTGTAATTTTATTTAATAACAACAAACTGAGTAATTTTTTTCATTGTTTTGTCTGTAAATTCTGTGTGTGAATATGAAAATTTTAATTTAATTTTAATGTTTTTTGCTCCTCGTTACAGCATCTAATCCACCAACGACACAACCGCCTCCAACGACTGAAACAGCGGTGCACAAAGATGTATGGGGCGAGCCAAAAATGGATTTTAATAATTCATTTTATGGCCAAACATCAACGTATCCTGTTCATTTATCGGATAAAGGTGAGTAGTATTTTCAAAATTGTTTACTTTTTAATACGCTCATCAAAAGTTTAACACGCAAAAAATGAGATGTGTATTAGTTTAATACTGTAGGCTCGAGTACTAGATATTCATAATATTTTCTGTTGCATAAACTACAATTTGTCAAAACAAAATTAAAATCAATAATCCAATTGCACGTTTTACGGAAGATAACAAATTGATAAAAATAAATTAGGGCGTTTCTTCTGTTTCATAATAACTAATTTTCAAAATGCTCATTTTTACAGCAAATGCTCAAACAGCATTTTTAAATGTGTCTTGGGTAAATGTATATTTGAAAGAAAATTATGAAATAAAAACAACACCCTAATATTTATCTTGACTCGAGTCGCATAGTACTTTTAGATACAAATTATGTTCGGAAAATATTTTTATTTAATTTATAATAGTTATGCAAAAATCTAAGGTTTTGAAAACCGGTGAAGTGAATTTTAATTTTTTTTTTATTCACAGGATCAAAATATCAACAATCAAATCTGAACGACATCGATCGGTCCGAACATAAATCATTTGGTGAAAAGAATCGAAATCATGACTGGACAACAGACACATCAAAACCGAAATCAGGTAAGGGAATTGGTATAATGGTGATATCCATGATTATACATGAATTATTTATATATTTCCGCATATAGGTGCTAAGACTGTATTTTATATGCCCACATCAATTGTCATAATATTAGTAGTCGTTATCATTTCAATAAATGCTTTAACTGTCAAAATCCACTGATTGCCTATATATATAAATATACATTAAAATATATTAAGACAATTATCATCGTTGATCGTTTATGTTGATATTCATCGCCATCCAATCAGACGCCATCCGCCAAAGACTACTTCAACCAATAGAACAATCATTGTCTTAAAGACAAAACTTACACAAATGCAATTCCATTCAAATTTATTTTATCTTGGTATAGCCGTCATCATATAAATAAAATGTAAAAGTTTGTTGGCCTACTATATAAATTAATAATTATACAAAAATTAAAATTAACATTTCCTTAATACAACACCTTTAAATTAATTTAAATCAAATAATTAAACAAAAAATTAGTTTGTAATTAAATATTTGTAATAATATTAATTAACAACAAAATCACAAATTATTTTTAATTAAAAAAAATTTTAAAATAGTTTTATATTTTAAATTTCATTAAAATTATATATAAATATATTGTTTATTTTTATTATGATTAATAATAATAAAACTAATAAATTAATAATTTTCATGGTTATTATTTGTATTTTTTATTTTTATAAAAATGCACAACAAATAAATAAATATATATATATATATATACATAATAAATAAATTATAAAATTATATACGTGATTGTAAATAAACTTAACAAAAAAAAAATGAATTATATAAAACAAAATTATATATTATATATAAATATTTATATGAATAAAATAGCAAAAAAAAAATAATTAAATTAAATTTAAAAAAAAATTATATAAGGTAATCGTTAACATTAAATTAATTGTACTCAACAATTAAATTAATTATATATAAAACAAAAAAAAAATTGTTGTAATTAAAAATGAAAATAAACAAAACACAAAAAAAAATTATTAGTGAATAAAAAAAAATTAACAAAAAAGAGAATTAAATTTATTAATTTAACAAAAAAATGAGGATAATTATATTTAAGTGAGAAAAATATTAATAATTAATTATTTAAAACAAAAACAAAAAAATGTTATAACTATATATATAATTTTATGATACAAATATAACAACAACAACAAAACGAACTGAAAATATATTTTCGCTTTAAATAAAACTGAAATTGGTTTTGCTTCTCGGAGAATTGGCAAAGGTAGGTTTGAAAATTTGTTAGTACATTTTAATAAAGAAGACAATTTTATTTCAGGAATGAGAAATTAAATGAAATTCGGTAATTTGTTAAAACATTATTAAATTTTTTAATATGTATGTAAGTATGAAAAATAATTTATTTCTGAACCCATATTTAAATTAGTCAAATAATACACAGAGCTATCGTGAATAAGAGTTTTTTGCAAAATCTAAAGATCTCTAAATATAGATTGAAAATTTTACGAGTACAATATTTAAAAAACTGAAATATTTTTAAAACTCCATTTGTAGATTTTTTACAAATGTAATAAAGAAGCAAACTGTTGGAATAAACAGGCCTGAATCATTTAAAGGAGAGTTAAGATAGCCTCTCAAGTAGAAGAGGGCAAAAAATCTTACGCTCAAGTAATGATGAGTAACGAAAACAAACAAAAAACTCTGGAAAATTGCAGAAGTAGTTATGATTCCTAAACCTGGGAAACCACCACACAAAACTGGATCATACAGGCCAATATCACTATTACCAGTTATGTCTAAACTCTTTGAGAAGTTATTCGTAAAAAGGCTAAATCCGATGATTGAGAGGAAAAACCTGATTCCAAATCATCAGTTCGGTTTTCACAACCAACACTCAACATTAGATCATGTACACAGAATAACTAATGTTATTGAAAGAGTATTAGAGGAGAAAAAAGTCTGCTCAACGATATTCTTAGACGTTGCGCAGGCCTTTGATAAAGTTTGACAAAAAGGACTTAACTATATGTGAAGAACTGTACTACCAATGCAATTCACTACAATATTAGAATCATACATGAAAGATAGATTCTTTAGAGTAAAATTAGACGATTCCTATTCTGAATTGAAAGAAATCAAGGCAGGAGTACCGCAGGGCAGTGTATTAGGTCCGGTCCTATACCTATTGTACACTAATGATCTCGCTGTATTAGAAAACAACACTGGCGACATTTGATGATGACACGGCAATCTTAACTGTTGGAGATAGCAACGGAGAATCAACTCAGAGTTTACAGTTAGCTATTACTCAAATACATAACTGGACCAAAAGATGGCAAATTAAACTTAACGAAACTAAATCAGTTCTCATCAATTTTACAAACAAACGATTCGAACATATTCCGGTTACAATTAATCAAGAAATAATACCGTATGCCAACACGGCTAAATATCTTGGCATGACACTAGATGCAAAACTACGATGGGAAGCACACGTCATAAAGAAAAATTGAAGAACTGGGGCTTAAATATAAAAAGATGTATTGGATAAGATAATAATTTATTTAAAATATTTAAATAAAATTGAAAGAAAAAAAAAAAAATTAATTTGTAGATTTTTAATAATTATAATTAATAATTTTAAGAAATTTTACATAATTTTTTTATATTAAGAATATTAATTTTTAAAATTTCCGAGTGTGAGTTCTAAAATTTATAATATTTTTTAATATTTCTGAACCAAATTTAAATCTTTTCAATTTAATTTAATTTTAATATTAAATTCTAAGAAATAGAATAATATTAGTTCTAAGAACTAAGATTTGAACTGATTGAATTTGAATTTTCATTATTTGATTTTATATTTAGATAATCCGGTTAATCTTCGACAGAAAGGAATTAAATCTATTTATTTTTTAAATAAATTATTCAAATATTTCAAAATTTTTGTGTTTAGTAATATACTTACAAACGTATGTGAATTTTCGTACGTGAGTTTTTAAAATAATAGGATTTAAACAAAAAATTTAAGTAGAATAATTTTAAAGAGCCATTTCAGAATTTTATGAATTATTATGACGCACTTATTCATTTACTAGCCATTCATAATTCCGAACGAAATGAGACGATTTACAAACGCTGTGCTTTCACATATTACGGCCTTGAAAGCATGCGATGTAGAATTTGATAGACAGAGAATCGATTCGAGATTGGGAAAAAAAAATTCTTGTAATGAAGAAAAAAAATTATGGAAAAAATAAATTATTTCGGGAATTTCTTGAGAAAAAGTGTAGAGTCTTGGATTATATCTAACGCAGGTCAGGATTTTAATAAGGAAACAGCAAATAACACTCAAAGACAAACTAAACCATTTAATAAATCGAAAAGTCAATCATTCGCGATTCCCAACTCTAATCCAAATAATCAGAAACCAAATTGTCGTCTGTGTAATGGCATTTGACATGCATTGTTCAGTTGACCTTTATTCCTAAGCTTAAACCGAACGGAGCGATTGAATAAAATTAAAGATATGAGAGCATGCAGCAACTGCCTTAACCCGTAAATTATGCAACAAAAGGCATCATACCACACTTTATTGCATATCAATCAAAAATATTCTACCAAGGAACAGTCAAACCAACTGCAAGCAGATGGCAGTCAAACGAAGCCAAACGGCCATCCACAAATATACGCTTCACCAGTGGTTAATCAGTCAGACGAGCCGCAAAACTTTAGTATGCAAATGAGTGCTGTTTCTGGAAGCGTTATCTTGCCAACAGCGATTGCGTTGTTGAATCGTTCAAACGGAAGTTATGTGGAATGTCGCGCATTGTTCGATTCTGGTAACCAGTCCAATTTTATAACGAATTCTATGGCACAAAAACTGCATAGTACAATTAACGAAGTGATTAATAATTTAACGAAGTGATTTCAACTCAAGTAAAATCAAGATACACGAATTCATTGTTTACTATAGATGTATAAATAACTTACCACAATCAAACATAAATATTAATCCCTGTCCATACCATCTCATGTACAGTTGGCCGACCCCAATTTCAATGAATCTCGTCCAATTGATATATACTCATCGGGGTAGAACTTTTTCCAAACATTTTAATGTGAAACATAATTTGTGGAAGGCAAGATTTGCCCGTTTTTCACGAACGTTTGGTTGGATAAGTAATCTTTGAAAAAAAGAAAGTCATGAAAGTCTTTGATTCAACAAGATGAAGACTCCATTTCTCCAATATTAGCAAGGTTTTGGGAAGTAGAGAATATTCCACCCAGAAATTTTTTGTCAAACGATGAAGAGAAATGTGAGAAGATTTTCCAGTCTAAACATTATAAAGCTTCTGATGGAAGATATAATGTATTTCTATACCTTTGCGTGAGAACATAACATTAGGTGACTCAAAACAAATGGCAACAAAACGGTTTTTTTATCTTGCAAACAAATTGAACTCCAACCCTGAATTAAAAGGCAATAAACGAGCAAACTGATTCATTAACCTATAATACATTTCCAAAGGTAAGCGTCAACCAAGATGACGGTCGTTTTCGATACTTCGGCGAAAAGCTCAAACGGCGTTAGTTTTAATGACAAAATGCTTGTTGGGCCAACTGTTCAGTTAGAGTTATTCAACATAATATTACGGTTTCGAAAATACCAATACGCCATGAGTTCTGATATCATTAACATGTACAGACAAGTGCTGGTCGATCCTAGCCAAACTAGTCTACAACGTATATTGTGGCGCGTAGGCCCTCAGGATCCATTGAAATCCTTTGAATTAACAACGGTGACATACGGGACTGCAGCAGCTCCCTGTTTAGCGACTAGGTGTATCAAGCAACTAGCATTAGATGAGGAGTTCAAATATCCTCTTGCATCAAAGGTTTTGATAAATGATACTTACGTTGACGACATTGTCAATACTCAAATTAACAAAAAGCGGTTGTCTCCATTTGCATATATGGTGAGCAATGAATGAAACACTGTTGACGGAAATCCCTATAGAGGATCGCGAAGTAATGACAGTTAACGAACTAAATAATGGCCAATGCATCAAGGCACTTGGATTGCTGTGGCAACCTAAAGAAGACATTTTTACATTCAGAATGCCAGAATACAGCAACGAAGTACGAACGGAAAAATCTTTCTGAAATAGCAAAACTGTTCAATCCGCTAGCTTTATTAGCACCGATCATTATTACGGCAAAAATATTAATGCAAGATTTATGGAAAACAAAATTGGAATGGAATCAGTTCGTGACCACCGATATTGAAGAGAGCTGGTTAGCATATCGAAATAATCTCACAAACGTAGCTAATATTCGATTACCCCGATGTTTATTTGAAAATCAGTTATGAAGCGAATAGAACTATACGGATTTGCAGACGCCTCCGACAAAGCTTATGGAGCCTGCATTTACCTACACGGTCCAAAATCTTGGAGTTATTTTTAATACTTGACTTGTATTACAGGCGTATTCAATACTGAAAAACTTAAATTTTAATAATTCAATAATATTAAAATGATATTTTAATAAATACGTATTATAATATAATATATTTTTGTATATTTGGAGTGTTATAATACCAAGTATATTATAATTTAATATACGACTACCAAAATTAATACATTATTATTAAAATATAATATAAATTGAATTACTAATAAATGTATAACCTTCATTTGTTATATTTTAATCCATTTATTATTAAAGGAATATTTTTCCTGAAAAAAGATATTATTTAATTTAATACAATTCATTTAGAAAATTATTAAAATCTAATAGGTATATATTAAAATTTAATATATGCCTATTAAAAGTTAATACAAAATTATTAAAATTTAATACACATGTAATACGATGTATTCTTTTTTATATTACTTTTTAACAATTAATTAGATTGTAATTTAGGTTAGCACATTACAGTTCTAATTGCCTTTTGTAACAAACGTGTTGTAAAAATGCCGTTAGATTCTAAATTTGAAACTTTTGTAAAAGTGAAGTGGATTGAACAAAATATAATCAAATTTATAAAATTAGAAAAAAGTACGGATGATAATTTATTATTTTTAAGTTCCACGGATATACTTATGTCAGGTGAGTTTTAAAAGTGTGGTTTTAAATCAGTTATGTAGAAAGTGAATATTAATATTTTCATAGTTCTGCCTCCATCAGAGGAACTTAATTTATACAATCTTCGAGACAAAGACGGTGCGGAAATACCAACCGAAAACTTAGTGGAGATAGTCTCACAATATTCAAAGTGCGCATGTTTTTGCTTAGAAGTTCATCCAGTGTTACCCCAAATCGAGGAACAAATTGTAGAACCATCTAGTACTGTGAAAAGAGCCAACGCTTTTATCGGTTCACAAATATTATTGTACGACGAGGTAATTTACGAAGTATTTATAATATATTTTATCAGCTCAAATTAACAAACCAACTGAATTGAGTTTCAAAACCTAACTATTTGAGTTCAACATTTTCATTTACTAACTTAATTTCTGAGTTTATTTTTTATAGGCTTTGAAGTCGCATATCAATAGCGAACAGTCGTTCATTTTAAAAGAATTCGAAAATACGGGATCATTGAAGGATAGTTCTCGTAGGTGCCTTGTGTCCGCTGCAACAAATTTCTTGAGGCATACATGTGGAAACTACCCTACAAAAGAGGAAAAAATTGCATGCGCTAAAAGTATTATAAGTCTATTCCCTATCTATAAAGTATCGGAGAGCAAGTGCGAAGGAATTGTAAGTTTAGTTATTAATGATTTATTGTATCATGTATAATATCATTATATTTTAGGACTTATTTTATAACCCTGACCTGAATACGGGATATTTGGTTTCAAAAATAAAAAACATCAACATCAAACGTCATAAAAATGAAAATACTTTCCCAAAAAAAAAACAACAAAAACTAACAACAAATACGAGTATAACCATAGAAGACGAATCAGATCTAGATGCAGAAGACCAAGAATTTTTTAAAAATTGTTTAGCTATTGAGCAAGAGGCTCAAATTAAACAAAAATTAAGCAAAACCTTAAAAATTCGCATAAGGGCAGCACAGAAGTTGACTAATATTTATTATAACTTCCCATTTTTCTTTTTTAATCCGGGTTTGGTAAGTGTTATTTATATATACATTATACATATATGACGACCAATAATATTATATATTTCATAAATGTTTCCTCTTTACATAGATCTTGTATGATTTCGAATTACGTTACCCACAAAATAACACATTATTCTGCGACAAATGGGTGCAATATGCCAAATATATATCAAATATTAATTCGGAACTTTCAGGAGGAAGCAATTCCCAATGTGATGGTAAAAAATTGATAAATGTTTTTTGAAAATTTATAAAGATTTGTGTAATTATTTTCAGAATGGAATACGGAAATCAACCAGTTTCTAATTTTACTTAAATTATGGCCTACTACTGCTCAGGGGCCAAAATCGAAAGAAAAAAGAAGGCCAAATTTTGACGTTACGAAAACAAGACTTATTCAATTTGAAGAAGTAAGTTGTTTTATTCGTATTTGTTATTTCTCAATTGATTACTTTTATTTTTATAATCAGTTAAATAAACCAACTGAGCAATTTAACATAGCGTGTACGAAACAACCCCATATAATAGCGGTGGGAGCAAATAAACAGGCTATATCGCAATATTATATAGTAGTAGATGGAAAACTTTTAGGTGTTCCGTTTCATTTTTCATTTAAAGAAGTTTTCGATCTACTATTTAAAATATTCTACGTATTTAATATAGAATTTGAAAACTGTTTGCAGACATTTTTCTATTTTTTTGCCACCTATATTTATAAAATAGGCAATATTAAAACAAACCGAATGATAGAAATTAATTCAAAATTTGAATATAAGTTTGTAAATGATTCGACTAGTACATTAGATTAAAATGATATTTTTTTGTTATGTATGTCTTAAAAATTTTCCATCTATCTCCTTGACTATTTCTCATATAAGAAATGATCATTTTGTTCATCTGCCAAAACCCATAATTTTAAAATGTATTTCAAACAAACAATGTAATCGGGAACTATATACCTTTAGCGGATTGCGTCGTCATGCCCAAAACTGCATTACTTCAATTTCCTGTAGAACATTGCAAAATGAAGATAAATCTGAAAATACATTTAATATTCCAATCCATTTGGAAAATCAAACTACACCGATACAAAAAACTAACATATCAAACGATGCTACAAATATGATTCAATTTGAAGAACTTGTGAAAGAATTTTACAATAAAATTACTTCTATGGGAATTGCTGAAGCTAACGTAACTGAGATACTATCATTAGTTAGTAGACTTTTTGAAACAGCATTTAATCAAGTTGTAGAATTTTCCCAAAGTCAACCAATTGCTAACAATTCTTTATTAGATACAATTCTGACATCATGCAAAAATTCCTTTTTACAAATTTTTAAAAATTTTCAAACGTCTTATAAACGAAAGAAACAGTTATATTATGAATCGGCTTTTGTTGCCCCTCAGTCAATAGGAATAGGAGGTAGATGGGAAAGAAAATATGAGAAATCAACCAAATCGTACAAAAATAAATTTGTTCAGTGCCAATTTCAATACATTCCTATTTTAAAGACGCTAAAATCCATTTTTCAGAACGAATCATTTTTAAACTTATATTTACATCATAATAAACACGAGTGTAGTGATAATAGCATAGAAAAGTTTTGTTGCACAAACAATTTCAAAAACAATGAATTCTTTCTTTTAAATAAAAATGCAATTCAATTACAATTATTCTATGACGATTTTGAAATTGTTAATCCACTGGGTAGCAAAACCAAAATTCATAAAATTGGTGCTATTTATATGACAATAGCTAATTTAGATTTTAATTTTAATTCCCGATTAGAAAATATAAATTTGGTTGCTCTGTTTTTTGTTAATGATATAAAAAATGAAAATTATGATTTCAACAGTATATTAAAAGTGATTATTAAGGATATAAAAATATTAGAAACTTCCGGTATTTCTATTAACGATCGACTTTTGAAAGGAACCTTAGTTAGCTTAAGTCATGATAATTTGGGAGCAAATATTGCGTTGGGGTTTGTGGCATCGTTCCGTGCTAACTATTTTTGTAGAATTTGTAAAATGTGTCGTTTTGATACTCAAAGTTCCTTAAAACAACATAAAGAACTCCTTAGGTCGTACTCTGAATATAAAATCCAATTCGAAAATGATAAGAATAAAATATTTAATGACTACAATGAATCTACAGGTATTAAGAAATATTGCTATTTAAATGAATTAGACAATTTTAATATTTTTAGTAACCCAAGTATAGATCCAATGCACGACATACTGGAGGGCACAGCTCCTTTTATTATGAGAGCATTTTTATTAAAATTAATTGAAGTTACTTCCATAGACATAAATCAAATAAACAATAAAATTCAAAGTTATAAGTTTGGTTATATATATAGGAAATCCTTACCTACAACAATTAGCTTAGACAAATCGCCAACAAATTTAGGCATGTCTGCCAGTCAAAATCATTGCTTAATTTTACATTTTCCGTTTATTTTCTATGAGTACATAGGTTTAATGTCACAGCTATGGCTGGGAATCACTAGTATGCTGCAAATCATAAACATAGTATTTGCTCCTAAAGTTTCACAGGATATGCTTCAACAACTTGACATTTTCGTAGAAACTCATCTTAAATGTATCTTGGAAGTTTACAACCTTACCCTGTTACCAAAACATCATTTCCTCTCCCACTATTCTCACGTCATTAAGTTAGTTGGTCCTCCTATTAATTTATCATCTTGCAGATATGAGTCAAAACATAGGTACTTTAGTAAACTTAATGCTAGTTTGAATAACTATGTTAATGTTTGCAAAACTCTAGCACAAAGACATCAGCAAATGGCTTGGAATAATTGGCACCATAGAAAGTTTGAGTACAATATACCAAAATTTGGAAAATTAAAACCATTTAAACCCGAACTGAGCAACCAAATAAATATTTTCAAATCATTTTCTGAAGCGCTAGCTAAAGGAAATGTTTTTTTAACTGAATACGTTGAATTTAATTATGGTTTTCACTATAAAGCGGGATGTTTTCTTTACGACACTAACAAAAATTTTTTTAAAATTGAACAAATATATTCTATAGAGAAGAAAGTATTTTTTTATTGCTGTTATTATAGAACTACCGAATTTGACGAAAATTTGAATTGCTTTGTAATCGAAAAAGATACGAATGACTTAATTTTAAAATATGATGATTTGTGTAACAAAAAACCTTTGGAATCATATATTGTTAGTAATAAGACTTATATTTTAATGCCATATAGTATTACGTGAATTAATTTTATATTTTACATAATTAAATTATAAGTTATTTATATTTAAGACAATAACAAATTTGTAAACAAATTGTAATAAATAAATGAAATTTTTATGAATTATAAACAAACAACTAATACTAATTGTTTTATTTACCATTTTTAGTACTTATTTTGTACTAAAATATATAAGAAAATTTAAAATAAAAATAAATAATTTAATATTATATTCCAATATTTATTTTATTAAAATATAATAAATAATATCATTATAATGTAACCTGTAGTAATATTAATTTCTAACCCCACTAAGATTAAAACAACCACCAAAAAATATTAAAAATTAGTCCGAAGTTTTATTAAACGATAATATAAAATGTATTGCATTTTAATGAGAGGATTCACAATTTTAATATTAAGTTTATTAATTTTTACTCCCACTTTATTAATATTTAATATATTAAAAATCTTTAATATAACCGTTGATGGATTCACAGGTAATATGCTTAATATTAAATTGTAATATGACCAGGATTACTAAAATTATTTTAATATTTCGTAAGTATTGAGTTTCAATTTTTTTTTGGTGTTGTCATATATGTACACCAAAAAATATTAAAATTTATTCCAAAATTTCTGACCGTGTACGAACACTCGATAATGACGATAACATACGGGTAAATTTAGTTTGCAGTAAATCACGTATAGCTCCACTAAAAATCATCACGTTGCCACATATGGAACTATGTGCTGCTAATTTATTGTCTAAGGTCGTGAGTGCAACAAAATTACACGATGTGGTTCTTTGGACAGACTTTAAAATTACGTTGTATTGGATAGCAAGTGCACCTTATAAACTAAAAACCTTCGTCGCAAATAGGGTGAACGAACTACAAGAACGATCAGTCAATTTAACTTGGTGTCATATTGCTTCACAGCATAATCCTGCAGATATAATCTCTAGAGGAATAATGAGGTCATCCAAATGAATATATTTAAAAGCGAAATAAGACTATTGTCACGAAAACAGATCTATCCCAAACAAAAGTAATTTGAAATCTGAAATCAAGAGTGGGAGGCGGATTAAAAAATGCGAACATAAATTACAACTCAAAACATCAGATGCTGTTGCCATCTAGTCATAAGTTTGTGGCACTAGTTTTCCAATATGAGCATGAGAAGCAAAGTCATGCTGGTCCACAATGGCTGTTGGCAATTGTTCCTCGAAAATTTTGGCCAATTAATGGAAGGAACATGGCAAAAAAGATTGTCCGAAATTGCATTATTTGCACTCGAAATAATCCCACCATAGTCAAACAAATATTGGGAAATGTACCCATTGAACGAGTCTCTCAAACAAAACCATTTTATAACACCGGAGTAGACTATTGTGGTCCTTTTCTCATAAAAAATAAATTCCAACGAAAATCAACGCCGTACAAGGTTTATGTGGCATCCATTATTTGTTCCAATTAAAACGAAACACTAAATAATGAGCGAAATAATTATTTCTGACCGAAATGCCAATCGAAAACATCAAATTCATTTTAAGACATTTTCTGAATTAGAATTAATAGGGAGCACTTGGACCCTGTTCCGCCAAGGGACGAGGTTAATTTTTTAAACTTACGCACACATTTCGGAATATTTAATAATCTCTGTCTACCGTTGTAAAAAGAATTAAAATACCTTTGAAATGAGGCATCACTCGACCATTTAAAAAAATGTCTGCCTCCCCGAATCCCACATAGTAAAAGCCTCCGACTCTGTCTCAGAGGCTTTTCGATGAAAAAGAATAATTTAAGGTGTTTCGTTTTAATTACAAGTAATTTGTATTTTTTATTTTGGATCAGGTGCTACTGATCGGAGAAATTGTGGGACATCATATGTATGTATATGTATATACGAGTATCCCAAAGGTACGTGGCTATAGAATCTTTTATACACGATACGTTTTGATTTTGGTTTGCCTTGAGGCTCATTGCGCGATTTATTTGTTCAGCGTATAATTTTTAAACGTCAAAGTAAATCACAAACATGTTAACGAACTGCCAATGGCTGCTTTTTAAACTCGAGAGTTTATAGACGCGAGTATGTATATATGATTTTCCAGTTCATTCGATTTAGAGAAAATAATTTATTTTCAGTTCTTCCATTCAACATAATTTATTCACGGTGCAAGAAAAGAAATTACCTTAATCAAAACTTTTAATTTGTTTGTGCGAGAGACTATGTTATACACAGAATTGGTAAAAAAAAAATAGATTATTTCATAACCGTAAGGTAAAAATATTTTTGTTATCTAGTTTCGTATATACTCGTAATATGGATGTCTTATATGTATACAAGAATAAAACATTAAAAATCCGGAATATTATTGGCAGCAACACAAAAGATTACATATTTTTCGTTCGTTAATAGACAAAAATTAAAGAATATAAGTTTTGTTTCATTCTTTCAATCCGCAAAAACCGGGGGAAAAAAGCACAAAAAACCGTTACACAAGAAACGAAAGTAATTTTGAAAGTTTTGTTGCCGCACATGTTTTTTTTTTGTTCTTATAATTAGAAAAACCTTACGGCAAGATTTTGCTTCTTAATTTTTTTGCGTTCTCGTTGTGTTTAAAGTTCAAGTTTTTGTTTTTTTTAATTTCTTAAATACTGGAAAAAGGCAGAAAAAATGATTTTTTTAAATATCTTTTATCTTAAAATTAAAATACGATAGAAATATATGTACAGTGATTTCAAACCAACGCAGAACGCACGCTCGGGTAAACAGATGGCGCGGGTATATGGTTTGTATACTATACAGTAATAAATATACATTTTTTTTTGTTCGTGTAATAAATTAGCTGTTGGTTAATGTATTCATCCCGAAATAATTACTTTATCTATCCAAATCACGATGAAATCGATATAAATTCGTTACAATGTGAAATAATTTGTTCGCCCCGCAACAAAAAAATCATAAATTTTGATTTTATTTTAATTGAAAATCCATTTGGATATAAATCCGAAGAACAATCCAAAACTAAAATATTTATCTTAAACCAATTAAGAATCATATAGAATATAAAAGAAACGTGTTCATGTATAGTTGTAGTAGTATAGTAGCAGTACGTAGTAGAAGAAATTTGGTTCTTTCTTAAAAGATAAAAGCACACAAAACTTTTTCGATAAATTATCAAATGACTAATTTACAATAAAAACAGAAGAAACAAAAGAAAACTTTAATAATAAAAATGGAATAAAATAGTCTTGTTATTATTTTATTTTTGCTCTCGATCTTATATATTCCCCCATCATTTTCTAAGGCAGCAGCAGCGCATAAAAGCAGATTTGAGATAAGAATTAACAAACAAAACAAAAATGGAAACAATCTAAACGGTTCTTAATTACACTGTTTGTCTTATGAATTATCCATCGGATTTATTTTTATTTAATTGTTTTATTTATTTATACATAGATAATCGATTATTATACGAGATACAAACAACAAAATGAATAATTTTTGTTGCAAACTTTAATCGCTGTTTGTTGACTCGGTTGGTCATTAAAAATGTTCCCTTTTTTTTGTTGTTGTGATATATGACGATTTGTGATCACACACAGAAGGATAATGCATACGTAGCAAACTATATCTATCTGGACAGGATTATCTTTAAGATTATCTCTGGCCCGTAGATTATTCGCTTCTTCTTTGCTGGTTTCTTTTATGATGTCCATGCATATGATTATTCAGATTAAATTGCACAGCTGCAAGTCAGTTTCTTTTAATCTAAGGAAATTGCGTGCTGTATCGCAAACAAGTGTTTATGTGATTCAGGATCTTTACCTTCTTGATGGTTTAGGTTCTGGATTGAGGTCTGTTACTTTTTATTGTACATGCGAGTGAAGTTTTTACTATTTTTTACTAAATCACGTAATTTATAAATAGTAAAAATTTAGTAAAATCTTCACAAGCCTATATATGAGTGTGAAGTTTTTACTAAAATCATACTAACCTTTTGAAAAACGTATATGTGTTAGTATGTTATATTTTATAGTAGACATTTAGGCGGTTAAAATAAATCAAAATTATAAATCTAGTTATGGATATATAAATGAAATTTCTAGTACGAAATTCACCTATTATACCATAAACCATTATATAAAAATTTGAACAAATAAATTGTGATACACTATTTTTTGGACAGTAGTCGGTTGTCTCTTGGACTACAAATCTTTTTTTGTAAATCTGGCTCATTTATCCCGAAGACTATGTGACAGTAATTGCCCATTTACCAACCAATAAATTTTGATAAGAGGGATGACCAACATGAACTTCTGGGAGGTATGGGACTTCCACCTAGGATATAAAAAATTAAAAAGTGGGGTAGTTTGGAACAATAATCTTATTTTCTTGAATTGAGACACTTAACCAAATACAAAGCTATGTTATACTCTTTGCCCGTTTACCAACCAATGTATTTTGATAAGAGGAATGACCAACAAGAACTTCTGGGAAGTATGGGACATCCACCTTGTATATAAAAAATTAAAACGGGGGTAGTTGTGAAACAGACGTCTTCTGTAGCAAAGCTGGATGGACTGCAGATGTCAGCTTGTTGGGCTATAACCGGGGCTATGTCGTCTACACCCCTTCTTGCTATGGAGTCTATTCTATGCTTGCCCGAATTGCAGTCTTACATTCTTGGTATGACGTGCTCTGCTGCGTTTCGACTAAAGTGCTTTGGGGCATGGAATGTTTTCGGGACTTGTACAGGGCATAGAGAGATTCTTAATAAGTTTAAGTCACATATTCCGGAGATTGAAATGGTGAATAATAGCCTATTGCCCGAATTTAACTTCACCAATTCATTCTTCGTTGTTTTCCCCTCGAGAAAACTGTGGCTCTCTCAGGATTTCTATAGACAGTTGTCTGAGTCGATAATTTTTTTTGCGGATGGCTCTCGTATGCCGTATGAAGTCAGTGCAGGGTTTGGTTTCTTTTGTCCCAAGTTTGCGCTCAGATTCTCGAGTAGTCTGGGCAAATACTCCACGGTTTTCCAAGATGAATTAATTGCACTTATCCATACTGCAATTGATGCGTATAAGTTTAGTAATTTAGGCAAGGACATTATTATCTGCATGGATAATAAAGCCGTGCTCAATACCCTTAAAAACCCTTTGACTACATCCAAACTGGTCAAAGAGTGCAAACACTTCATCAATCTCCTTTGCTCTAATTCGAGGGTAAGGATCATGTGGGTGTCTGCTCATTTTGGCGTTGTGGTAAATGAGGTTGCTGACTTTTTAGCGAAAACTGGATCGCACAGTTAATTTTGTGGTCCCGAGGCAGCAATTCCTCTTTCTTTCAACGGTGGTAAGGATGCTATTAAGAAGTTCGCTTTACTTGAATTGGCGCAGAAGTGGCGTTCTACGCCTAGCTGTCGAAAGGCAGAACTGTTCATCATCGAACCCAACGTGAGAGTCACTAAATATGTGTTATCCTTAAAAAAGAGCTAACTCAGAATTCTGGTTGCTTTTATTACGGGCCATGGACGTTTCAAGGTTCATCTCCAACGCATAGGACTAGCTCAGGATCTTTGTGACGATTGTCTGGAGTACATCACCTTTGCCGCTGTCCGGCCTTAGTCAAAGCTAGATCCCAAGTGTTCTCGTACGGATATTTCAACGTAGATCTGTTATTATCCATCTCTTGGTTTAAACTTTTACAGTTTGCTAAGGCTGCAGTGCGCTTATGCGAGTTAGGATAGATTCTCAAGGTTTGCATCATGGGCCCATTGTGGCAATGAGTGCGGAACCTCTGTAGGTTTCCAACCGTTTAAAAAAAAAAAAAAAGAGAACCTTGTTTTTCCTCGCGATTGTAAGACGCTTTTGCACTTCATTAAGGGCTATATTTTGTAGCTCAACTGCAAGATGACACTCGTCATCAAACCAATCATTCTTTGGTCTGACTTTCACTATACCTAAAGTCTGTTGAGCAGCACTGACAACCGAAGATGTCAGTACTACCCAAACAGAGTTCACACAGTCAGACTGGTAATTAGTTCCCTCAATGTTGGCGCTGACAAAATCCTGACTGTACGAAAACTTCCACCGTAGCTATGCAGCGCCCAAATAATGATCGCTGCCTATTTACTTGGTGGCTGACCGATAAGTTCTCACATCCTGCACAACTTCTTGTTGGTCATCCCTCTTATCAAAATTGATTGGTTGGTAAACGGGCCAAAGAGTATAACATTGCTTAGTATTTGGTTAAGTGTTTCAATTCAAGCAAAATAGATTATTGTTCCAAACTACCCCCGTTTTAATTTTTTATATACAAGGTGGATGTCCCATACTTCCCAGAAGTTTTTGTTGGTCATCCCTCTTATCAAAATACATTGGTTGGTAAACGGGCATAGGTCAAAGGTAAGTGTCACAATGTTATGATAATCTATTATAATAATGAATAAATTTTCTGTTTTATTTTTACATTCGCCAGCTGCTGAAAAGCAAATAACGTTCATATTTTGGTTCCGATAGGTATGGCTTCACCTGGGGCTCACGATTGTTGTAGTTATTAAGAAACAGCTGGTGGTATAAAAAGCGAATCTGATTTTATAGAGAAAAAAAGCAATTGGAATTTATTCATGGATAAAAATTTTCCATATGAATGAGCTCACAAGCTCAAAATTGGGCGTTTTGTATATAAATAAATAAATTGATATAATAGATTATTGTCATTTTATTTATATTCATATGGATCGACGTTAATTCGCCTAAATGTTTACCTTAATACTTATTAATATAAGACTACACACCAATACATATACTCCTTATAAAAAAATAGTAAAATTTTTAGTATAAAGTTCCAACTCGTTTATTGTACAGAGAATCCTCCAGTAACCAACCACGAGTCAGTGATCTTCGATATGAACAATGTCGTTGGGTCCACCTCGGGTCTTGCTTCGGGTCTAGCTTGTGTGTTTCCGATGTTGAACATCAAATTGGCTTCCAGTTATGACCTTCGTCTAGGTTGTATCAGGAACGTGAGTTTGGTTCCCACCCTCGACTGTTTCCTTAGCTTGTTTTTTTTTTTCAAATTTATTTAAATATTTTAAATAAACAATTATTACAATCTAGTCACCTGGACTAATGAGCAATTTTATTCTAACTTAATTTACTATGTTGTATTAATCTATGGCTTCTTCCCACTGGTGTTCCATAGTGTCTGACAAATTGAATTAAACCACATCGTTATTGTGGATTTTAGATCAGCATTACGCTGTTTACACTAGCAATTACACCAGCTCAAAAGGTTTAGTTCGTTTGAGCCTGCGTACAAAATCTGTGTTGTTTAACAGCTTAGTTGCCTCAGTGTTAAAATGTTGTTCGAGCCTTTGTCTATGTCTCAGTGCATTTTTTTGGATTCCCTTTGAAAAAGTGTCCACTTTAAGGACCATATGGAGGTCTCTGTAACAGTTGGCTGTTCCAGTCTCGATCATTATTATACTAGGAAAATGTTGTCCACCACACATGATCAACCAGTTGCGCATTGTTTCGTGATAATTGGTTACTCACTGTGTTTTGCTATATTTTAACAGCGCACAACTCAATTGCATGGTACAATGGTAAAGTTTTTTTTTTGGTAAATCAAAAAAATATATAGAAAAAAAGGTTGCAGATTTTCCCCTCCAATTAGAATAAGTACGATGGAGAAATAAATAATTTTAATCGATCATTATTTCCGTGACACTGTTCAAGAGTATACATTGCTGGGTATATCATATACGAAAATAACAATTGTGATTAAATAAAAATAATAAAATAAGTGCTAGTTAACATAACAGCATAAAACGAAGTGCAATAGAACAAAAAAAAAATTTTATCTATTTCTCTATACGAAAAATTTCGTTTATACGCACGCATCTATAAAATTATTTATTCCTCAAGACCAAGGTAAACTCTAATTTTCTTTTGTGTGTTGTAAAACAAAATATTAATGTTACTTTTTTTATACGTTATGCAAATTTTCAGAATTACACTGGTTGGATAATACACACACCACTTTGGCAAAACAACCAGTTCTTGGTAAGCGTATTATAATTATTAGTATTATTATTATTACTCGCATGGTCATTGTTTTATTAAACTATTATTTGGGAATATTGATGTTCCATAAAATTTGGTTACGGAATAAAAATAGCACGTTATCCCTGCTCGCGTCACATTTAATATCGGCGCTTTTGCATATGATTATGGCATCATAGCAGAAAATGCAGACATATTGGTTTATTATTTATTACATATATATATATATATAAATATTTTGATTAGTTGATTCTTCGTTGCTATCTCCAACAGCTAAGATAGCCGTGTCATCAGCAAATGTCGCCACAGTGTTGTTTTCTAATACAGGGAAATCATTAGTGTGTACAATAGGTATAGGACCGGACCTAATACACTACCCTGCGGTACTCCTGCCTTGATTTCTTTCCATTCAGAATAGGAATCGTGTAACTTTACTCTAAAGAATCTATCTTTCAAGTATGATTCTAATGTTGTAGTGAATTGCATTGGTAGTACAGTTCTTCACTTATAGTTAAGTCCTCCGTGTCAAACTTTAACAAATGCCTGTGCAACGTCTAAGAATATCGTTGAGTAGTTTTTCTTTCTCCTCTAATGCTCTTTCAATAATATTAGTTATTCTGTGTACTAGATCTAATGGTTGGTGTTGGTTGCGAAAACCGAACTGATGATTTGGAATCAGGTTTTCCTCTCAATTATCGGATTTAACCTTTTTACGAATAACTTCTCAAAGAGTTCAGACATAACTGGTAATAGTGATATTGGCCTGTAAGATCCAGTTTTGTGTGGTGGTTCAATCGAAAGGCGGCATTTATAATATAGGTGAGCTTTAATAATGCTTTCCTTGGTAGTTCTTTTAAAATTTCTGCTGTCATAAGATTTTCTCGGGTTCATATTTGTTTTTATCTCATACATGACTTCTTTTGGTGCTGCTCGTAGGATTTCTTCACTTTCCTGTACAACCTCTCCAGTTATTATTTCGGCGTCGAATGATTGGGCATCATGTGGTTCAAATATTTTTTCCAGGTATTCAGCAAAATTTCGTACTTTATCTTCGTTATTTCTGGCCCATTTGTTATCTTCTGTTCTGATTGGAGGAATCTGCATTATTGACCGTTTAATTCTTCTGGTTGTTCTCCAGATAGAATAATCAGTACTAGTATCATTGATAATTTTCTGAGGTAGTTACTGATCGATTCGTCTTTCAAATCTTTGCAGCTGTGCTCGTCTCTCTCAAATCGTCGAGCTCAGTCGGATCACAGGTGGTAGCATCAGTGTATCTGCCTTACGATTCGGTGTCACTTCCTCCCTCGGAGGACTTCAGCAACCTTGTTTCGTGGAGCAGCACCTATCATTTACCTTTAGTGGTAGAATGCGATGCTAATGCTCATCACACGTTATGGGGAAGCACGAGTATTAATGATAAGGGTTTATCTCTACTTAATTACCTGAGCACATCTGAGCTTGAAATCCTTAACAAAGAGTTTTAGCCTACCTTTATTAATTCAGTAAGGAGGGAAGTGATTTACATTAGTTTGTGCTCCATGTCGATTATCGATTTGATCTGTAATTTGAGGGTAACCAATGGCATTCTCACCTCCGACCATAGGTGCATCTCGTTTATTTTAAATCTTAGAAGACCTACTCTTAAACCTCATCGTAGTAAGAAGCTTACCAACTGGGAGTTATTCTCTCTTGAGTTGGAATCGACTGAGGATATTGAATTGCTAGCCTCATTTTTGACGCATGCAGTCACTTCAGCCTTTGAAAAATCTTGTCGCTCGTAGCACTTCTTGGATTAGCTTCTGCGAAGAAATTAATAGTATCTCTGGGATCGCCAGACTTAATAGGTCCTTGGTTAGAAATGATTCCTGCCGACTCGATGTGCTGCGTCTTCCTGATGGCAGATTAACCTCCTCCAGGAAGGAAATTGTCGAACTGCTACTTTCTGTTCATTTCCCTTGGTGCAATGTTATCAATCATGACTATGTTGCTGACGCCCAGCCTAATGGTACTGATTATTCACCTGACTGGGACTTAGCCTGTAGGCTAGTTACTCTCAACACTTTGCGCTGGAGCGTTTTCTCCTTCTCACCTTATAAATCAGGTGGTCCAGATGGAGTTTTTCCTTCTGAATTACAGAATGGGTTTCCCCTAATTCAGGAAAATTTACTTCGACTGTGCCAAGCGTGCTGTGCGTTTGGATATGTTCCACAGTCCTGGAGCAGGAGTAGAGTTGTGTTCATTCTGAAAGCTGGAAAGACGGATTATACCGATCCCAAGGCATTTCGCCATATTAGTCTTTCTTCAACTTTTCTCAAAACTCTGGAAAGAATTGTTGACAGATATATTAGGGATCATCATTTATCTGTCATCCCACTCAGTAGCACTGAACATGCTTACAGAGTTGGGAGATCATGTGAAACTGCGCTGCATGAACTTGTTACGAGGATTGAAAGATCGCTTAGTACTAAGGAGTTTTTGTGGGCACTTTCCTCGAAATTGCGGGTGCCTTTGATAGTACTTCTTTCGCTTCCATCAATGAAGCCTGCTAAAACTTTGGAATTGACCAAACCATTGTTACTTGGATTGGATCTTTGCTGCGGTCGCGCATTACTGTGGCCGAGCTGGACTCCCTTTCCATTTCGGTCAAAGTTATTATAGGTTGCCCCCAGGGAGGTGTTCTGTCACCTCTCCTGTGGCTCTTAGTTATCGGCGAATTATTTATAAAACTATAGCAATCCGGCTTCACTGCTCAGAGTTATGCTGATGACTTAGTCGTTCTGGTTCAGGGTAAATACCTTAATGTACTATCAGACTTAACGCAACGCGCTCTCCAAGTTGTAGAAATGTGGTGTCTAGAGAAGGGGCTGTACGTAAATGCATCGAAAAGTAGTCTGATAGTCTTCACCAGACGTAGGAATACTGGAGAGCTTTCTGCTCCTTCTCTTTTTGGAGGAACGATCGCTAGATCTGACACAGTAAAGCATCTGGGTGTCATTCTGGACAGTAAACTCTCCTGGAAATCTCATATTGAAATAAAACTGCAAAATGTCACTTCCATTTTCTGGCAGTGTAGAAGAGCATTTGTTAAGTCCTGGGGTCTGACCCCCAAAATGCTGATGTTTATTTACACATCTCTAACTTCACCTATGCTATCTTACGCGTCTGTTGTTTGGTGGCCCGTGGTACAGTCAGTTTCTATCATGGCGAAGCTTAATAGCATACAAGGCATGGGTTGTTTAGCTATTACGGGTGCTATGTCCTCTTCTTCTATACTTGCTTTGCAGGTAATATTATTTCTGCCCCACTGCAGTCGGTCATCCTAGGCACAGCGTGCTCCACTGCATTTCGCCTTCGGTGTATTGGTGCGTGGAACGCTCTCGGCCTAATCACAGGGCATAGACTAATCTACAATTTATTCAGCTCATTTATACCAGAAATTAATATGGTTAATGACAAATTGTTGCTAGAATTCTGCTTTACAGTTATAGTTTGCCAGTGCAGCCGAGCGCATTTGCGAATTATGATAGAATCCTCCGTTTGCACCATGGGCCCAGAGTATCATTGAGTGCGGAACCTGCTTGGGTTCCAGCCAACTTTAATAATAATAATAATATCTATGCTGAAATGTACAATAAATCTGATGCGTGCAACGCACCAAATAAAATAACATACATTTATTTGACATTAATCCAAAAAAATGTTATTTAATTAGGTAATCAGTGTTGCGGATGTATAATTTCCAAATTTCAGTTTTTGATATAATGAAACAAATGGGTTTTTTGCAAAATTATTTATAATTTACAATTATGTACTTTTATAATAAACTTGGTAGTTGATGTGATTAGCTCGCTTGATAAAATTAAAGTGTTCTCTATTTCTTTTAGCTTAATATGATCCTGAACAGTCAGAGATTAATTTCTACATCGAAGTGTTGACAACTCGTGGACATCGTAGACAATGTAGATATTTTAGACAACGTAGACAATTCGTAAAAAATGTCGATAATGTAGACGATTGATAGAGTGATTTAGTGAACTAGTTGTATGCCCCTATTATGGTTCTCACCTCACCGAAAAACACTTTATAAATGTGACTTGAACTCACCACTTTGTAATTTTGGTATTATCGTTCCCGCGGTGCAGTGAGTCTAGTGTGAAAAATACTCACCAACAATTTGGTGGTGACTTAGGTATGGAAGGTCGCTTTGATTAGAGGTTCGAATTTCAATAGGAGGAATCAAAAAACTTGTTTATTCTTGATTCGATAGATAATGAAAACAACCATGATCTCCTGTTGAGTCAGTTTTACTACTTTTGTGATACATAGGAAATGATTGACGTTTTTTTTTGTTGAGATAGCATAGGTATTTGCAAAGTTATGCGTCAAGCAGATTTATATATGTACATACATCTGGGACCTTATTCGCGTGCTATTTGTGATTTAAAAATTTGTCACACGAAACCAATCAATACACAATAATATTTACAAAGTGGCTAAGGAAGGGATTTTATTTCAAAAATAAAAAAATAAAAATTCAGACTGTGTCCGAAACCTGTGATAAAAAATCGTGAATTAATTGTTTGGCATTTGTTTGATAATTATTCCCCTACATTCACGATTTTTTATTATGCTGTCCGAAATTTGTAATAAATCTCCCCACCTCATAAGTTTTTTTCCCACGTCATATATGTCAATTTCGTTTTCATAACCTCAAATTTTTTGTGACAACTAATAAATTGCACAGAAGATTAAAAAAAATTAATATTAAAATAATGGATGCGATAATCCTTTTAATGTCACGTTATTATTATTATATGTGTTAATAATGTTAGAATATATTATTATGTATACATAAATCACACGTTGCACATGCGTATACAAATTATTCGATAGCTGTCAAAAACTATCATAGTAATAGACTCGAATAATTTGGGTGTGTTCGGTATTTTCAAGTAAATGTCAAAAAATTAATTCACGATTTTTTTTCTCACAGGTTTCGGACACAGTCTCAGTACAAATTTATTAAATTTCTCAATATACAACTATGAGACCATCATCATGATATGCATAGTGAGCCCCCTCTCTTTCATCCATTAGCTTTGTCATAAGTCTCAGCAATGTTATGTAACCTTTATTATCAGTCTTAACATTTTCTGGTAGAACCAAAGTCATTTTGAACCGGCGATATATTAGGTATTACATATGTACATGCTCCTGTATAATGAGCCGACACTTTTGTATTATTCATTGTTTTAATATGTATATAATTATATGGCCAACAAAAATGGCCGAGTATCCGATTTGATATTTACAAGAAAGTAAAATTGTCAAAAATGGGAATGTCATAACAAATAATGTAGACTATTTAACAACTAATTGAATCTATCAAAATCATGTAAACAGCGCACAATTGAAGTGGAGAGTTGCGTCGTTTGGTGGGGTGAGAACCATTAGGGGGTATTAAATTACGGTCACCAGATTTCTTTTAGGTTTGCGATTCGGTGGGACAATATTCGAGTTGGTATAATCCGACTTGCCAATTTTCGGAATAAAAATAACTCGACTCCTACTCTAAGATTGTGGAACAAAGCTATAAAAGCAATGCAAGCCTGAACCAGATGCAGTAAATGTTCCCTTATAAGGGGAAATCCATGGTGTAATCCAACAGGGCAAATACCATCAGGACCGACAGATTTATAAGGTATATACTCCAAAGCAAAACCTCATGATTTATTAATCTGCAAGCTAAATTCCAATCAGGAGTTTTAACAATAACGTTTGTGGTTTCGACCATATTGACGGAATTTAGAGTTCTACAACCAGGGAAATGAGTAGAAAGAAGTAGTTCATCTACTTCCTTATTAGAGGAAGTAAGCACACCATTGGGTAGTCGAAGTGAATCAAGTCTACACGTATTTTTTGTACTCAAGGTCTTGTTTAGTCTATAGCTACAGCAGGTACGCTATTAATTTCATCACAGAAAATAATCCAAGATGACCTCTGTACAGATCTTAACGCCTTTTTAAACACCTTTTTGCATCTAAGAAGCTGCCCCAGTCAGCCTAAAGATTAGATCTCTTGGCTTTATTCTTCAGTCTCCTAGTGGTTTTCCACAACCTTTTAAGATCAGAACACCAAAAAGGTTTGTTCCGAGTTTTATGATTAATGATAAGAGGACACGAAATCTCAAATGCAATTCAAATTGCTTTTGACAGTGCAGAAGCCTGCAACTCGATTTACACAGTTGAACAAATTTCCTTACGTGATTCAAGTATGGTACCAACCTCAAGAGAGAATGAATCTCAATTGGTTAACTTCCTATTACGGTAATGTTTAAGCGACGGTCTTTATTTTGATATTAAAAGAAATACACCTATGATCAGAAGTGAGAACATCATTCGTCACTCTCCAGTTTGAAATTAACTCAGTAATAGACATGGAGCACAAAAGTAATAGACATGGAGTTAACAAAAGTTAGCTGACACCCAACAATGAGAATATCAAGATCCGAGGAACTTATATAGTTAAAGAGAGCAGAACCCCTGTTGTAAACATTCGTACTTCCCCATAGAGTGTAATGGGCATTAGCATCACTACTCATTAATAAGGAATATTTTTATTCTTACACCATGTTACAACGTATGTAAATTCCACAGAAGGAGGAGGTGTCATGGAATCGTAAGGCAAATAAACTGATGCAATCACCAGTTCAGTGTGGCAATTAAAACAATCAATAGTAAATCGTAAGATCAGCCGAACTAGACTCTTCAATGAGAGAAGCGTTAACATTATTTGAGATATAAATGCACAGTCTGTTTTTCGCGGCAGAATTTTTAGAAATAATTCTCCCACTAGAGGTGTTGAGCCCTGAAACAGAACCATCATTCCTTATATCAAATGAAGCTGACTTGCTATGTTGCAAATTAATCAGTTTTATTGCAGGCATAGATGCCATATTTAAACCAGCAAAAGAAAATAAATAATAAAAGCATTACGGCCTTGAAATAATCTTAAAGAAGATTCTCTCAAGTACGTACTGCAGAGACGATCCGTATCCAGCAGTGTAGTCAAAGGACTTCAGATCGACCCGGAGCACAATCGAATTGCGGTTAGCCTCCCGTTTGTGTCAGGTAATTTTACATCCCTTGACCCAAGTATGAATGATGGACGGTTTTGGAGGGTCACCAGCAGAAAGCTGACAACCACTCCAAAAGTCACCGAACTTTGTGCAGGAGATTGGAAGCAGGTTCTAGGTCACCCACGTTATCTAATGTAGAACGCAATGAAGAAGAAAACCAAACCAAAGGAATCATCATAGGGAGGATATTAGTAAAATCCGATAACGAATATAGGGTACCGATCAGAACCCTAAATCTCTCGGATAAGACTAAAACAATTAAGAAAGGCACTGTTATCAGTAAATGTGAAGAGATGTCAATAATTATGAAATGCGAACTGAAGAATCCGATTAGAAATACTGATACGCAACGACAGAAAGAAATAGTAGAACGCCCCATGCAGAAATGGACTGGAGTTCTAAGCCAGAAAAATTCAGCACGGCAACTGTTCGAACAGTATTAATCAATCTTCTGCAGTACACCGGATAGTAATGGAAGGGCTAACGGTGTAAAGCATAAGATTGATACCGGAACGAAGACACGTATACGCCAAGCACCGAGAAGTTTACCATTAGCAAAGCTAGAGGAGGTGGATCGAATGGAAACGGACATGCAGGCAGCTGGAGTGATTGTTTCATCAAACAGTCCGTAGAGTTCACCAGTAGTTTAAGTCGAGAGCAAGGACGGGAAAATACGGTTTTGCGTCGATTACCTACAGCTAAATTCAGTGACGGAAAACGATAGCTGCCCATTACCAAGGATCGATGACACGTTAGACACATTGTCAGGTGCTAAAATGTTTTCAACATTCGACCTGCGGAGCAGCTATTGGCTGGACTTCTACCTGTCCAAGAGGAAGATCGTGAAAAAACGGCGTTCAGTGTGGGTAATGGGCTATGGCAGTTTAGCGTGATGCCATTTGGATTATGTAATGGCGCGGTAACTTTTGAACGACGAATAGAGCGCGTGTTAAAGGGACTACATTGGACGACATGCTTCGTATATTTAGATGACATCGTAGTTATGGGAAAGGATTTCGAAGAACACCTAAAAAATTTGTCAGAGGTATGGATGCGATTACAATCACCCGGTTTAAAGTTAAATCCGAAGAAATGTTCTCTGTTTAGAACGGAAGTAAAATTGGTACAAAGTAACTAACGACCAATGGAATCCAGACGGATGAGGACAAAATATTAGAGGTATAGGACTGGCCAAGACCCCAAAATTTACGAGAATTACGAAAATTTCTCGGATTGTGCACTTATTATCGGCGATTTGTGCCAGGATTTGCAACGTGGCAAAGGGCTTACAAGATTTGACCCGGAAGAACAGAGCATGAGGAGTCATTCAATGAGTTGAGAAGGCGTGGACAGATGAAACAGTCAGGGACGAGCAGTTAGCAAATCTGGATTTTTCAATAATCATGCAATTTAACGAGACAGGAAATCGTCCAACTTGCAGATAAGAGTCCTACAGTAAAGGCTTACTGGGCACAATGGAACAGCCTCCAAATCGAGAACGGATGCTTAAAACGAATATGGGAAAGCTCGGACGGTAATGTGAAACAATCTGTAAAAGTGGTGCCTAAGTCTAGGATTGCCGAGATATTGAAGGAGTATCACGGAGGGGCAAGTGGTAGTCATTTGGGAATTAATAAAACACTTGCCTAAATACGTCAATATTTATACTGGTCATGATGTAGGCAATCTGTAATAGAGTGGTGTCAAAAATGTGATCAATGTGCGACGGTAAAAGGTCCCGCACGGAAAAGTCGGGGAGCAATGCGCAGTATAACGTTGGAGCGCCATTCAAGAGAATTGCAATGGATGTGGCAGGACCATTTCGAACTACAGATGTTGGTAACAAGTATGTGCTAGTAATAATGGACAATTTTAGCAAATGGCCAGAGGTGTATCCCATACACAATCAGGAGGCAACATTAACTATAGCTGACGGCGTGGTTAATAATTATATTAGTCGTTTTGGTGTACTTTTGGAGAATCAGACGGACCAAGGAAAAAATGTTGAGTCAGTTGTATTCCAGGAAGTCTGACAGTTCCAATGGGACGTTGGAAAAATAGTTGGGAAAGGTCGTGGATAAGGATCAACGCAACTTGGATCGACATATGCCGATCTTTCTGTAGCCATATCGCGCAGCAGTACATGATTCAACGGGAATGATACCAGCGAGAATCCTTTTCGAAACTAATTTACGATTACCCATAGATCTAAAGTTTGGAGTTGTTCCATCATTAGCTTTATGTGGGCAGAATTATGTTGACCAGATGAACGTAGAACTCGACGAGATACACCAGTTTGTACGAGAGAAGATACGAGTATCATGTGACCGAATAAAGGTTTCCAAGAAGGAGATTTAGCATGGCTTTACAACCCATAACGGAAGAAAGGTATCATCGAAGCTGCAACCTTCATGGGAAGGGCCGTACACCAACATCACCAAAATAAATGACGCGGTCTACCGGATTAAGAAAGGGCAGCGAGGAAAACTAAAGGTGGTGCACATAGACCGATTAGCGCTCTACAGGGGGAGGTGAGTTGGATCCTGTTCTGTACGAATCAGGATTAGGTAGGGGGGTAATGTTACGATCGTGGCGACATCTCTATTTGAGTATAGAGACACTACCGTAAATGTAAAACTGTTATAAAGTAGGTGTGTCTAGTCAATTCAAGAATAGTCTAGACACACTCGAATATTGTGGAAATTTCTAGAAGGTTAGAATATTTGGTATAAATAGGCGATAAAATTTAGAAGTTAATTTAGTTGTGTTTTAACAGTGATAGTGCTGGTAGTAGTAAAAAGGAAACAGTGAAAGTTAAGTGTTTATAAAGTGTAATACAGTGTTATTAAAGTAATTATTGTGAAGTTAAATAATTAAGTGAATAACTGATGTAATTAAAACGTAAAACGCAAAAACGTAACAATATGTTGTGCTGAATTGTCAAGTTAAATCAAAACATAAACAATAAATTTGATTAAATTTGGATTATCTTATATCTACATAAACGCGTGAAAAAAATAAGCCACTTTCGTCTGTCATCATCATTTTTTTAAAATTTTCATTCATCTTAAACCGTCAAATCTTAATTTATTAATATACGCAAAAAAAATGTTAAACTCGGAAAATATGATAACAAAATTGACTTTTCATGATTAATTTTTATCCGTGATGGAAATACTTAACATAATAATTTTTTTTTTCTGTGTGTGTATGTGGGTGTGTGTGTGGGTATCTTCAAGAAAAATTATTGATATAAGGTGTAGAAATAGCGCGCATATTCAAAGTGGATTTGCTTTATTATAATAATTTATATATTCTCCCGAGCCCATCGTACCAACAAACATTTTATATGTTATAATATTGATATTTTAAAGCTCATCAACTTAAAGATTATATTACAAGATAGAATTAATATTGTTCGTAAATATTTGGAAAGATCTGCAGATTTGAAAAATTACAAAATGTGAATGCGTCTTTTATAAATGTAATAAATTTATTATCATGAACGCGGATAAGAATGAAAAATTTAATTTCGATAGTAAATTGACAGTTTCGTATCTATTATATACAAAACATAAATAATTGCTGTATATATAGTGCTTCATTTAAGTAATAACATAAAATTGCATCAAATTTGTATAAATTATAACATGCCATATACTTACTATGTACATAGATAAAATCTCTATTAAGCTCAAATCATATTTCTAATATGTACTCTGTCATAAATTTTTTTATTATGTATACAACACAAACACTACACCTTTTATCATGAAATCAAAAAAATATATTTACTTTTTTATCACTATATGTGTGTGTGTATAAGGGTACTTAACGTTAATCGAAAGGGATTTATGATTTATGATTTCTTATTTACTTTTTCAACTTCACACTCCACTTTTTTTTCGTTCCTATATAACCACAAACTTATCGTATCGCTTATAGAAAAGAAAATACGTACAACAGGTGGTACGTATATCATTTTCATATATTGAAATCTTTCAAATTCACTTATGATACCGCACCGTACATAAAAAATAAAAAAAAAACGAAAAATCATAAAGTTAGAAATACATAAATAAATATATAATATACACATACACACACACACACGTATGTATCTATAGAATCCTTTTTTTTACATCAACATTATAATCACATTTTAGTTGTATGTGAAAATGGTTTTTACTTATTTATTAAGATAATTTATATTCAATAAGTTATCAATAAATATTCTATCGATTCGTTATAAATTTTTATTAAAAATTAATATTATTCATTGGGGTATGTACATGCATACATATGTACATAAATAAAAACATCTTGTGTGAAACTGAAATAAATTGAGCTACCACCCATCCAATTTAGTTAGTAAATCTACTTTGTTTATTTATTTTGTATATATATATATATATATACGATAACAATCATCTTCAATAAGTCCACATAGAATTTAATACTCGTAAATAAAAGAAGGAAACCTCTTATGTCCAGGATTACAAAACAAAAAAATATATCTGAACATAAATTTTATATTGAACATGGATTTCCTGTTTTTATGCAACCAAACAATAAATGCAATAAAAAGAATTTTCTTTCTTTAAGGATATTTCGAGAAATTTGATATCCTTTTCTCCTCTGCAAGTTGTTTTTATCCGAGAATTGAAAAACACAACAATATATTTTGCTTCTTATAAATGTGTATTTGGTTTGTGCATAAAAATCTATTGTTATGTTCTGATTTATTTTTATTGTCACCTTCATGCACATGAGTGTGTATATACATTGAAAATTAGACATATTTTATGTTTGGGGTTAATGTCAAGAGATTTTCATTACGTAAATGGTATAATTAAAATTTCATACAAAAAATTTAGAATTTAAATATTTTAAAATTATCCTTATTGCGCAATACGAATTTTAACCAAATTTATTTAATTTTGACCATATTTTGGCAGTAAAATGACCCTTAATTGCCAATATGACCTCACTACATTACCGACGCATAAGAAATAATGAACGTCATTCGTACTCATTAGTTGACTCCCTCAATCAGTCAGCATGCTTTATCCAGCAGCTCTGTAAACTTAGTAGGATTTAAAGAAACAAAACAAATGATATAAACCCATTAACTCAAATATCGACTCTTACCTATTGTACTCAAACACTTATTGAAAACTGGACTATAAGAACTTTAATGGAAATAACATGCCGTAAGAATACTAACTTTGGAGCAGAGAACGGATAGAGACAAGGATACGCTTGCGTGTTACCAGGCCCTTCAACGAGGTGCTAAAGGAGCACCTGCTCATGGCAGTCGTTGACAGGGCTCAAGAAGATGGGAGCATTACGGCCATTAACTGGAGGAAGGTGGAGAAGGCCTTAGCCGCCATCTTCCTAAAAATCATGAGGAAGAACCCAGGACTTACTCCGTCCTGCCGAGACGGAGTATGGCACCGGGGTCATGTTAAACTGACTGCCTGTGCCGATGAGAGGTCTGTGACTCACTACAAAAAAAGCTGGTCGGCAGCCATGGTGAAGTCTGGCCGGGGGCCAAACTAGAAGTGGTGACGATGGAAGAAATGCTCTGTAGGCCAAGGGCGCTAGCCTTGATCCCTGCGGAGCCAAGTGATCCAAGGGAGATCCTGGAAATGTTGAAAATCAGCAATCCGGATCTGCCAACATGGAAGATTGCCAGGTTAGAAGAGGTAAAGGCGGAAGCAGATCACAGATCTACACAGGAGCTTGATGCTTTAGTAACCAAGCTAACTGATGCTTTTAACAAGGCCATGTTAGGTGCATGTCCTATCAGTAAGCCCTTGGCTAAATCTCGGCCACCCTGGTGTAGACTCCGTATGTCATATAGTAAAAAGGCGGAATATCCTATGGGCAATAAACAGCTTTAAGCCAAACAAGTTGGCAGGACCTGATGGCATTATCCCTGCGGATATCCAGCGAACTACTGACTTAACCCTTCCCTGGCTGGAAGTTATCTTCAAAGGCAGCCTAGAACTCTGTCACATTCCTAGAAAGTGGACTGAAGTAAATGTAATATTTATACCTAAGGCGGGAAAAAGCTCTCACTGCTATCCCAAAAACTTTAGGCATATAAGCTTATCCTTGTTTCTGTTAAAAGCGCTTGAGTCAAATAGAGGCCTACATTAGAGGCTCAATCAATGTTGCTTTTGCGGTCTTCTGTAAATATTCTAGTACGCTGTGACCGCAGGCAGTGCGCACTTGGCTACCTCTCTGAGTGGGTACGCGGCTGCGGACTTAACGCAAACCCACAAAAAACGAAGCTGGTCCTCTTTACCAGAAAGCACAAACTTCCTCAGAGTGACCCGCCAACATTAAATGGTACTCGCTTGATCTCTACGAATAGAGCAAAATACCTCGGACTACTTTTGGACAGCAAGCTAAGCTGGAAACCAAACATCGTAGAGAGAGTAAAGAAAGCGAGCGACTATAGCGCTCTACTCCTGCAAAAATGCTATTGGAAAGAGATGCGGTATGGAGCCTCACATAGTACACTGGATCTACGTCTCAGTGGTCAAACCTGTACTGCTGTATGTGGTTGTCGTCTGGTGGCCAGCGTTAAAAATTATGGCCAACCTTAAACTATTGATGAAAGTCTAAAGAACGGCCTGCTTGTGTATAAGTGGGGCTCTCAGGAGCACACCTACTCAAGGTCTGGAGATTCGCTTTCATCTTACCCCCTTGGATATTGCGGCCGAGCAGCTTGCATCTTGCACAGCAATTCGGCTCAAATCCATATCTATGTGGACCTGTAACAATGCAGGGCACTCATCTATATCCTATGCAATGGGGTATTCCGGAAGCTACCGACTACACTTCCTTTGCCATCTGTTGAGATGAGATTCCAAACTGAGTTTCTCACCAGAGAGGACTGAGTGAACGAAACGGTTATGGACAATGAGGTGCTAAGCTTCTTCACGGATGGCTCAAAAAGGGATAGAGGGGTTGGTTGCGGGGTATTCTGTGAGGCACTAGGGGTTAACCTCTCATTTCGTCTTCCCGACTTTTGCAGTGTTTTTCAAGCTGATGTGATCGCGATAATGGAAGTTATGGCCTGGTTGAAGTATAATGTAATATTTACGAAGGATATTTGCATTTTTACGGACCGCCTGGCTGCTATTAAAACGCTACAATCATACTCCCTGACGAAGGTAGCCAAGGACTGTCTGGCCTCTTTAAATGAGATGCCTGATCAGTACAACATCCGCTTGACGTGGGTGCCAGGGCATTTCAATATCGCAGGGAATGTAAAGGCATATGAGCTAGTCCGAAAGGGTACAGTATGCCTAATAACCCAAAGCAGGCGGGATATAAAGATACCGCTTGCTTCTTTGCTTCTTGTAAACTGCTGCTTCAGGAAGAAGTTATAAAAGAAACGAACGTCAGATGGTCTAACGCCAGTTCGTGTGTAATAACCAGGCACATCTGGCCTGGACTTGACCGGTCCAGATCAGGCCAACTGATATCGCTTCGACGGCACCATATTGGTATGTGGAGGAAAATGTGCTCCATTTGCTCTGCACCTGTCCTAGTCTAGCGAACAGCAGCACAAAATTTATGGTAACTTCCCCTTTGAACGACCTCACGGATCTTAGTTAGATCGAGATCCGGGACTTTAAACGCTTCTTGGTAAGCTCAGGATAGTTAAAGAGTGGAGAGGAGGAAACTCGAATGTGGTACAGCTAAGGACCAATTTTGTGTCTGTGCTAGTCCTTAAGGACGGCCACCCTTACCTAACCTAACCTAAGAATACTACCAACAGCTAGAAAAAAACACATTGCTCGAATGGAAACCTTTAAATAGGCAGAATAATTTTACATGCAGAACACCCAATTTCATTGGAAAATAAGAAATACAACGATGTATAATCCAATGCTATATGCACCAACTGAGAAGGCAAATGGACGGGTACAATTTCTGGCTTATATCGGCCTGCGTAATACATGAGAAGGAAAGGATACCAACATGTAGGTTCCGCTGTGCAATAAAGGAAGATTAAACCTGAAAAGTAGGAGTCATCATGGTCAGTGACGCTAATGCATATCATATAATCTGGGGAAGTACAAATATCAACAGTCGAGGTGAGTTACTCCTTGATTTTATTTTAAATACTAACCATACATGTCTCAGATTTTTATTAAGGAGAGAGCATTGAACTGGAAAGTGTCTCAGAACTATTCCTTTTCTGACCATCGATATATCCAATATGAAGTGGTTACAAAACCCACCAGTAAACCGTATTTCAGGAACAGGAACAAGGCCGACTGGGATTTGTTTAGAACTATTTTTGGTAACTCATTTCCGGTATCGGTGATCTTGATTTTCTAGTAAACAAGCTATGCGTTGATTTTTACAAAACTACGTTAGGTGCTTGTCCTCTTAGTAGCTCTTTGGGTAAACCCTGATGGTTGAAGAAACACCAAAATACTCGTTCAAAAGAAACACCAAAATACTCGTTCAAAATGCAGAAAACTTTTCAAAAAAGCGAGGAGTCGGTTCACCTGCTGCTGGAGATTGGGCCTGCTACAAAGAAGGACTCAAAACATATAAATACTAATTAGGAGGGCCTGAAGGTTCTACTGTGGGAAAATACTTTGCTCTATAGTCCCACCACCTCGAGTTACCTCCCTATTGACTCCGTACCTTGGCTGGAAGTTATCTTCCACGGCATTTGGTCTCATTCCTAGCAATTGGACTGAAGTAAAAGTAATATTTTTATCTAAGGCGTGAAAAAGCTCTCATTGCTATCCCTTCTTCTATTCTATTGAAATCACAAGAAAAGCAAATGAAACCTCGCATATCAGTGGCTAAATCAAGTCTGACGAGCTGTCGAAATCTCATCATGCGTACTGTTAGGGATGATCTGTGGTAACAGCTCTCCATTTCCTTATTAGTCCAATTAAGAAATCCCTTGAACATAAAAATTATGCTATGGTAGCTTTCTTGGATATAGAGGGGGCCTTTAGCAATGTCAGATCGGAGCGCTTATGAGTCTGGTGGTAGGAAGGGTCACTCAGAGACTGAATAGATCAAATATTAGAGGCAGAATCGTGCTAGTTTGTCTAGGTGAGGCGTCTGTTTGTAGATTCGTGAGTTGGGGCACGCGACAAGTCTTTCAGGGTGGTTGCCTACGCTGATGATATTGTAATTGCGGTCATCGGTAAATATCCTTGTACGTTGAGAGATTGGATGCAGTGCGCACTTGATTGTCTATCGAAGTAAACCATCAGCTGCGGTCTAAGCGTGACTCCACATAAAATGGAGATGATCCTCTTTCCTTGGGAGCGCAGTATTATTCGATGTAACCCGCCAAGGCTTAATTTTTGCAGTCAAAGTGAAATACGTCGGGCTAATTTGGAGCAGCAAGCTAAGCTGGAAACCAAACATTTTAGGAAGGAAAGAAAGCCACTGCTATAGCTCTACTCTTGTAAAAATACTATTGGGAAGGGATGGAGCTTGTAGTCCTACATAGTACACTTGCTCTACAACCAATGGCAAAACCCGTATACTGTCTGGTGGCCAGCGTCAAAAATGATGGCTAACCGGAAACTTTTGAAGAAAGTACAAAGAACTGCCTGCTTATGTTTAAATGGTGCACTCAAGCGTACTTCTACCCAAGCCTTGGATATTCTCTTTCATCTCACTCTCTTCGATTTTATGGGCAAACAATTAGCAACGTGCATATAGCTACACATGTCAAATCCATATCTAGGAGGACCTGTAACAATATAAGGCAGACGCCTAGTCTGAGGTGGGGCTCCTCCCTGAGTTTCCGACCACAGTGGACTGGGTGTGTGAGACGGTTATGGACAATGAGGCGCTAAGCTACTTCTGTATGGCCCTTAAATGGATGAAAGGTCGGGTGTGGAGTATTTGAGATATTCGCATTTTTACGAACAGTCAGGCTGCTATGAAAACGCTACAATCAAACTTCCTTACATCGAGAGTAGCCCAGAATTAACTGGCGCCTTTAAATGAAAGGGAACACAAAGCAGGCTGAATGTTAAGATACCCCTTGCATACCTTTACATGAAAACTGTTTCTTTAGGTGGAAGCTATGAATGAAAACGAACGGCAGATGGTCTAGTGCATAATAATCAGGAAGATCCGGCCTAGGCTTGACCGGTCTAGATCCGGTAAGTTGCTATCGCTTCTGCGACACTATATTGGTTTGGTCGTGGGAGCTATAACGGAACATTGTTTCATATATTGGCAAATACGCTGGTAGACTGGGCGTTACAGTAAATGAGTTCCGCTGTGGTTACGAGGAGGAGGAAACAGTGATCCACTTGCTCTGTACTTGCTCTTGTCTGGCGCGCAGCAGAGTTAAATTATGAGAGCTTCCCATTTTAATGACCCGACGGATCTTAATAAGATACGTCAGAACTCTGCAACGGTTCTTGGTAAGCACAGCCTCGGTGAGTAAGGAGGAGGAAACTGAAATGTGGTATAGCTTAGCACCAAATTGTGTCTATGTTAGTCCCTTAGGACGGCCACCCTTACTTAATCTAACGTGTCATTAGTTAGTTTTTCATAGGTGGCAGTAAATTCGCACATTAAGAGCCAGTTCAATATTAAAAGACCGAGAAACAATGGAAAAATAATATATTCAACGAAACCCTCCAACTCAAACTGTGAAGCAGTAATAGAAGCACAATGGACCCCCTTGAAGTTAGCCAGAATTTCATTCCAAGATTTTTTAAAGTACCTCTGACAACGCAATCGTATAAAATACTTTGGCCAGAATAATTCTACTTATATTTAACAGTTTAAATTTTACTAAAAAAAAGTCTGGGATGAGTTTTTTTTATACCAACTGTAATTCTGGATGAATCAACTGTATAAAAAAAATTTATTGAAAAAGTTTGGGATGGATTTTTTACGCTTTTGTTGTCAGAGGTATTTTTTTGCAAATAGAAGAAGCGTCAAAACATGTGCATTTGGTAGTCACTCAATATCACCTGAAATCCATGGATTAGATGGCACGAAAGAAAAAGGCTAGGACTGATCCCACAAAATACACGGATGATATTTTCAAGACTGCTGAAATGCAAATAGAATATAGTCCGACACGAAATTATCATTTGGTCGCTGCAAAACTACGATGGAAGTTTTCTTACAAGTCTGGGAACACAGCGATTTGCATGGAACGGTTCGAATGTGAAGTGACTTGTCAGCAACAACATTGAGGAAGCTAATTGCCAGTCTGACTGTGTGTGACTCTATCTGGATGGTACTGAAAACTACGGTTGTTACTTAACGAGTGATTGAAAGTAAATTTTTCTTTTGGTAGAACCTCTTTAGTTGTATTTATCAGTTCATCGTGCCATCATACTTTGTCAAAGATTTTTTCAATTTCTAAGAAGGCAGTATAACAATTTCTTCCTCTAGTGTGATCTAATTTGTGATATATTCCAGTTTAGAGGGATGTTATGTCATTTTGTCGGTAATAAGATTATAAAGGATGTCCCAGATTAAATACAGGATTAATAAGAAACAATACTTTTTGCATGAATGAAATAGATATATTTTGAAATGTGAAAGTCGATGTTACGCGATAAGAGATGGGAAATGATGTCGATCATCAAGTCAGCAGTTGAATTCTACTTATTGGACCTTCTATTTGAGATATCCTGACAAAAAGAAGTTATATGTGGTTATATTACAAAATTTGGCTAGCCAATTGACCATCTTGAGTTTAAACGATCTGCAAGTAAAGTCATTATTTCTCCGGCTGTGTGACATATGGAGCTCTTCTGTTGAAACCATAGTTGATGGAGGTTCATATCTGCCAATTGATGTCAAAAAATTCTCTGTTGCATATTTCGATATCTGCCACCATTGCCGGCCTAACTGTCCGAGTAAAACTTTCAATTTTTTTGTAACAAGTTATAACAATAATAATGAGTTGCTCTTTCGAATTGCGTATCATATTGACTAATTTCAATTGTTATATGCACCATTAAAATCAGCGTTAAATCTGCGACACCATTTATTTGATTTATGCTGTTATTGATCGTATTCCTATACACAGTCTTCCGCTTGAACACGATAGACTTTGAAATTAAATCGTTTACCGTTTCTGGTAGCAAGCAGTTCACTCCGTCATCAGCAGTAAAATTATTAGCACCTGATAGCCTAATGGGTACTCTGTTTGTTGCATACCATAATAAATACTATGTTCTCTTTGTTATGAACCTCTTGAATTTATTCTTCCTTCCAGGATTTCAAATTTTTATAATATGTTTTCCCTTTAGGAACGGTAACTTTTGCTGTTGCCATTACCATCGAGTTTTGCGCTTTTCTTGAACTGGTAGGTAGATGTTATGAGGAACTTTATTGACTTTTTCAAAATTGTTAGGTTGTTCCTGCAGTTTTTTTCAGCTATTTTATATCACCTATACCCAACTGATTAATGATATTATAAAATATCAAATTTACATTCCGATAGTAGAACTACAAACGAGAAATCGGGCCACACTTACGTCTGAATAATACTGAACCAAAACCAAATTTTACTTAAAAGGAGTTCAAATTTTAGTTAAAACGAATGGGATTGGCATCGAATTTGGTTTGACCTTCCAAAATTTTATTCCACAGAATTTTGCACACGAAATCAAAAATTAGATTGAAATCTTATTTCAATCTAATTTTTTAGATCCCATATATTAAGCTTCATGCATGGGTATATTCAGGCATAATATAGGTCATTATGCAAATACACCTGATACCCTAGACTAGTTAAATGGTCAAATTAGTTTAAATCACACCAATGCTTATATCATTTATATTTTTTAAGCTTTCTATGAGCCCTTCAGTATTAAACACAAAGCAGTCAAATTCGTGGTACTTTAGAGACATTTTCAGCCTGGGCCTCAATAAAAAGATTAGATTTAGAACAAAAACACAAAGTATTGTAACAATGTTATATCGTTACAAGTTGAGGGTTAGTTACTATAAAAATAATTTCCCTTTTACAATTTGTATTTTTTTTTATGGGTTAATTGCTACTTTAGTGGGAGAATCTATTGTTTTCCAGAGATATAAATTCGGGTTCGAACACAAAACGGGTCTTTTTTATTCAGTATTCTTGTGAATCTGTCTGTAGTTGGTATAGTAAAAATATAAAAAAAAATTTAATCAAAAATAAATCTGGTGATAACCACGTGTGATTAAGTTGGATGGGATTTTGTGCCCTTAACATAAAAATATTAAAAAAAAAATAAAAATTAATTGCATAAATTGAAATTAAAAACTATTATATTAATTAGTGTAAAAATGTAATTAGGATTAGTGAACTATAATTTACATATATTATACAAAATAATAATAAGTGTCTATATAAAATAAATATTAAAAATTAAAGTTAAAATTTATAATTTATAAATAACATTTATAATAAATAGACATATAGTTAATAATTGTGGAAATTTATTAGAAAACAAAAAAAAATTGTTACAAGATGGTGTACAGTTTGTGTAATAATATTGAAAAACGCAAGTTAAAATTTATTAGTTCATAATAAATAGATAAACATAAATTATAAATAGTGAAAAACCATAAAACTAATATAATTATAATTGAATTATAAAATACAAAAAAATGTGTACTAATAAATTGTATATCCTAAGTGAACATATGAATAAATAAAAATTCGCAATAAATAGTGTATACAAAATAAGAACACCAATTAATCCGTATAAAAACAATTACAAATTGTGATCAAATAATTTTATATACGGATAGTATCCGTTGATACTATAAGCTACAAACAAGTGCTTTTATGTATGCGTTATATTTATACTTAACGCTTGTATACAGTGCAAGAAAAATAAATATAAAATTAAATATTTCTACGAAACCTGCCATCAATCAACATACATCATGTTATGTAACTTCGTTGGCCAATGAATTTTGAGTGAGCTTTTTTTTTATTATTTATATTTAATCTAAATAATAGTGTTTACAATATTACCTCGTATTAGTATTAAGAATTTTCTTTAAATTTTTTTTTATATTATTAGTTAGTATACATATATCTAGTTTTAATTATTATATTAATGCTAACTATTATCTTCAATTAATTAATTAATTTTTTTTTGACTTAAAATTTAAATTTAATAATTTTGAATTCATTCTATATTTCTATAATTTTGGTATATACATATTACTTTAACTTTAATCTTTAATGTTAATAATTAGCATAAATATATATTTCTTATTTAATAGTTTTTTTATCTTAATTTTGCTTGGTTGTTTGGTTTTTTTTTAATAATTTTTTTTTTGCTATACTAAGAATTTTCTTGTTGAAATTTACATCAAATAAATTATATAATTTAATAGTGAAAACAATAGTACATCTTAAAGTAGCAATGAATTGTCTTTATTTTTTTATTTTTTTTTGGGTGCTAGTTCTACTTCATTGGTTCGCATTTTTCGCATTTCAGTGATGAGATAAGTGAATAGTGAATACTGAGGATGAGGTGAGTAAAGTGTGCTTCAATAATGATTAAGTGATATGTGCCTGCTTGTGCTCCAGTTTAAAAATCTTTTTTTTTGTCCAACTTTAAATTATTTTATTTTTATTTAACGGTCTAACCAGATTAATATAAACTACAGAAAATCCCACCCCAATCCCTGAGCTTTAGCCAGCCAAAGTATGACCGTTCTGTAGTCAATGTATTAAGTTTCTTTTCTGTTAACGATTGGTGTTATATTGGAATCAGGACTTAATTATTCACCTGAAACCCACTCACACTGGGCAAAAATCGTTACAGTGGCGCCCAAATTTTATGGTAAATTTCGATAGTTGGACTTATTCTAGTTTTTGTTGGATTCGTATGCGCATCTATTTCCAGTTTTCTGTTGATTTTGATGTTAGTATATTCATACGAATTTTTTTTTTTAGTCAATAGTTTTTTTTTTCTGTTCGAGGTGATATTCACATCTGCTAAGGCAACCTTTCCGGATATCCGTTGATTTGGATGTCAAATTATAGCAGCTTGAACAATCACTACCTTAAGTTTTTTTTGTTTCATGCTACCTAGCTTTGTATTCCATTCTTGATAATGTTGATTTCAATGTCTGTCAAGTGAGCATGAAATATACTTCAAAAATATATCAAGCGCAAATGTTTCTAGTAAATATTTTTATATGTACTATAGAGTCATTTGTTCGTACCTTGATACCATTTCACCATTTACACACTCCAATCACAAGCAAGCATTACACATATCTCAATCACAAGGAAACACTGAAATCATTGAAGCTACTTATCATCTCATCCTCATCTGCGCAAATACATTATCGCTGAATTTTACTGAACTACACTTGTTTATAACAATAGAACAATTATTTTTAGTTATTAAATTTTTGATACCAGGTTAACTTTTTTATAATTTTTATAACCATGGAGATTTATAGAATACGCTCCCAGGATTTATCTCCTGATGAATTGGCAATTGAGGTTGAAGTACGTCATATTGACTGTCCTTTAGAGTACCAAGTTGAAACTTTAAATGAAGCGTTTGATAAAGAATCAGCTAAATCTACGCTTAAACCATCTCAACCACATACAAGGGCATTGATACATCCACATAATGAGGTCACTACTTGTGCCTTTAAATTACAACACTTGCAAATCAAGTTATTAAATTGTGTCCAAAATCCCAATTTTAGTAATGATGAATTTACAATTTTAATTTCCAAATTATGCCATTTGCATGCACGAGGAGAACGAATTAGGACCCTCGAAGCCATTCAAGCGTCTGCAAATAAATTAGTACAAGTCTGTGACACTCTTTTAAAAATTTGCTATCGATTTATTTCCAAGCCACAAACCTTAGAGGACTCCATTCTTGACTTCAGTACTACTCAACTGGAGCATGATGATATTTTGGAATTAATGTTAGCTGCTCCGCAGCCTGCGCAGCTTGATGAATCAAAATTCGAGTTTGAAAATATAAAGAATTCAGACGAAGAAAAGGAAGAAATTCCCCCATCTTCTATTGATCGTCCATCTCAAACTTTAAACGATACTCCAATAGTTCATTTTAGTAATGAGGATGGAAATATATTGGGAGTGTATCATTTTAAAGATGTTAAAACCTAACTAATAACATCTTAAAACATTTAACTATTTAACTCTTACGATGCTTGTTAATTAAGCCCGGCTTTGAGACATCTCCTGGGTGTGAGTCGTCCCCACGATTTGTAACAATGTTATATCGTTACAAGTTGAGGGTTAGTTACTATAAAAATAATTTCCCTTTTACAATTTGTATTTTTTTTTATGGGTTAATTGCTACTTTAGTGGGAGAATCTATTGTTTTCCAGAGATATAAATTCGGGTTCGAACACAAAACGGGTCTTTTTTATTCAGTATTCTTGTGAATCTGTCTGTAGTTGGTATAGTAAAAATATAAAAAAAAATTTAATCAAAAATAAATCTGGTGATAACCACGTGTGATTAAGTTGGATGGGATTTTGTGCCCTTAACATAAAAATATTAAAAAAAAAATAAAAATTAATTGCATAAATTGAAATTAAAAACTATTATATTAATTAGTGTAAAAATGTAATTAGGATTAGTGAACTATAATTTACATATATTATACAAAATAATAATAAGTGTCTATATAAAATAAATATTAAAAATTAAAGTTAAAATTTATAATTTATAAATAACATTTATAATAAATAGACATATAGTTAATAATTGTGGAAATTTATTAGAAAACAAAAAAAAATTGTTACAAGATGGTGTACAGTTTGTGTAATAATATTGAAAAACGCAAGTTAAAATTTATTAGTTCATAATAAATAGATAAACATAAATTATAAATAGTGAAAAACCATAAAACTAATATAATTATAATTGAATTATAAAATACAAAAAAATGTGTACTAATAAATTGTATATCCTAAGTGAACATATGAATAAATAAAAATTCGCAATAAATAGTGTATACAAAATAAGAACACCAATTAATCCGTATAAAAACAATTACAAATTGTGATCAAATAATTTTATATACGGATAGTATCCGTTGATACTATAAGCTACAAACAAGTGCTTTTATGTATGCGTTATATTTATACTTAACGCTTGTATACAGTGCAAGAAAAATAAATATAAAATTAAATATTTCTACGAAACCTGCCATCAATCAACATACATCATGTTATGTAACTTCGTTGGCCAATGAATTTTGAGTGAGCTTTTTTTTTATTATTTATATTTAATCTAAATAATAGTGTTTACAATATTACCTCGTATTAGTATTAAGAATTTTCTTTAAATTTTTTTTTATATTATTAGTTAGTATACATATATCTAGTTTTAATTATTATATTAATGCTAACTATTATCTTCAATTAATTAATTAATTTTTTTTTGACTTAAAATTTAAATTTAATAATTTTGAATTCATTCTATATTTCTATAATTTTGGTATATACATATTACTTTAACTTTAATCTTTAATGTTAATAATTAGCATAAATATATATTTCTTATTTAATAGTTTTTTTATCTTAATTTTGCTTGGTTGTTTGGTTTTTTTTTAATAATTTTTTTTTTGCTATACTAAGAATTTTCTTGTTGAAATTTACATCAAATAAATTATATAATTTAATAGTGAAAACAATAGTACATCTTAAAGTAGCAATGAATTGTCTTTATTTTTTTATTTTTTTTTGGGTGCTAGTTCTACTTCATTGGTTCGCATTTTTCGCATTTCAGTGATGAGATAAGTGAATAGTGAATACTGAGGATGAGGTGAGTAAAGTGTGCTTCAATAATGATTAAGTGATATGTGCCTGCTTGTGCTCCAGTTTAAAAATCTTTTTTTTTGTCCAACTTTAAATTATTTTATTTTTATTTAACGGTCTAACCAGATTAATATAAACTACAGAAAATCCCACCCCAATCCCTGAGCTTTAGCCAGCCAAAGTATGACCGTTCTGTAGTCAATGTATTAAGTTTCTTTTCTGTTAACGATTGGTGTTATATTGGAATCAGGACTTAATTATTCACCTGAAACCCACTCACACTGGGCAAAAATCGTTACAGTGGCGCCCAAATTTTATGGTAAATTTCGATAGTTGGACTTATTCTAGTTTTTGTTGGATTCGTATGCGCATCTATTTCCAGTTTTCTGTTGATTTTGATGTTAGTATATTCATACGAATTTTTTTTTTTAGTCAATAGTTTTTTTTTTCTGTTCGAGGTGATATTCACATCTGCTAAGGCAACCTTTCCGGATATCCGTTGATTTGGATGTCAAATTATAGCAGCTTGAACAATCACTACCTTAAGTTTTTTTTGTTTCATGCTACCTAGCTTTGTATTCCATTCTTGATAATGTTGATTTCAATGTCTGTCAAGTGAGCATGAAATATACTTCAAAAATATATCAAGCGCAAATGTTTCTAGTAAATATTTTTATATGTACTATAGAGTCATTTGTTCGTACCTTGATACCATTTCACCATTTACACACTCCAATCACAAGCAAGCATTACACATATCTCAATCACAAGGAAACACTGAAATCATTGAAGCTACTTATCATCTCATCCTCATCTGCGCAAATACATTATCGCTGAATTTTACTGAACTACACTTGTTTATAACAATAGAACAATTATTTTTAGTTATTAAATTTTTGATACCAGGTTAACTTTTTTATAATTTTTATAACCATGGAGATTTATAGAATACGCTCCCAGGATTTATCTCCTGATGAATTGGCAATTGAGGTTGAAGTACGTCATATTGACTGTCCTTTAGAGTACCAAGTTGAAACTTTAAATGAAGCGTTTGATAAAGAATCAGCTAAATCTACGCTTAAACCATCTCAACCACATACAAGGGCATTGATACATCCACATAATGAGGTCACTACTTGTGCCTTTAAATTACAACACTTGCAAATCAAGTTATTAAATTGTGTCCAAAATCCCAATTTTAGTAATGATGAATTTACAATTTTAATTTCCAAATTATGCCATTTGCATGCACGAGGAGAACGAATTAGGACCCTCGAAGCCATTCAAGCGTCTGCAAATAAATTAGTACAAGTCTGTGACACTCTTTTAAAAATTTGCTATCGATTTATTTCCAAGCCACAAACCTTAGAGGACTCCATTCTTGACTTCAGTACTACTCAACTGGAGCATGATGATATTTTGGAATTAATGTTAGCTGCTCCGCAGCCTGCGCAGCTTGATGAATCAAAATTCGAGTTTGAAAATATAAAGAATTCAGACGAAGAAAAGGAAGAAATTCCCCCATCTTCTATTGATCGTCCATCTCAAACTTTAAACGATACTCCAATAGTTCATTTTAGTAATGAGGATGGAAATATATTGGGAGTGTATCATTTTAAAGATGTTAAAACCTAACTAATAACATCTTAAAACATTTAACTATTTAACTCTTACGATGCTTGTTAATTAAGCCCGGCTTTGAGACATCTCCTGGGTGTGAGTCGTCCCCACGATTTGTAACAATGTTATATCGTTACAAGTTGAGGGTTAGTTACTATAAAAATAATTTCCCTTTTACAATTTGTATTTTTTTTTATGGGTTAATTGCTACTTTAGTGGGAGAATCTATTGTTTTCCAGAGATATAAATTCGGGTTCGAACACAAAACGGGTCTTTTTTATTCAGTATTCTTGTGAATCTGTCTGTAGTTGGTATAGTAAAAATATAAAAAAAAATTTAATCAAAAATAAATCTGGTGATAACCACGTGTGATTAAGTTGGATGGGATTTTGTGCCCTTAACATAAAAATATTAAAAAAAAAATAAAAATTAATTGCATAAATTGAAATTAAAAACTATTATATTAATTAGTGTAAAAATGTAATTAGGATTAGTGAACTATAATTTACATATATTATACAAAATAATAATAAGTGTCTATATAAAATAAATATTAAAAATTAAAGTTAAAATTTATAATTTATAAATAACATTTATAATAAATAGACATATAGTTAATAATTGTGGAAATTTATTAGAAAACAAAAAAAAATTGTTACAAGATGGTGTACAGTTTGTGTAATAATATTGAAAAACGCAAGTTAAAATTTATTAGTTCATAATAAATAGATAAACATAAATTATAAATAGTGAAAAACCATAAAACTAATATAATTATAATTGAATTATAAAATACAAAAAAATGTGTACTAATAAATTGTATATCCTAAGTGAACATATGAATAAATAAAAATTCGCAATAAATAGTGTATACAAAATAAGAACACCAATTAATCCGTATAAAAACAATTACAAATTGTGATCAAATAATTTTATATACGGATAGTATCCGTTGATACTATAAGCTACAAACAAGTGCTTTTATGTATGCGTTATATTTATACTTAACGCTTGTATACAGTGCAAGAAAAATAAATATAAAATTAAATATTTCTACGAAACCTGCCATCAATCAACATACATCATGTTATGTAACTTCGTTGGCCAATGAATTTTGAGTGAGCTTTTTTTTTATTATTTATATTTAATCTAAATAATAGTGTTTACAATATTACCTCGTATTAGTATTAAGAATTTTCTTTAAATTTTTTTTTATATTATTAGTTAGTATACATATATCTAGTTTTAATTATTATATTAATGCTAACTATTATCTTCAATTAATTAATTAATTTTTTTTTGACTTAAAATTTAAATTTAATAATTTTGAATTCATTCTATATTTCTATAATTTTGGTATATACATATTACTTTAACTTTAATCTTTAATGTTAATAATTAGCATAAATATATATTTCTTATTTAATAGTTTTTTTATCTTAATTTTGCTTGGTTGTTTGGTTTTTTTTTAATAATTTTTTTTTTGCTATACTAAGAATTTTCTTGTTGAAATTTACATCAAATAAATTATATAATTTAATAGTGAAAACAATAGTACATCTTAAAGTAGCAATGAATTGTCTTTATTTTTTTATTTTTTTTTGGGTGCTAGTTCTACTTCATTGGTTCGCATTTTTCGCATTTCAGTGATGAGATAAGTGAATAGTGAATACTGAGGATGAGGTGAGTAAAGTGTGCTTCAATAATGATTAAGTGATATGTGCCTGCTTGTGCTCCAGTTTAAAAATCTTTTTTTTTGTCCAACTTTAAATTATTTTATTTTTATTTAACGGTCTAACCAGATTAATATAAACTACAGAAAATCCCACCCCAATCCCTGAGCTTTAGCCAGCCAAAGTATGACCGTTCTGTAGTCAATGTATTAAGTTTCTTTTCTGTTAACGATTGGTGTTATATTGGAATCAGGACTTAATTATTCACCTGAAACCCACTCACACTGGGCAAAAATCGTTACAGTATGTATGCAGTTACATTATACGACCAAAGCGTTTCATAAATAAAATCGTAAATAAATTTAAGATGGGATATAAAAAACATCATCAACATTTAGACAAACATACATTTTTTTCCACTCAAAAATTAATCCTTTAAACTTAGTTTTTTTTTTTTTTTTTTAATTCAGGCAAACACATGCACCACAACCAAACAACAACATCGATCGGTTCAATTTTCACATAAAAATAAAAGTTATTTTTCCACTATATACCGTTCAATAAAATTCAATTAGTACACATAAAATACCATCTCTCCTGCTACATTGTGTTCTCGTCGTCGACGGTTAGGTTTTAATGCATCTACAGTTTTAAAATGTTTTTGTTATTTTCCCAACATTTTTTACTTTTATTTTAGAAAAATAAAATAAAATCCGATTTACTATTTAAAGTTAAGTACTTTGAACTATTGCAACATAATTTTAGATTCTGTTTTTAATTTTATTAAAGTGAATATCAAAAAAAATAAAAAATAAAACAACATAAAACCAAAGAAGATCTAACATCCCATCCATATACAATACACATACTCGTACATATGCATATCTATTTCTACTGTGCACTACTAGTTTTATAGGATTTGCCGACTTTCGCTACCTTACAATTTAGTTTTTGTTATTTTTTCATGAAAATCAGTGTAAATTGAAAAGCTTTTTGTGATTATGCTACTGTACTAGTTTTTAACTAAAGTAGAAAGTTTAATCAATTTTTTCTTAAATTTATAATTTTGTTTTTATCTATGTGTTTGGTGGTTGTTGTAATTAAACACAGTGCCTAGATAAATCTTAGCGCATACCTATTTATTTATGGCTGCTTCGTTACGACTTTCAAATGCTTTTAGTAAGTTTTTAGAATGAAAATTCATGTTGACATTTTATTTTGAAGCTAAAATGTCGATTGAGTTATCGTTTATTATCACAGCCCCGTTTATTAACAAAGGATGATGATCGGCGAAGTGAAAATTTCAAATGTTACACACTGTCCAAAAATAGACGTGCTATAAATAATAATTTTGGTTTAGAGGGGTGCACAACACACCATTAAGATATTTTCATAATGCGACAAAATAAACAAAGAACCCATGCATACGTCATAAATCTATTTGTTTATATCTTTCGCGTACACCTCATAGTTTTTAATTGCTTTTATTATTTTTCACTTAAAACGGAGTCTCGCTGCACAAAAACAAAAATCCAAATCTAACGAATTAAATTTTATTAATTCATTATAAAACTATAAAAAAAAATATTCTGCAACTTTAAAGTCATGCCAAAGGCGATAATAACACAAAACAATGATGCATTTTTAAAGTACCACAAACAGAATTATTTTTTTGGTGTAGTTTTCCTCGTCGGTCTGCAATAGGGAAAATTTAAACGAAATAAAAAAAAACATATTATTGTTTATAAAACTACCCCAATTTTTTATTTTTATTCATTTCCACATCACCCCCCTTTTCATCATCATCAGCATCAACCTCGTGCCACCAGATTCTCTATGCTAGGAACAAATTTTGGTACATATTCCTTCATATATATGTACATATATTTATGTTCGTATGTATATGCAAAAAACTAAAAAAAAATCTAATTTTTTAAAAATGTTTTTTCCCCAACATACATACTCGTACATAAAAGTTATAAATTTTTAACGAAAATCATAAATTTTTACTTGTTGTTGGTGCGGTTGTGTGGTGGTGGTATTTTATTTTATTTTCCATCATATGAACGTTTTTTTAATGGTGATGGTGTGAAGGAAAATGAAGACAATCAGAATGAGCCAACAAAAAAAAAAAATGCATACCAGATAGCATAAAAATTGTGTATCTATCTTCGTGTAATTTCTGCTGCTGCTGCTGCTGTTGTGGCAAATAATAATAGGTTTTATATAGACGATTCGGTGTATGTCTCATTTTAATTTACTGGAATTCACTATATGACAATGAATATTATGTTGACTTTATTATAATCTAGAGCGAATAAGAAAGATTTTTCAGGCTTTATTAGAAAGTCATGTGCTTTTTGGATATGCAGACTGCTATTCTACTTATTTTACTCTCAGAAGGTTCAGGATTTGGTACAATTTAAAAGTAATCTTTTGGGATATTCCCAAGAGATCAGCTCGACCAGACAACTAAGGTTTTTTTTTTGATAAATAACTGTTGGACAATATTTGCTTTTAAAATTCAGTAGTGTAGCCACTGTATTTACAGCCAAAACTAGTCGAATATAATGACGAATATCCAATGCCTTGAACCACTATGTAAATGGTATTGCTACACATTTTATTCTGTCATATCCATCTATTATTAATTGAATTTAACAATGATTTTGAAACCAACACCCTCTAAAAGTTCCTTAAGTAATAGAATTTAGATAAACCGGATTAGCACTAGTGTATCGAACGATTCCAAAAACGACTTTCACTTGGTTATATCTCCACTCTAGCAAGCTGATCGATTTTTATTTGAAGCTATTTAGTGAAATGTAACTCTTCATTCTAAAAGGTATTTTTAAAGTGCTGGGCCCTATTGCACCAACAACTTATCACTTATTACTTATCAACTTATCATAATTTTTGATAATTTTCTATTGCACCAAATTGAAATTTGATAAGTGATAAGCACTCACTTATCAAAATAAAGTTGCACCAATTCGCGAAATGATAATTGATAAGTAATATTTTGATAATGGCTAAGTACTCGTATATAATGGCATATAATGTGGCTAAGGCAGAACATTTATTTCAAAAATAAAATTACAAAATAAATTGAAATTTACAGCAAATATATTAAATTTTACAATATACAACTATGAGATCATCATAAGACGTGGTACAGTAAAATTTGCAAATTCTAAAACAGCAATAAGTATTTCATAAACAACGAATTTTTAAATTTCTTTATTCCATTATGTTCCTACATATTTGTTATTAATGAAAAAACATCTAAACTATTTATTGATTAATTGCCGGCTGAAAAGTCGAACTTTGGAGCGGACGGCCACCTTTAAGGCACGCACAGATGAATTTGGACCCTTTTCGTACTTTTTATTCATTTTTTTTTTAAATCTTACATATTCTTTGCTGCCTTGTGGGTCTTTCTCAATTTAGTTTTCATTATAGCCCAATATCGTTCGGTCGGACGAAGTTCAGGACAGTTGGGCGGATTGACAAATTTGGGAACAACACACACGTTGTTAGATTCGTACCATTCTAATGTTTTTTTATAAGTAGTAATGACATGACGCTAGATCAGGCAAAAACAAAGTACCAACTTGGTGCCCACGTAAAAAAGGCAGGAGTCGCTTTTGGATGCACTCCTTAATGTAATTTTCCGAAGATATTGTCCCTTGCGTGATGTACGAAGCACTTCTAGAGCCACATTGGCAAATAGCCTACCGAACCAAGTATTTTTTCGGAATTTTTTTATGTTGGATAGTTTTAAATTTCATGTCGGCACTCAGTTTATCCTTTACAGAATAATATTGGTTACCTGGCAGAGATTTGAAATCAGCTTTAACGTAGGTTTCGTCATCGATTACCAAACAATCATCTTTTTTGTCCACCAAAAGTTTGTACAGCATTCGGCTTCGTCGGATTGCCGTAGCTTGTTGTTTATCTTCACGCCGTGGTACTTTGAATTTACAGAACGATCGAAAATCACACCTCTTTTTAATTCGAAGAATTCGCACATGATTTGTGTTATTTTTTTTCGCTAAATCCCTCAGAGATAGGTTTGGATTGTTTTTCAGAGCGCGCACCACGTTAGTTTCCAATTTTTTATCAATATGGCTCGATATGCCTGTTCCAAATTTTCTATTGACGCTCTGAGTCTCCATAAACCGAAATATAGTCCTTCTAACGGTAGAATATGTAGAATTGGCTTTTTTTGCTATGGATTTGTATGTGAGAGTGAAATGAATTTGATTTTCCAAATAAAATTGCACAATTTGTTTGCGAACTATCTCTTGATTTGATGACATTTTGCTAACGACTGATTTAAAACAAATAAATATTACACAGCCTGCTTTGTAACTTAACGGCAAATTACAATTCATGTTGTTTTTTTTTTATTTGATTTGGTGCTTTCGTCAAAAAAAAGCGACATTGTGTGCAAATTTTACTGTACCACGTCTTAATATGTATAACCCCCTCTCTCCCATTAGCTTTGTCATAAGTGTCAGCAATGTTATGAAACCCTGACTATCAATCTCATCATTTTCTGGTAAATCCTTAGACTTTTTGTATTGGCGATATATTAGGTATTACGCACATGCTCCTGTATAATGAGCCGAAACTTACTTTTGAATTAAATATATGGCCAACAAAAATGGCCGAGTATGCGATTTGATATTTACAAGACAGTAAAATTGTCAAAAATGGAAATGTCATTATAATGTAGCCTACTTTGTTAAGTGAACTAATGGAATCTATCAAAATCATATAAACAGCGCACAACTCTCAACAAAATTAAAGCAAAAATCATAATATCAAATTTAAACTCACGCGAGTTGAAGTGAAGAGGTGAGTCGTTTGGTGAGGTGGGAACCATAATAGAGGTATTAGTGAATGTGCCATCTTAAAGCTAACTTACTAATATATAGGTATACTAATGAAAATAAATTGATAACATTTAAATAAAAAAAAATTAAAGTTAGGTGGATTACTCCAGCACTGAATGCCACAAATGGGCCCACGGTACAATACCCAGACAATCACACATACTTACACGTTAAAAACACCTCACCGTGATTATTGGTCACCACCGGGAATCAAACTCGAGACCCTCGATTACCTTTACTGTGTCAATGAGTGCGGCGGTTACGTTTAAGTGCTGATGAAAAATTATTGACAGTTAGAAAAGTAATTTTATTTTAAAAACCACAAAGAGAAAGTTTTACAATTTATTCTAAAAACTGAAATTAGAACTCTCAATTGGATAACGTTTCTCTTAATGTATTATTATATACATGCAAAATTGTTGTTGTTATTAAATTACAATACCGATACATATAGGTACAAAACCATTGTTTAACATATCTAATGTGCGGAAAGCACATTATTTTCCAAACACTACCACATTTATAGTAATTTTATATAGATCATTAGAACTTATCATAAAAATTTGATAATTTGTCAATTGATAAGTTTTAGACATGCTGATTGCTGATGTGCAACGCTTATCACTTATTATGAAAAAAAATAACTTATGATAAGTTGATAAGTAAAAAGTGATAAGTAGTTGGTGCAATAAGGCCCTGGCCTCAAATTAAAATTTGTTGTTTTATCGGGAAGTAGAACATTGTGTCTCATTCAAGGTAAATTTCGTCAACTGATACAACAGTGGCCTGATATATTAGTTTCATGCAAGTAAAATCCTAAATATAAATTTTAAAAATATATTAATCGTGAGCTTGAGCCTTTTTATATGCTACTCAGCCACATTTATAAATAAAGTCATAGTAATCCAAATGAATTATCACCAATCGTTCAAACTTTTTATTTATAAATTCATACATACTATTTATATAATTTCAAACTTAAAAAATATAATTCGACTTATAATTTATTATACTATTTAGTTAATTTCAAATGAACATAAGTAAATATGTTTAGTTATGTTTTAGCCTGAATGCTTTTTTCCCATCATTGAGGAAATGTGAATGATTGTTTTTTTTTTTTTTTTTTTGTAGAATATGACTATAGCCATTGCGTTTTAAACTTTGATACACTTTAAGATGACCAGTTGTAATATGCCGTTTATAGGAATATAAATTGGAAAATTTTTGAAGGTATCCTTCTTCTATACTTATAAAAGACTCAATATTTTTTATAATTTGTGAGGATTTTATATGATCTGTTAAAGGTTTGGATGATGAATACATCACAGACTTTTTATGGCACAAATAACATTTAATTTTAAATCTATTATTTTTCTATTTCAAATACAGATGTTTACCACCGAGATATTGTATAAAACGTAACGATGTTGAAAATATTAAAACTAAAACTTAAAGACTTATTTCACTTTTTAAATATTCTAGAACGCTCGTTACGTTTGAATTTTTATCAGTTTTAAAATTATAAAAAAAATGCTCTATAAAATAATACACGTTTTTGACCTCTACGGGGTACTCAAAATTCATAACGTGGAAAAGCTTAAAAATAATATCCAAACATTTTAAAAAAGAATTAAATTTATATAATATACCGTCATAGTATACATAAAAGTGTTTTAACTTTACTCTCTGCTCACCGATCACAATAATCACAGGTTGGAACGTTAAACCTTTTTCCAAATATTTGAGTTTCAATTCTTCAACTTTTGTCATGTAGTTACTGGGCGAAATACGATAGACAACACTGGATTCTTGAGATTCTAATATTGATGGTTTCCATTTATTCTTTTTGCCACATTTTTTTTTTGTTCCAACTATAGGTGGCTTTAATATGGCATGCATAAATAAATTTCTTATTTTTGTGTTGGAATTTACGGCTTTGTCATGAAGCTTACCAATTGGATTTTGCCCGTGACCTCGTTTGTTCAAATAGTATTCCTGAAAAAGAACGAATTCATTAAATAAATACCTTTTAAAAATATAAGCTGTCTAAACTGAGTAAAAAGCATAAAATAATTTTTTCTTAGTTTAAAAAGTTCGATATTACAAAAATTGTTTTGGTTAAGAATCATATATGATTACATACAAGAAAAAATCTTTAAAACACTTCTTGTATCGAGTTTTTTGAGCCGTGAAAGGTTTATTTTAACATTCAACGTCAATCCATAATTTTAACAAAAAGTGTTCTAATTAAAAAACATAAATAATATTAAAACATATGTAGATAAAAATGTAGCCTCACTTTGCATTCGTTTGGAAAGATAGACACAATTACATTGGTTGCAATCACTAAATCTGGTGTGGTCATTAACTTTGTGTTATTAGTGAAAATTTCCACTATGATCGACGTTAATATATCTTTGTTTGCCTCATCCAGAATTTTATGTTCTTCATAGAATTTCAAAACTTCAAGACCTATTTCGGAACTTTTTAAAAAAGACGGAAGTTTCGTATTAGTAAACAAGTTGTTATCTTCTCTAACAGCGGATGACGTTGAAGCAATGTGTTCCGGTTCAGGTGATGGAACTGGCGATTGTGCTTCAATCCACTCCTACAAAGCAAATAAAACTATAAGTAGGTATTGTGGCGCTTTGGCGTGGGAAAATTTGTAATTTGACACCTGACCTTGAAATTTGACACCTTGAAATTTGATACCTGTGGGAAAAAAAAAAAAAAAATTTGTAATTTGACACCTGTGGGAAAAAAAAAAAAAAAAAGTGAAATTTGATACTGCGGAAATAAAAAATATTGAAATTCCATGAAAGTCAATGACCCTAAAAATTTACACAAGGTCATTGACTTTTATGGAATTTCAATATTTTTATTTCCGCAGTATCAAATTTCACTTCCAAGAATTGTGACGTCATAGCATTGTGGGAAAAAATCTGATGATGTGGGAAAGTATTAAAATTCTAAAAAAAAAAATTAAAAAAATTAAAATATATCGATAAAAAAAATAGGTACGAACTCGGTGCGGAGCGGCGGTATTATGAGGGTTGTACTTTTTAGAATGTAGTAAAGGTTTTTAAAAATAAAAAATAAAAAAAAATTGAAATTTAACACTATTGATATCTGAATAATATGATTTATCGTTGTTGTTTCGTATGAACACGATCAAACATGAATTTTTGTTTCTGTAAAATATTAATGTATTCATCATAACAACAACAACGAATCTGTCGGATGAAAATTGAACTAATATAATATATACATAATATAGATATCACATACACAAAAAAAAAAAAAAAATGTTTTCGGCATTGTATTGATGCGATTGAAATTCTATAAGTAGGAAAGATAAAGAATTATTATTTTTTAATTGTTAGATGATGTCTGTATCAGACTACAACCTTGATTTTATTAATGAAATTTCACGATAGTAAAGGTTTTTTAAAAAAAAAAAAAAAAGTGAAATTTAACACTATAGATAAGAGAATATGACTTATTATTTTGTATGAACACGATCAAACATGAATTTTTGTTTCTGGAAAATATTAATGTATACATCATAACAACAACAACGAATCTGTTGGATGAAAATTGAACTAATATAATATATAATATAGATATCGGATACACAAAAAAAAATTTACATGTTTTCGGCATTGTATTGATGCGATTGAAATTCTATAAGTAGGAAAGATGAAGAATTATTATTTTTTAATTGTTAGATGATGTCTGTATCAGACTACAACCTGATTTTATTAATGAAATTTTACGATAGTAAAGGTTTTTTAAAAAAAAAAAGTGAAATTTAACACTATAGATAAGAGAATATGACTTATTATTTTGTATGAACACGATCAAACATGAATTTTTGTTTCTGGAAAATATTAATGTATACATCATAACAACAACGAATCTCTTGAATGAAAATTGAAGTGATATAATATAGATATTGCCTACACAAAAAAAATTTACATGTTTTCGGCATTGTATTGATGCGAATGAAATTCTATAAGTAGGAAAGATAAAGAATTATTATTTTTTTTTTTAATTGCGAGATGATGTCTGTCTATCTGACTACAACCTTGATTTTATTATTGAAATTTAACGATAGTAAAAGGTTTAAAAATAAAAAGTGAAATTTAACACTATAGATATCAGAATATGATTTGTTATTGTTTTGTATGAACGTTTTGTTGTATATTGATATTAGAATATATTATGTTGCACACTCACATAGATAAATATCGGAAGCAAGATTTTTTTGTTGTTGTTTCTGTTTTTCGTATATGCATATCGGATGGAATGAAATGCAAACAAACAAATGATCAAACAAATAAATACATATACATACATGTATATTACCAGACTGGATATTATCATACAGAATAAAGATGATCATACAAGAATTCTGAGTTACAATTTCTGATATAACTTAAAAACGATATCGTTTTGGAAATTACTATAAACTGATATACATATGTATGTAAGATGCATTGTACAAGTGTATATTTAGCACGAATAAAAATGTATCTATATAATATACATACATATATATATATATATATATATATATATACATATATAAATTGTACAAACTGAATTTAAAAAATTAATAAAAAAATAATTTAGAAATAAAAATATTTTAAAACTAAAAAAATAATATCTAAAATATCTGTTGGGTGAAAATTGAAACAATACCTGGAAATATCGACCAATGTGATCGTACAAAAGATGAATATGATTTGTTGTTTTGTATGAACACGATCAAACAAGAATGTTTTTTTTTTTTGATATTAGATCTTAGAGATTTTTGTTGTAATTTCATTTTTGTGTTTTAAAAAAAAAATATTAATGTACATATTATAACAACAACAAATCTGTTGGATGAAAATTGAAGTGATATAATATAGATATCACCTACACAAAATTTTTTTATTTATTTATTTTCGTGTACATAGACGATATGTATTGAAATTCTCTATGTAGGAAAGATAAAGAATTAATTGTTTTTTAATTGTAAGATGATGTCTATATCAGACTACAACATTGATTTTTACTATGTATACTAATCCACATAGTTAGTGACCATAATTTATCAAAATTAATTTTTCCTATTAATTAGAAACATAATTACTAAGCATGAATTATAACAACAAATAATTTTTGGTTGTTGCTGTTGTAAATGGATGTTAGAATAAATTATGTTGCACATTCACACAGGTGAATATCGGAAGCAAGATTGTCGTTTATGTTTTTTGTATATGAATATCTAATGGAACGAAATAAAAATGAAATGAAAGCTGGACATTATCATTCAGAATAAACATGATCATACAAGAATTTTTAGTTACAATTTCTGATATAACTTAAAAAACGATATCGTTTAGGAAATTACATTGAACTGATATACATATTATGTATGTATGATGCATTGTGCACGAATAAAAATTTATCTATAGAATATACATATATACAAATATAAGTGTTTCGCGGGTTTTGGGTGAAAATTGAAATCATACAAAAGATCATACAAAAGATGAATATGATTTATTGTTTTTGTATGAACACGATCAAACAAGAATTTTTCTATTAAAAATTGTACAAATTGAATTAAAAAAATTTATAAAAAAAATATATTCTAAAAACTATATTCTAAAAAAAAAATAATTTAAAAAAAAAATTATTATTATTTCAAAAATTACTTTCAATTAAAAAACCTTCACAAATTTAAATTAATTATTTTTCTATATTACATTACATAAAAAATGTAACATATAAAAATATGTAATATGAAATAATTTATTCTGTAAATATAATTATAATTTATTCCTTTTAGAAATTTTCCGCATATAATAACTTTTTTTATTTTAAAAAAATCTTAAAATGTGATATCATAACAACAATAAATCTGTTGGGTGAAAATCGAAACAATACCTGGAAGTTTCGACAAATATGATCGTACAAAAGATGAATATGATTTGTGGTTTTGTATGAACACGATCAAACAGGAATTTTTCTGTTTTTAAAAACAATTATACAAATAACCTTATGTATACCAACACCCTTCTTTTTAAATATGGATTACTTTTTAATATACTATTACGAACGATTCTTAGTACAACAAAAAAGATAGTTACTGATCTAAATTTTTCAAAATTAATTTTTCCTACTAATTAGAAACATAATTACTAATCACGAATTACAACAAAAAATTTAGGTCACTAACATGTATGGAAAATAATTTTCGTTGTGTATTTTAAGTTATACGAATAGAAGTGTCCTATTGAAAAAGTGTATCGTTGTTGAAAAAAAAAATACGGTACAAATTCGAAAACTTTTCAAGTTGTAAATTTTAACACCCGTTTAAAAACAAAAACATTTTTTAAGAGAAGACAACGAGTAAACTCATTTAGAAACAACCATTTACAGAGATCGGTCGCTTAAGAGTATTTGGTTCTGATTTTTAAAAATAAAAATATTTATCAAAATAATAAATAACACTCTCTTCATAATGTCAATCGATAAACATCAAGTTGCACGCCTAGTTTCGAAAATTATATCTGAAGAGTTTATTCGAGAAAGAATGTATGGAGTCTGTCTGCCTGCGTCTTTATTGCTCTTTGACCATTTAAAGAATTTTGGTATTAAAATGATGTATGGAAAGATGGTATACGATAATTTGGTACTTGCACCTATACATATATGGACCGAAATTGATAATGTGAAATATGATTCGACAATTGCTATCAATGAAACATATCTGACACAAGAAGAAAAATCATTTTTTGATGCAACAGAGTATAAATATTATTCAGAAGACCCAATTTTTACGAATCCGGAAGATCATGCTATAATGAATGTATTCTATGAAGTAAAACATACACAAAATGTTGCTGATTATTTTGAGGCATCTCCACCATTATTAAAAACTATTAGAAATAGAATTAATGATAGAGTTAAGATAATCTTAAAACAACACACAAAAACATAAAAAAAATAATAAACTTAAATCTTAACTTATGTGTTTCATTTTTTTTTTTTGTTTCGGTATTATTAATAGTATTATATTATGTTTTTGTTATTATTTGATTATTTTTCTTATAAATATTAGTTTTTAATTTTATATTGTTATTTTATAATAAAGTTTTTATAAATTTATTTCTATACTTTACTGAAATTGATTTGTGGAAAAACAATTTAAAAAAAATTTTTTGTTTAAATTAACATTTGCAAATTCACGTTAATAAAAATTAATTTAGAAAATAAAGAAAATTCCGCACACACAATATTTTATTTTATTTTAACTATAATGAAAATGATTAAAATATTTATCGAGGGACAAAACAAATTATATAAAATAAAACTTATTTATAAAAAAAAAATTAAAAAATTAATTATTTAAAACAAAAATTTGTAAAATTAGAAAATTATTCATCGATTTGTAATACATGCTTTCTATATGTAATATTAATTAAAAAATTAGTATAATTTATTCTATAAGTATAATTTTTTTAATATATGTATATGAAGAAATTTTCGGTACATAATAGTAGAAAACCATTATAAAAAAAATTTAATAAAAAAAAAATTGATAATGAAAAATAAATAGAAAAATTATTTTAAAAAAATATTGATAATAATAATTTTAGACAAATGAAGAAAATCTCAATGTAATGGAAATGTGGAATTCCGTAACCAAAAAAAAAAAATAAAAAAAAAATGTAAATAACAACACTAAAACGTTGTTTGATATGGATTTTTTACAGTTTGTTAAAATTCAAGATCTGGCAAGGCAGTGAGCAGGAGGATGAAGAGGAAAAGCTGCGAAGAAGAAAGAAAAGATTTTTTTTTTAAATGGGTAACAAGAAACATGGTGATTCTAATTATCTTAAGCTTTGTAGAATTTAATTCTGATTAAAATATTAAACAGTATATGTATGCATGTTTGCAGTATATAATATTAATAATAACAAATTATAGTATTATGTAAAAATAAAAATAAAAAATAAAAACAAAAAAAATATATACTTATATATATCTGATTTATTATTTTTATTTCATATATGATATAAAATGCGTGTTTTTAAATTATTTTTTTTTTTTACAAAATTATTAAATCATCCAATTCTGTCTCTATTATACTGCAGTATATTTAAGTGTTGAGCCCATCTCTTCTTGACACTAGCGACGAACCCAAATCCTTTTTCTTGTCGGAGAAAGCTGCATTCCGGGAACCAAAAAGCATGTTCTTCCCAAGGGTTATCGGTGAAATTCCAATCACCTAGAACCCCACCACAGCTGAAACATTTCAGTTTATCATCTATACCTGTGTAGTAAAATCCGGCCGACGATACTGCTTCGTGATCAATGAAATACCTCATACATCGAGATTGATGGAATGAATTTAACCGATCTTCTAGTTTCCTCATGTACGGAACATTATCATTATACTTCAAATCACAAGAACTCATGTTTACTATATTGGAATCTTTTGAAAAATAATTCGTTGTCGTATGATCTATTTCTCGTCTACGATCATCAGAAAAATTTTTGGAGTCAGTTTCGATAATACTACTTTGAAAGTTTGTTGAATCTACAAACGGATTAGTAAACATCTTTGCTACTTCTAATTTTTAAATGACTCACTTGTTTATTGTTACAGTTTTAACTATTTACTAAAAAATTTATCAGGTTTGAAGTCAATATTTATAAACATTTAAACTCATTACGTCTATGATGACCAATGATCACAATCAGAAACACGAATAAACTTGATCGACAAAAATTCACGTAAACCAAACAAACAACAAAACTAAAAAAAAAAAAAATAAAATAAAAATAAAAACAAGATCAGACATGATTCGCGAACGTTGTTTTACCCTCCTGCATTATGGTCGTACAAAAAGATAAATATGATTTGCTGTTTTGTATGAACACGATCAAACAAGAATGGATTTTTGTTATTAGATCATATGTAAGAGAGATTTATGTTGTAATTTAATTTTTTGTTTTTTGAAAATAATATTAATGTACACATCATAACAACAACAAATCTGCTGGATTAAAATTGAACTGATATAATTTAATATAGATATCGCCTACACAAAAAAAAAAAACTTACATGTTTTCAACATTGTTTTAATACGATTCAAATTCTATATGTAGGAGAGATAAAGAATTAATTGTTTTTTAATTGTAAGATGATGTCTGTATCAGACTACAAGCTTGATTTTTACTATGTATACTTAAAAAATTTGGAAAATGTGAATATAAAAAAAAAAAGTTTATTTTAGAAAACAAAATATTCTTCTTTGAAAAATAAAAATACTTTCAAATGAAAACCTCAGGGAGCGATCGGATTCAGACGTCGGGCATCGGACGTCCGATGTCGGGCGTCGGACGTCGGACTCGGACGTCGAACGTCAGACTCGGACGTCCGACGTCGGACGTTGGACGGTGCAGTTCGTACGATGGAATTTGATCGTACTGTTAAGTTGGTCGCTTGAAATTATTTTATTTAAAAAAAATTGATATAAACGTCTTAGATTAAGATAAAAATTAATGTAAACGTCTCTAATTTATATAAAAATTGATGTAGACGTCTATGATTTAGATAAAAACGGATGTAAACGACTATGATCTTTATAAAAATTGATGTAAACGTCTATGATTTAATAAAAATTGATGTAAACGTCTATGATTTATAATTCAAATGCGGTCATGTGCGGTGTCCCCTTCGGGGACACCGAACATGACAGTGGGTACCGTACCTGCGCTCCGCGCAGGTACGGTACCCACCGCATTTGCATTATAAATCATAGACGTTTACATCAATTTTTATTAAATCATAGACGTTTACATCAATTTTTATAAAGATCATAGTCGTTTACATCCGTTTTTATCTAAATCATAGACGTCTACATCAATTTTTATATAAATTAGAGACGTTTACATTAATTTTTATCTTAATCTAAGACGTTTATATCAATTTTTTTTAAATAAAATAATTTCAAGCGACCAACTTAACAGTACGATCAAATTCCATCGTACGAACTGCACCGTCCAACGTCCGACGTCGGACGTCCGAGTCTGACGTTCGACGTCCGAGTCCGACGTCCGACGCCCGACATCGGACGTCCGATGCCCGACGTCTGAATCCGATCGCTCCCTGAGGTTTTCATTTGAAAGTATTTTTATTTTTCAAAGAAGAATATTTTGTTTTCTAAAATAAACTTTTTTTTTTTATATTCACATTTTCCAAATTTTTTAAGTATACATAGTAAAAATCAAGCTTGTAGTCTGATACAGACATCATCTTACAATTAAAAAACAATTAATTCTTTATCTCTCCTACATATAGAATTTGAATCGTATTAAAACAATGTTGAAAACATGTAAGTTTTTTTTTTTTGTGTAGGCGATATCTATATTAAATTATATCAGTTCAATTTTAATCCAGCAGATTTGTTGTTGTTATGATGTGTACATTAATATTATTTTCAAAAAACAAAAAATTAAATTACAACATAAATCTCTCTTACATATGATCTAATAACAAAAATCCATTCTTGTTTGATCGTGTTCATACAAAACAGCAAATCATATTTATCTTTTTGTACGACCATAATGCAGGAGGGTAAAACAACGTTCGCGAATCATGTCTGATCTTGTTTTTATTTTTATTTTATTTTTTTTTTTTTTAGTTTTGTTGTTTGTTTGGTTTACGTGAATTTTTGTCGATCAAGTTTATTCGTGTTTCTGATTGTGATCATTGGTCATCATAGACGTAATGAGTTTAAATGTTTATAAATATTGACTTCAAACCTGATAAATTTTTTAGTAAATAGTTAAAACTGTAACAATAAACAAGTGAGTCATTTAAAAATTAGAAGTAGCAAAGATGTTTACTAATCCGTTTGTAGATTCAACAAACTTTCAAAGTAGTATTATCGAAACTGACTCCAAAAATTTTTCTGATGATCGTAGACGAGAAATAGATCATACGACAACGAATTATTTTTCAAAAGATTCCAATATAGTAAACATGAGTTCTTGTGATTTGAAGTATAATGATAATGTTCCGTACATGAGGAAACTAGAAGATCGGTTAAATTCATTCCATCAATCTCGATGTATGAGGTATTTCATTGATCACGAAGCAGTATCGTCGGCCGGATTTTACTACACAGGTATAGATGATAAACTGAAATGTTTCAGCTGTGGTGGGGTTCTAGGTGATTGGAATTTCACCGATAACCCTTGGGAAGAACATGCTTTTTGGTTCCCGGAATGCAGCTTTCTCCGACAAGAAAAAGGATTTGGGTTCGTCGCTAGTGTCAAGAAGAGATGGGCTCAACACTTAAATATACTGCAGTATAATAGAGACAGAATTGGATGATTTAATAATTTTGTAAAAAAAAAAAATAATTTAAAAACACGCATTTTATATCATATATGAAATAAAAATAATAAATCAGATATATATAAGTATATATTTTTTTTGTTTTTATTTTTTATTTTTATTTTTATTTTTACATAATACTATAATTTGTTATTATTAATATTATATACTGCAAACATGCATACATATACTGTTTAATATTTTAATCAGAATTAAATTCTACAAAGCTTAAGATAATTAGAATCACCATGTTTCTTGTTACCCATTTAAAAAAAAAATCTTTTCTTTCTTCTTCGCAGCTTTTCCTCTTCATCCTCCTGCTCACTGCCTTGCCAGATCTTGAATTTTAACAAACTGTAAAAAATCCATATCAAACAACGTTTTAGTGTTGTTATTTACATTTTTTTTTTATTTTTTTTTTTTGGTTACGGAATTCCACATTTCCATTACATTGAGATTTTCTTCATTTGTCTAAAATTATTATTATCAATATTTTTTTAAAATAATTTTTCTATTTATTTTTCATTATCAATTTTTTTTTTATTAAATTTTTTTTATAATGGTTTTCTACTATTATGTACCGAAAATTTCTTCATATACATATATTAAAAAAATTATACTTATAGAATAAATTATACTAATTTTTTAATTAATATTACATATAGAAAGCATGTATTACAAATCGATGAATAATTTTCTAATTTTACAAATTTTTGTTTTAAATAATTAATTTTTTAATTTTTTTTTTATAAATAAGTTTTATTTTATATAATTTGTTTTGTCCCTCGATAAATATTTTAATCATTTTCATTATAGTTAAAATAAAATAAAATATTGTGTGTGCGGAATTTTCTTTATTTTCTAAATTAATTTTTATTAACGTGAATTTGCAAATGTTAATTTAAACAAAAAATTTTTTTTAAATTGTTTTTCCACAAATCAATTTCAGTAAAGTATAGAAATAAATTTATAAAAACTTTATTATAAAATAACAATATAAAATTAAAAACTAATATTTATAAGAAAAATAATCAAATAATAACAAAAACATAATATAATACTATTAATAATACCGAAACAAAAAAAAAAAATGAAACACATAAGTTAAGATTTAAGTTTATTATTTTTTTTATGTTTTTGTGTGTTGTTTTAAGATTATCTTAACTCTATCATTAATTCTATTTCTAATAGTTTTTAATAATGGTGGAGATGCCTCAAAATAATCAGCAACATTTTGTGTATGTTTTACTTCATAGAATACATTCATTATAGCATGATCTTCCGGATTCGTAAAAATTGGGTCTTCTGAATAATATTTATACTCTGTTGCATCAAAAAATGATTTTTCTTCTTGTGTCAGATATGTTTCATTGATAGCAATTGTCGAATCATATTTCACATTATCAATTTCGGTCCATATATGTATAGGTGCAAGTACCAAATTATCGTATACCATCTTTCCATACATCATTTTAATACCAAAATTCTTTAAATGGTCAAAGAGCAATAAAGACGCAGGCAGACAGACTCCATACATTCTTTCTCGAATAAACTCTTCAGATATAATTTTCGAAACTAGGCGTGCAACTTGATGTTTATCGATTGACATTATGAAGAGAGTGTTATTTATTATTTTGATAAATATTTTTATTTTTAAAAATCAGAACCAAATACTCTTAAGCGACCGATCTCTGTAAATGGTTGTTTCTAAATGAGTTTACTCGTTGTCTTCTCTTAAAAAATGTTTTTGTTTTTAAACGGGTGTTAAAATTTACAACTAGAAAAGTTTTCGAATTTGTACCGTATTTTTTTTTTCAACAACGATACACTTTTTCAATAGGACACTTCTATTCGTATAACTTAAAATACACAACGAAAATTATTTTCCATACATGTTAGTGACCTAAATTTTTTGTTGTAATTCGTGATTAGTAATTATGTTTCTAATTAGTAGGAAAAATTAATTTTGAAAAATTTAGATCAGTAACTATCTTTTTTGTTGTACTAAGAATCGTTCGTAATAGTATATTAAAAAGTAATCCATATTTAAAAAGAAGGGTGTTGGTATACATAAGGTTATTTGTATAATTGTTTTTAAAAACAGAAAAATTCCTGTTTGATCGTGTTCATACAAAACCACAAATCATATTCATCTTTTGTACGATCATATTTCTCGAAACTTCCAGGTATTGTTTCGATTTTCACCCAACAGATTTATTGTTGTTATGATATCACATTTTAAGATTTTTTTAAAATAAAAAAAGTTATTATATGCGGAAAATTTCTAAAAGGAATAAATTATAATTATATTTACAGAATAAATTATTTCATATTACATATTTTTATATGTTACATTTTTTATGTAATGTAATATAGAAAAATAATTAATTTAAATTTGTGAAGGTTTTTTAATTGAAAGTAATTTTTGAAATAATAATAATTTTTTTTTTAAATTATTTTTTTTTTAGAATATAGTTTTTAGAATATATTTTTTTTATAAATTTTTTTAATTCAATTTGTACAATTTTTAATAGAAAAATTCTTGTTTGATCGTGTTCATACAAAAACAATAAATCATATTCATCTTTTGTATGATCTTTTGTATGATTTCAATTTTCACCCAAAACCCGCGAAACACTTATATTTGTATATATGTATATTCTATAGATAAATTTTTATTCGTGCACAATGCATCATACATACATAATATGTATATCAGTTCAATGTAATTTCCTAAACGATATCGTTTTTTAAGTTATATCAGAAATTGTAACTAAAAATTCTTGTATGATCATGTTTATTCTGAATGATAATGTCCAGCTTTCATTTCATTTTTATTTCGTTCCATTAGATATTCATATACAAAAAACATAAACGACAATCTTGCTTCCGATATTCACCTGTGTGAATGTGCAACATAATTTATTCTAACATCCATTTACAACAGCAACAACCAAAAATTATTTGTTGTTATAATTCATGCTTAGTAATTATGTTTCTAATTAATAGGAAAAATTAATTTTGATAAATTATGGTCACTAACTATGTGGATTAGTATACATAGTAAAAATCAATGTTGTAGTCTGATATAGACATCATCTTACAATTAAAAAACAATTAATTCTTTATCTTTCCTACATAGAGAATTTCAATACATATCGTCTATGTACACGAAAATAAATAAATAAAAAAATTTTGTGTAGGTGATATCTATATTATATCACTTCAATTTTCATCCAACAGATTTGTTGTTGTTATAATATGTACATTAATATTTTTTTTTTAAAACACAAAAATGAAATTACAACAAAAATCTCTAAGATCTAATATCAAAAAAAAAAAACATTCTTGTTTGATCGTGTTCATACAAAACAACAAATCATATTCATCTTTTGTACGATCACATTGGTCGATATTTCCAGGTATTGTTTCAATTTTCACCCAACAGATATTTTAGATATTATTTTTTTAGTTTTAAAATATTTTTATTTCTAAATTATTTTTTTATTAATTTTTTAAATTCAGTTTGTACAATTTATATATGTATATATATATATATATATATATATATATGTATGTATATTATATAGATACATTTTTATTCGTGCTAAATATACACTTGTACAATGCATCTTACATACATATGTATATCAGTTTATAGTAATTTCCAAAACGATATCGTTTTTAAGTTATATCAGAAATTGTAACTCAGAATTCTTGTATGATCATCTTTATTCTGTATGATAATATCCAGTCTGGTAATATACATGTATGTATATGTATTTATTTGTTTGATCATTTGTTTGTTTGCATTTCATTCCATCCGATATGCATATACGAAAAACAGAAACAACAACAAAAAAATCTTGCTTCCGATATTTATCTATGTGAGTGTGCAACATAATATATTCTAATATCAATATACAACAAAACGTTCATACAAAACAATAACAAATCATATTCTGATATCTATAGTGTTAAATTTCACTTTTTATTTTTAAACCTTTTACTATCGTTAAATTTCAATAATAAAATCAAGGTTGTAGTCAGATAGACAGACATCATCTCGCAATTAAAAAAAAAAATAATAATTCTTTATCTTTCCTACTTATAGAATTTCATTCGCATCAATACAATGCCGAAAACATGTAAATTTTTTTTGTGTAGGCAATATCTATATTATATCACTTCAATTTTCATTCAAGAGATTCGTTGTTGTTATGATGTATACATTAATATTTTCCAGAAACAAAAATTCATGTTTGATCGTGTTCATACAAAATAATAAGTCATATTCTCTTATCTATAGTGTTAAATTTCACTTTTTTTTTTTAAAAAACCTTTACTATCGTAAAATTTCATTAATAAAATCAGGTTGTAGTCTGATACAGACATCATCTAACAATTAAAAAATAATAATTCTTCATCTTTCCTACTTATAGAATTTCAATCGCATCAATACAATGCCGAAAACATGTAAATTTTTTTTTGTGTATCCGATATCTATATTATATATTATATTAGTTCAATTTTCATCCAACAGATTCGTTGTTGTTGTTATGATGTATACATTAATATTTTCCAGAAACAAAAATTCATGTTTGATCGTGTTCATACAAAATAATAAGTCATATTCTCTTATCTATAGTGTTAAATTTCACTTTTTTTTTTTTTTTTTAAAAACCTTTACTATCGTGAAATTTCATTAATAAAATCAAGGTTGTAGTCTGATACAGACATCATCTAACAATTAAAAAATAATAATTCTTTATCTTTCCTACTTATAGAATTTCAATCGCATCAATACAATGCCGAAAACATTTTTTTTTTTTTTTTGTGTATGTGATATCTATATTATGTATATATTATATTAGTTCAATTTTCATCCGACAGATTCGTTGTTGTTGTTATGATGAATACATTAATATTTTACAGAAACAAAAATTCATGTTTGATCGTGTTCATACGAAACAACAACGATAAATCATATTATTCAGATATCAATAGTGTTAAATTTCAATTTTTTTTTATTTTTTATTTTTAAAAACCTTTACTACATTCTAAAAAGTACAACCCTCATAATACCGCCGCTCCGCACCGAGTTCGTACCTATTTTTTTTATCGATATATTTTAATTTTTTTAATTTTTTTAATTTTTTTTTTTAGAATTTTAATACTTTCCCACATCATCAGATTTTTTCCCACAATGCTATGACGTCACAATTCTTGGAAGTGAAATTTGATACTGCGGAAATAAAAATATTGAAATTCCATAAAAGTCAATGACCTTGTGTAAATTTTTAGGGTCATTGACTTTCATGGAATTTCAATATTTTTTATTTCCGCAGTATCAAATTTCACTTTTTTTTTTTTTCCCACAGGTGTCAAATTACAAATTTTTTTTTTTTTTTTTCCCACAGGTATCAAATTTCAAGGTGTCAAATTTCAAGGTCAGGTGTCAAATTACAAATTTTCCCACGCCAAAGCGCCACAATACCTACTACTATATTTTTTACAAACATGGCAAAAGTAATACTTACATCTTTCCTCCATAAATTTAAGTGAAATCGGAATTTTGCTCTTGTTCCTAACAATGGAGACGGAAATAAACCGCTTAATTCAGATTCGGTTGTGACTAATAGGCTTTCGATATCAAAACCATGATCTAAAATTAAAATAAAAATTTTATAATTATGTATAATTCTATTCAGTTATTACGGTTATGGAAAAGTGAATAGCCATCTTACCAATAATTCGCTGATAAATGTTTGATGTAATTCGTTTTCGACGCCAATTGCAGGTATATCCGGTTCACAGGATGGTTCGATTATAAAATCGTTCACGACGTCATCCATGTTGCTTTTAATTTTTACAAATTACTATAGCTGATCTTCAAGTTTCAAAATATTATCGGCGAATGCTAAATTATCACGGCAATAGGCGTCACAATAAAAATGTAAGGTTAAAAATGCGTGGAAAAATTCATGAATCAAGAATTTTAACCATATAGGGAATTTTTAATTTTAATTTTATTTATTTTTAAAGACAGATACCATTTTGTAACACAATTTATAGTAAAAGCACATTTAAGCAAAAAAAAAAACGCTGTAATAATATGAGTCGTATCAAAATAGTATATACGAATCACATTTTCATCGGAACTTCAACTTAATTACACTTAATACACCTTATTATTTTAAATACATACAGCAGCACTTTGAACTTAATTATTATACAATAATAATAATAATAATTTAATGATATGATAATTATATAAATTATTTATAGACGATAACGTCAAGACTCCTGTCTTGTTTGTTCTTTCTCCTGATAATTAATGAAACTGGAGCAAAATTCGTTTGAAAACCGATGTAATAAAACGGTAAAATTAATGTGAATACTATTGAATTAACATTATGAGATTTAATGTTATGTGAATAACATTGATTCAAAAGTACGAGATATAATATTTATGTGAATACTATTTATTTAATAGTACTGTATTTAATTTTAAAAGTATTTAATTGAATTCTAAGGGTAATATTCATAAATAATTTCAACAAAGTGTTAAAATAATAGTGTAATCTAATAGTATAACTCGCAATTACTGTTAATTTAATACTATTTGTAGTAGTTTCAATTCATTGTGCAGTTTGAAAATCAACAGTATATTTCCTATTAAATTAATTCTATAAAACAATATAAATTATTATTTTAATAAGAAAAATATGTACCATACAAATTATAGTGGTACCATTAAGAATTTAATAGTACGTTTTTCTCTGAGTGTGGGTGCAGTAAAACATTGATGCGATTAATAGCAGAATTGGTGCAGGCATTAGTAATCATATATAGCAAACGAAATACTATAAAACGCAGGGTCCGTATGATCGGATTTTACCTGGAGCTTTATAGAGAAAAAACTCTTTTACATCCGCTTCAAGCTTTTGGATCAGTGGTAAAAGCAATGCATGCTTTGGAAATATAGATCAATATAAGGAGAGCCATGCTACTTTATAAAATTTATAAATTTGGAAGTAATCAACAAAATTGTGATAATTACAACGAGTGATAACTATGTGGATGGTCATTTATATACACCATAAACATGAAAGAACTGATCCCTATGGAACATCACGTTGAGTATTGCAACTGCTGGATACATCTAAATTTATTTTAACTGAACGATTCGTCAGAAGGGGAAGGTTACTAACTTCAATGATCTAACAAAATTCAATGATCAACTTTGTCAATAGCTTTACTGAAATTGAGCAAAACCAGAGTTCACATAGTTCCGAATGTCATCATTGATATGACGTAAATCTGTACTGGAATTCTTGAATTTTGCCATTTACCTTTTTCGATGTTTTTAATCCATTATGTCTGAACTAGTGAATTGTGGTTGGGTGATAATGTGTCTAGTGTAAACCCAGATTTAATAGTAATTGATTTCTGAATACGTTAACCGGACGTTCTGCTGTGGGTATAAGATTATATGACGGGTTTCAGTCACTAAGTTGTGTTGCTGACATCGTGATTGTACTGCAAGGAATTTGTATCCTTGATAGCACATCTGCAACAACATTTGTTCTGCCTGGTTGATATTTTAGTAGTTCTAATATCGTTTTCCAGCGTTTCAATTTGGAGTTATTTTTGTTGACCATATGTAAGAGGTTGGTGGCCGGTAAAGATTCGCACTTACTTTGAGCCGTAAGTATTCTTAGAATAATAAACATTATTTTTATTTTTTTTTATTATTATTTTTTATTATAACTGAGATTACACTCATCTAGCAATTTATTTTATAAATACAACATTTGCATTTCTTATAAAATTCTCATTTGTTGGAGTGTAACCCAATTTTTAGTCCCATAATTGATTAAACCTGTTTACTAATTTTAATTTGGTAAGTTCACTAGGCCTCTTTCTAGTTCAAGTGGCCTCGTTCTATGGCAGGATTTTCTATCATATGGCGAATATAGGGGTTTCCATGTTCCTGGAGCCTTATTTCGTGTTTGGCGGCATGCATTTTTATTCCATCTTTGATGTATTCCATCAGGTCCCTGTGAAAGTTTTCATTTCTTGTGTACCACGGAGCATTTACGATGCTTCTAAGAATCTTGTTTTGAAGCATCTGTATCATTTTGGCGTTAGTTTGCATGGTACATCCCAAGAGTTGGATACCGTAGGTCCAAGTCGGCTTTAGTATTTCCCGATATAGCAGCAGCTTGTTGTGAATTGTAACCTCAGAGCCTCTATCTATTGTTAATAAATTTTTTTAAAACTTTATCTTAAGTTCTTCTTTTTTCTTTTTGACATGCTCTCTCCACTTAAGCTTGGCAACTAGGGTCATGCCAAAATATTTAGTTGTATTTGCATAAAGCACCTGTCGTGAGTTAATTTCTATCGGTAGCCATTTGATGTGTAAAGTTAATATGTGTGGATTTCGTTTCATTAAGCTTGATTCGCCAACGTTTTGTCCAGTTGCAAACCGCATTGATAATCTTCTGGAGTTTGTTCGTTGCATAGGCGACTTACTTAAAATCGCCATAATTGCTGCGTCATCTGCAAAGGTGGCTATGATTCTTTAATTTGTGGTTGGTTAATCCCTTGTTATAGTAAATACAGGATTAGTCCTAAGACACTTCTCTGCGGGACACCGGCAGAGATTTTAGTTAGTTCGGAGTATTCCTCATATTTAACACGAAAATAACTATTGGATAAATAAGATCTTAGGATGGCATAGAATTGCCTCTATCGCAGATCTCTACGCAGCTTGTATTCCAGACCGCTGTGCCAAACTTTATCGAATGCCTGGGCAACATCCAGGTATATTGAGCATTCGTTCTAACGTTCTTTCCGTTATGTTTGTGATTCTATGAACCTGTTCCATTGTAGAGTGCTTTTCTTTGAATCCAAAATGATATGGATTAGCTGTCGGTCCTCAATTATTGGTTTAAGTCTCTTTATTAATAATTTTTTGACATAATTAGCACCAAAGAATTTGGCCTGTATGATTTTTAATCGTTAGTTGGTTTATCAGGTTTTGCTATCACGATTACTTCTGCTACTTTCCGTTACCTTCGAACATATTTTAATCGAAAGGTCGCATTGATTATGTGTAATAGCTTACGGAACCCATTATCATATAGAGCCTTTATAAGTTGGCAAGTAATCAAGTACTTTTCAAATCTTCTTTTAATTGTTTGAGAGTTACTGGGTTGTAATGACAAACTCGTCTAGCTGGGGAATTGACATTATATTTTCGTTGGCAGTTTATCTTTGTAGTGGTTGGAAAGTTTTCCTGGAGATACTCCGCAAACAGATCAACCTTCTTTTTAGGACCTCTTGCCCAGGTCTCATCATCCTTTTTAAGAGGAGGCACTTGCAGTTTGGGTCTTTTGATTCCTTTCGTCGCCTGCCACAGTCAATAATCAGAATTTTTTTTATCAGTTAGGCTAACTAGATGTCTGTTGATTGATTCATTTTTAACTTCCTTACGAAGGGATTTTATACTGTTACATAAATTGTTAAAAACTGTTTGGTTCTCTGTACCAGCTCTCTAACTTCCATTGGGTAGAATCTATTAAGCGCCTTCTTATTTTGTAAAATGAGTTTGCTTGCCAAAGCAGCATAGTGAATTGTGTCATTTGGTTGTTTCAATTCTTCTTGCAACTGGTGAGAATATCTTATCAGTACCTGGAAATTTAATTCTTCTTCCATTAATACATGAAAGAGTTCCCAGTTTATTTTTGAATTGGTTAATCTGGGTGCACTTTCCCTTCGAATTACCGTTTCACTGATTGCCATGATAACTGGTGAGTGATCCGATACTAGAGAATTGGTCTTTTCAATGTGGCTGTGGTTCTGAGATATAACCCCTTGCTACATAAAAGTCTATTAGGTCCGGAATTTTAGTTTCGTCCTTAGGCCAGTATGTTGGGGAACCACCAGAATAAAAGTCACATATTGATGTCTGCCCTACTTGAAACAATCATTTACTCTTTGTCGTCGCAAGTCTATTCGAGATTTTATTGGGAATCTCCCTAATAGGTGTTTTTCGCATTAAAGTCACCTGCAATAATAAAATCACGTCCTAGCGATTTAAATAACTATAGTTTAAATTTGGAATAATTAATGACCAAATTATGGCGAGCATCTCCTTTTCGTTAGCTGCTTAATTCTCCTCAGTTTAATTGTCGTCCTTCCTGAGAAATCAGTACATCAAGGGAAAAGTGGTAAGCGTCGGTGGTAAGTTCGAAATCTTATTCAAAATTTGGAAACGACAGTAACTATTGAATTTTTCATATTGTTGAAGGTAGTTATTTCTACATCGGTGACGTTCACCTTGGAGTGGTCGCGAATATATCTACGGTAAACGCCTGCCATGCCCAAAAACGATCCAAGCTCTTTTAAGTTGTTGGTATAGGAATATTAGAGCGTCCCTTAGGTACTCGTACTTGTCAAGTTGTATATTGATTGAAGATTATTTCCATGTTCTTGAAGTGTTCTACTTCTGTTTTGCCGAATATGCCTATACATATATCATCAATTTATATATGGCACCGTTTACCGATATGGTTACGGAGGATATCATCAAGAGCGCGTTGGAATATAGAAGGATCGTTTCTAAGACCAAATGAAAAGCGTGTAAATTCATATTTCCCGTGATTTACGGAGAAGGCTGTCTTCTTTATATCGGAATTTAATAATGGTATTTGGCGAAACCTACTTTTTAGGTCTATTATGGTGAAATGGGTGTTTTCCCTCAGATTTTCTAAAATGTCATTAATTTCGGCTATAGGATATTTGTCCACAATGGTGACCGAGTTTAATTTTCGGTAGTCTATAACCATTCTGTTCTTTTTTTCTCCCGACGCGTTTTTTTTCTTGTATGGACATTTAGATGGTCGAGTTGTATGAGGATTTAGATGGTCGAATAACGCCGCCATCTAATAGTTGCCTAATTGGCTTCTCAACCTCTTCTTTCAAGCAGAGAGGATAAGGATATGGTCTAGAGTAAACCGGCTTCGAAAAAATTCGTCTGGAATAAATATTGCAAATATATCCGTTTAATATATTTTAAGGATCTGACCTGATATTTTCTATTCATACATAACGATATTAACCATTACACAATTGCATTGCAAAGTTAAAATATATAATGTGCGGTATATACAAGAAATGATCTTCATTAATAATAAAACAACCAACAAGGCAGAAATAACTGGAATACGGTCCCAACTAAATTATGTAAATTCCACTACTGCCTAAATCCAATAAAACTAATAAAATTCATCGATTCAAGAGGACTTTAATTTTCTAAAGCCATTATAAAACCTATTCACCAGCAACAACAAAAAACACTTAAAAAATTTAAAAATGAGTCAAAAATCTCATCATCGCATGTGAAACGTTCTTTAAAAGGTAATAAAATACAAAAATTCAATTAACTCCGAAGAGAGAAAAATCGATACAAGATTAAAAAAGAAAAAAAAAAGGAAAATTCTATTCCAACTGTGATAATTATCTGATTTCACTTATCAGTTTTTCCAACAACAACAAACGTATATAAAATGAAATGTCGAACAGTATAATAGAAAAACTTTTTTTTCTTCTGTTATATTGTTGTAATCACTTGGATTTTCCATGTGTTGCAACCTCGTATCTACATACATACCATATACATATACATGTATAGTCCCATAGTTTAACAATGAATTTTACTTTGAATAAATTTTGTAAGCTATAATTTTCTTGAACATTTTGATTTAAATAACGACGAATAAATGATTATTGTCTAGAATTGGAAAAAAATCGAAAACATTTTCTTTTTTTTGTGTGTGTGTGTGTGTTATGTTTGTCTCCATGACAATGAAACTTTGAATCATTGTAATTTTCACATGAAATTAAATTTGATTCTGTTTTCATGTTCGTTCGACGTCGTATCGTATCATCCACCATGGGATCCCTTTTGGCGATATTATAATTTTTTATTTTTTTTTTCGACATCGTCGACGACGACTATATACGTAATGTACGGAGTATATATTATACATTTCAAATGTATACACAAAAAAAAAATAGAGATTTTATTATGTGATTCAGCGTTACGCAAACTGTAGTCCCAGGACCTTAAACGTATATTCCGTTCGATTTTTCATACACAAATTTTTACACATTTTTGTGTATTTTAGGTTAATTATATTTATAAACGTAATTGTATTCGAATATACAATTTTCCAAATACCTTTAGGACCCTATGTAAATCATCGGAAGCCATTAAAATGGCTTTGGCAACAAACTATCTAACAATACTTCACTTTTGGAAAATCTAGAGGAATAGGAGGTTAACATAAGCCTATTCTAAGTACATGTATATAATTATATACATAATAATGTTTAAAAGCCATTACTGGCCCCTAAATATGTCAACAATTTTCCTCCAACGAGACAATCATATGGTGGCTCTCCTTTCGGAGATCGCTGCTATATTCGTTCTCGATCAGCGAGTTCGTTAGATTTTAGCAGTGGCCTTGCAGGATATAAAGCATCGCCAGCCTCACTTTAACATATTCACCCACACTGTTATCGTGAGTGATAAGAGAGCCCAAATGTTTGAACCTCATCACTTATTCAAATGTGTATTGCCCCAGAGATCATGTATTTTGATTTGAACAGAAGCTGAAAACTCTACAAGCGGATCAAATATTACCTTCACTCCTTTGCTATTCACTCCAATCACGCATATGCCATCTGCCTGTCTAAGCACTTGATTGGACTGGCTTTCTATAGCATTTCTAAGCTCCAAGATTTCAAAAACTCATAAAGTTCTTGTTGTACTTCTAAGCTAAATTGACGTTTGTGAAATTTGTCCTAAATCTGTCCTAAAAGCAACAACAACAAATAATTATGCAAGTGTGTGAGTGTGAAGGTAAAATAAAACTTCGTTATAACGAATTTTTGTATTTTTATTGTGAATTATTAAAATAATAGAAATTAGACAATTTCCTAATTTACCGGATTCACTTTTAAATTAAATTTAATGTAAATTAGAGATCTACTGATATCTAAACAAAATAAGAAGAATATATCGAAACATGGCAAACACATAAGGAATTCTATAATTGTCGGTAGAATTTGAATTTCATAATATTAAAGCTTATTAAAAATATAAAGCACAGTTAAAAAAAAGTAGGAAGATTTATTAAGAGACTAATCGTGTCTACTAAAAATGATCACATACTATAAAAACCAGAAAAAATTCGAACACTTCGATATATGTATTTCAGTTTTGTTACTATGAACCAATATTGTTCAATCCTAAGTACCTGAAAGCCTATATTTTGGAAAACCTCCACGGTTTTCCATTAGACCAGACCTACACCTATTCAAACATTTTTCCCCTATGATGGCCTCTTATTAGAAACACTCGAAAAAATTCGGACACTTCGATATATGTATTTCAGTTTTGTTAATATGAACCAATATTGTTCAATCCTAAGTACCTGAAAGCCTATATTTTGGAAAACCTGGACGGTTTTCCATTAGACCAGACCTACACCTTTTCAAACATTTTTCCCCTATGTTGGCCCCTTATTAGAAACACTCGGAAAAATTCGGACACTTCGATATATGTATTTCAGTTTTGTTACTATGAATCAAAACTGTTCAATCCTAAGTACCTGAAAGCCTATATTTTTTACCAAAATATTTGAATAGGTGTGGGTCTGGTATAATGGAAAACCACTCAGGTTTTCCAAAATATAGGCTTTCAGGTACTTAGGATTGAACAATTTTGGTTCGTAGTAACAAAACTGAAATACATATCTCGAAATTTCCGATTTTTTTCGAGTGTTTCTAATAAGGGGCCATCATACCCAAAAAATGTTTGAATAGGCGTGGGTCTGGTCTAATGGAAAACCGTTCAGGTTTTCCAAAATATAGTCTTTCAGGTACTTAGGATTAGACAATTTTGGTTCGTAGTAACAAAATTGAAATACATATCTCGAACTCGAAGTGTTCGTATTTTTTCGAGTGTTTCTAATAAGGGGCCATTATAGCCGGAAAATATTTGAATAGATGTGGGTCTGGTATAATGGAAAACCACTCAGATTCTCCAAAATATGGGCTTTCAGGTACTTAGGATTGAACATCTTTGATTGATAGTAACAAAACTGAAATACATATATCGAAGTGTCCGAATTTTTTCGAGTGTTTCTAATAAGGGGCCATCATAGCCAAAAAATGATTGAATAGGTGTGGATCTGGTCTAATGGAAAACCACTCAGGTTTTCCAAAATATAGGCTTTCAGGTACTTAGGATTAGACAATTTTAGTTCGTAGTAACAAAACTGAAATACATATATCGAAGTGTTCGTATTTTTTCGAGTGTTTCTAATAAGGGGCCATTATAGCCGGAAAATATTTGAATAGGTGTGGGTCTGGTATAATGGAAAACCACTCAAATTCTCCAAAATATAGGCTTTCAGGTACTTAGGATTGAACAATTTTGGTTCATAGTAACAAAACTGAAATACATATATCGAAGTGTCCGAATTTTTTCGAGTGTTTCTAATAAGAGGCCATCATAGGGGAAAAATGTTTGAATAGGTGTAGGTCTGGTCTAATGGAAAACCGTGGAGGTTTTCCAAAATATAGGCTTTCAGGTACTTAGGATTGAATTTTGATTCATATTAACAAAACTGAAATACATATATCGAAGTGTCCGAGTGTTTCTAATAAGGGGCCATCATAGCGGAAAAATGTATGAATAGGTCTGGTTTTTGTTTCACAGGAAATTAGTGGGTTTTCCAAAATATAGGTTTTCAGTTACTTACGACTGGATCATTTTTGTTTCTGAATCGAACTGAAATATATTTCATATATCGATATATGAAATATATCGATTTCTCTTAATATTTTCTTATGTTTCTAATAAGTGGCTAATTGAATTGGGCACAAGAAGCGCTTAAATCTTAGTAAAAACTACTATACTTTTTTAATCATACTTTTTTCAAATAGATAATTCAAATACAAAAACAGATGTACGAGTATATGTACATATAAATATAAAATTCGTTACTTGTTTACCTTACTTGTTTAAATTTTGAGGAAGGCTCCTGATTATGGTTACATTAGTAGCAAATCTCCTGATTAAATTTGAATCCGTATAGATTTAAAAAAAAAAAATCCGAATTTAAATAATTCACAATAAAAATTTAAAAATTCGTTATATCGAGACTTTTATTATACTCACACATAAACATTTATTTGTTGTTGTTGCTTTTAGGATAGGATTAGGATAAATTTCACGTGAATGCTAAATTGACAGTTTTCAAAATTTGTTACTGACTCATTGATTGGAGTTAATGTATAAATTCCATTATTTGCTAACGAAAGTATTTGTATCGACTGTTGAACAGTTTCAGAACCGCTCGTTTCCAAAATATCACTGTTTTCGTTGGAACAGACAGCTACAGCATCGGCTAAAGTTGAGAAACTTGAAGTATCCATTGCCTTTTCTTTCCTACTTAAGTACTATACAAATAATTTATTAAAATAATATGACAAAATATTGATATTTTAAGTCTTAAAACGATATTTTATTTTATTTTATTTTATTCGTTTATATCTATTAGCAAATCATCTTGAACAACTGTTTTAATGCCAATTATCTCAAATGCTTGGAAATGGGGATCAATGTTCCAAAAGATCCCGATCCAAACGTCGCACATTTCACAACATTGATATGAACTAATTGCATCAAGTGAATGAAAAATTTTTAAATGCATTATTAGTGCACATTCGGACAGATTTTCTTCGGGACATTTAAAACACTTCGTGACCTTAAATCTATTATTTTGGTTTAAAATTAATTTTGTTATTAAAACTTTAATATAAAAAATACTATAATATAGTCAAATTTTATATAATTTGAAACTTTTTCAGAACTACGTATATCAGATTATTAAAGATATAACAGTTGTTTTAAATTATGAAATTTAATACTGCGTTGAAAAGCAATATTCCTAAAATTGCGTTATAATTTGAAATATTAAACATATCTTAATATAACTTTAGTCTTAAACTTCAATTGATTTGCTTTTGATACTATCATGTTTATTGATTATTATTTAATTTTAATTGCATTCGAAACAGATTTATTATTTATTTATTACGAGCAACATTTGTACGATCATGATCGTATTTGTGTTTGATATTAGTTTCGTTGACGACGCCGTATAAAGATGATACATAATTTTAAAATGTAAGTAATTAAAAATGAAAGCAAACTCTTTATTATTTACCTTTATTATTTAATATCATATTTATGTATAAATAAAATAGTTAATGTTTACACTAATATCGTCAATTTTGCACCATGAGCCTAGAGTGGCATTCCAGTCAACTTTAATAATAATATCGTCAATAGTATTTTTATGAATGAAATAGAATTATTTCATTTTTCTGCAGACAGCACATCATTTTTGTGTTGCGCTTCTTCGTTGGCGATGTTTTCTTCATCATTTTGTTCAAATGGAACACGGATATGAAGGCAGATATTGTGTAAAGCGGCGCTTACATTTATTATTTGGGTAGCTTTTCTAAGATCATAATGCAATTTTCTTGCACCTAGAGGACCGAAATCGTGATTTTAATATTTCCATGCACTTTCTACCAAAAAGCTGCCTTCGCAGCTTCTAAAACTAGAAATGTGGTAGAAAGTGCTCTGGAGTCAACAGCAATGGAGTCAACAGCCAAGGTTCCAATGGATACCCAGAGTCACCTAATAATAAAAACAAGGTGTCCGCCGTACGTCCAACGTACTGCAAGATCGGCTGAAAACATTACTGCTGCTCAAGAAAGTGTTCAAAACAATCCATCAACCTCAATTCGATGCCGTGCTCAGGAGCTTAGTCTTCAAAGAACAAGTTTGGCCACAATTTTGCACAAGGATTTGCATTTGTTTCCATTTAATATTCAGTTGACACAAGAGCTTCTTCCACAAGACCATTTACGCCGCCATACATATGCCAATAGGATGTTACAGCTCGCCCATGACAACCCCGATGTTCATGAAAAAATCATAATGAGTGACGAGGCACATTTTCATTTGAATGGATATGTGAATAAACAGAATAGTCCGTTTTGGGCAATGGAAAACCCTCAAATTATTCATCAGTTACCTTTACATCTATTAAAAGTGACAGTCTGGTGTGCAATTTGGTCAGGAGGAATCATTGGACCTTACTTCTTTCAAAATGAAAACGGCGTAACGGTAACTGTGAATGGAAAGCGATATCGTGATATGATTGAAAACTTTTTAACGCCACAACTGCATACTTTGGGCTTGATTAACATGTGGTATCAACAAGACGGTGCCACATCGCATACAGCCAGGATTAACAAAGATTAAAACAAAGTAGTATATCTTTCCGGCGGACACCCTGTATAATAAAAAATTCCATCTTGTTGATAATTCTTACCGAGCAACCAATAATTAGAGCTATCATTATTGTGATTTGCTTGTAAATATATTGACGACTAAATTTTTAAAAAAAAATTTTTAAATTAAAATTGGGCGGATTTTACTCCAGCACTCAATGCCACTGATGGGCCCACGGTGCAATACCCACATTCATTCAACCCATTCATCCCATTCACACAAATACAGTATACCACCGGTGCATTGCATAGCTCCATGTCCCCCTGTACAGTGACATGGAAGATGATGGGTCGACCCAAGAGTTCTGCATTCCAACAGAGGGTCATAGATGTTTTCAATTTAATCACCGATCGTAATCGGGAGATGAAAAGTCTCTTTTGCATCCCGCCTCTGTTGGGATTAGAACCCGGTACCTCCCGATCCCAACGTCGCAGCTTTAACCACTCCGCTATTTGCTCGGTAATATTGACGATAACTCGATAAGCTTTTTCATTTTTTAGTGTTTTTAATTCATTTTTCATTATAAACTGTACGTTTAATAAATATATATATGTATGTAGTTCAATATGTACAATGTACATATGTAGCGGCACAACAATAACAAAAATAAATAGTATCGGCCGTTGCAAAAATATTTATGTCCGCGCCGCTTAGTTTTGAGACATTGCTCAATTGCTGAATAAAAATATTTCGATACTCGAGAATATAGATTATTATCGATTATCGATATTCTCTAATGTATGCAACCAAAACATAAATCGGCATATTCAATATATCGCGATGAATTGCAAAAATTCAGTAGTAATACGGAAGTAATACAATCGGGACACACTTACGAGAACATATATATATAACTCATAAAATTAACTAAATTATAATTGTACAAAAATTATAATATAAATATATAAACAAATATTGTGTAAATATTATTGTTTTAATTAATACAATACCCACTATAAATGGTGACCCCGACGCGCAATTAATATAAACGGAGTGTATTAATAATAGTGGTACAAATCTAATAACGTTTGTTCCATAAAATACCGTTTAGTGTACAAAATAAAATTATCAAAAAAAAAAAAACACGTGAATTATTGTGAACCGAACATAAAAATCAAACATTCATAATTTAGTATAAACGTTTACAATAATTATAAAAGTGAAGTGTATATTACATAAAATAACTAAGTATATATACATACATAATAACCAAGAACGTAAAATATTTAACTAACCTATACAAAGACTAAAATATAATTTCAAGTGTACTGTGTGTGCAAAAGTACTGCTCATAATTAATTAACCCGGTATATATTGTATATATTGTATATATACTCGAAAGTACGATTCAATAAAATAAACAAGTATATATATAAGTATATAAAGATTTCTATATACTGCAGTGAATAGTGGTTAAAATATTTAAGTGAATTTACACACAGTAATGTACTACATAATATACACAAAAATATAAATATATAGTGGATATACATCACACAAATCAATATTTGTTGAAACGTTGCAACTGATTTTGCAACAAAAAAAAAAAAAAAAAAAAATCTTTATACTTTTGGGCTCAACATTACCCCCGCAAAGGCGATAGCGCCCATCGAGGGAGCCAGAAATCTGGCACCAACAGTTGAAACCAGACAATAAATAACGCGGCATCTAAACAACACTACAACAGAGAGGCAACATACACGTGCAACTTCATCCAACTCTTCATGCAACTGCATAGGACAACCACATTGGAGCACAGCTAAGAATTTTATATTAATTATTGATCATTCTTTTTATTTAAATTATTTCTTATATTTTCCATATATTTTATTTTAAATTAAGTTCTTCTAAATCATATAATTTTCCTTATCAATTACTAAAATTTTATTTTTTTTAAATCATTATATACACATTTCAAAATTTTTTTTGGATAATTATTTTATTTTTTTTAATTTAATTCCTACAATAAACGTATATGTGTGTTTCGATTGTTTCTCGAATGGTCGCTCACTATCTCTGCTTTAAAAGGTTGCTCTTTTAAAATATTTCTATCCAACTTGTTCGCGTACGCAAAGATTTTTTTTTCAGGTTTTCAATTTTAAACCCTCTCCATTTTAAATCCTCTCTTTTAAAATAAATATTTCTGTACGACCGTTGCCTATAATCTCGAATAATAAAGTGTAGTGATAAAAATGCCACCAAAAATACAAACAAAGACAGATGATGAAAATCAACCGGGTACATCGAGTGGTACATATACCTCAACACCACAGCCGAAGATTCCTCCCTTCTGGAGTGAACACCCAGGAGCATGGTTCACAGTCATTGAACAACAATTTTTCATACATCGTATGGAGAATGATGATGAAAAGTTCGCCCATGCCCTTGGTGCTATACCACAAACAACAATACCGATGCTACTCGACGTCCTTAGAAATCCGCCGCCAGGAAATAAATACAGTTCCCTTAAACACGCGTTAATGGACCGCTATACAATTAGCGAAGAGCAACGACTTGACGAGTTGCTCTCTGGTTTCCAGAAAATGGGAAACCTACGACCGTCCCACTTTTATCGTCTGCTTGAACAAAAAGCAGGCGATTCTACTTTAGTAAACGCTGATTTACTCAAAAATCTCTGGCTAAAACGATTGCCAGATGACTTACGAGCAACTCTGGCGCGGGATTCGAAAAAGGACATACAGGAACTATTACCGGTCGCCGACCAAATCTGGATTTATGCTCAATCCAGAACCACACCCTCAATAGCTGAAGTTAAACAGCAACCATCCTTTGGCAAGGCAACTGCTGACGGTGAATCAGACCTTGCTAGAATGCAGAAACAACTCGACCAGACGCAACAACAATTGGCTGATCTTCAACGTACACTATCCAACATGAGCTTCGGATACCGTGGAAGATCACCATACAGAGGTAATTTCCAAAACAGACCCAGATCACGGACGAGATCATCTTCTCGCTCCGGACTCTGTTATTACCACCGTCGTTTTGGCTCACGCGCACGCAACTGTACTAAGCCGTGCAATTTCCGACCGGTAGCTACTCATGGTGAGGCTACTTCAAAATTTTCTAGGTCTTCGGAAAACAAATAAATCCTGCTGTTTCTACGGCAAACAGTGGGATTGGTTTATCTCGCCGTCTTTTCATCACCGATCACGAAAACCATTTACAATTTCTGATCGATTCGGGGGCTGAAGTATCTGTGATACCCGTTAAAAAGTTTCCCCGACAAGCAAAAGACACCGTTTGCATTCTTACCGCAGCAAATGGTACCCCAATTTCCACTTATGGTACACAACTGCTAAAAGTCAATCTCGGTCTCAGGCGTTCGTTCACACATCCCTTTATAGTCGCGGCAGTAGACAGACCTATTATAGGTGCTGACTTTCTGTCTAAATATGGCCTCGTGGTCGATTTGAAAAACAGAAGACTTTCGGATTCGCTTACTACCCTTGTCGTGAACGCAACCATCGCTCAGGTTGATACGCCAACGTTAAAACATTTCAGCGTTAACAATTCTTACGACGCTCTTTTAAAAAAATATCCTGCGCTCACTGAAGCTCCAAATTATAATTTGCCAGTGAAGCATAATGTAGTACACTACATCGTCACACAAGGTAGGTTACCTTGTGCAAAACCGCGACAACTTGACGCTACGAAATTGAAAGCTGCAAGGACTGAATTTCAGTGTATGACAGACATCGGAATCTGCCGTCCCTCATCATCTCCAGTCTCCTCACCACTGCATATGGTGCAAAAGAAAGACAAGGACTGGCGCCCTTGTGGAGACTATCGACAGCTTAACACTGTCACAGTCCCGGATAGATACCCTATTCCACATATCCACAGTTTCTCGTTGAAACTCGCCGGCGCCACTATTTTTTCACAAATAGACTTGGTACGGGCCTATCATCATATTCCCATGGCTCCTGAGGATATACATAAAACAGCGATAACCATTTGTTCATTTTGTTATTTGTCTTCGCAACTCAGCCCAGACATTCCAGCGATTCCTTAACGAAGTTTTAAAAGGCTGGACTTCGTCTTTTCTTATATCGATGATATCCTCATTGCTAGTCACTCCGAGATGGAACACAGAGAACATCTCGATACAGTTTTTAAACGTCTTTTCGAATTTGGAATTAACATTAAAGCATCAAAATGCGTTTTCGGCGTGAAGTCACTCGACTTCTTGAGCCACACAATCTCGAAAGAAGGCACCCTCCCGTCAAAAGACAGAGTTGAAGCCATTTCAAACTTTCCAGAGCCAACATCAATCCGCCAAATACAGCAGTTCGTCGGTATGGTGAACTATTACCACCGTTTTATACCACGTTTAGCCGAACTGTTAATGCCTATTCACAGGCATTTGGCCATACTACTTAAGAAAGGCAAACACAGAAGAAACTTCTCTTGGCCTGAAGAATGCACTGCATCATTCACAGAAGTCAAGCGTTCTCTTGCCGCTGCCACTCTTTTGGCACATCCGTTGAACGACACAGAGTTCAACATTACTACCGACGCTTCCAATATAGCAGTTGGAGCTGTCTTACAACAACGCAATAATGGATGTTGGCAGCCACTTGCGTTCTTTTCAAAGAAACTTTCTCCAGCAGAAGTAAACTACTCTACATTTGATAGAGAACTTCTTGCTATATATTTAGCAATAAAGCATTTTCGCCATTTCGTCGAAGGCCGAAATTTCTCCATATTTACCGACCACAAACCTCTCACTACAGCAATCGCGTCAAAATCGGAACGTAGTCCCCGGCAATTACGACATCTTGATTATATTGCACAATTTACGACCGACATTCACCACATCAAAGGCAAAGAAAATGTGGTGAGCGACTGTTTGTCTCGATCTGGTGAGACGTTTTCACCAGAAATCAGCGTCTCCTCTTTCGACATGAAAGAATTACTACAACAGCAACAAGACGACGACGAATTGCAGAAATTGATTTCAGTTCGGAATTTGAAATCAATAGTCAACCTGCAACAAGTCAACCTACCAGACAACCAGCAGCAAATTTGGTGTGAGACATCGACAGGTAAAAATCGACCCTTCGTTCCGAAGAACATACGACGGACAATTTTCGATAGTCTACATGGCTTATCACATCCTGGAATACGTGCCACGCGAAAATTAATTTCTTCCAAATACTTCTGGCCAAGAATGAATACTGATACAAGTAACTGGGCGAAATCTTGTATCCAATGTCAAAAATCCAAAGTTCACCGCCACACAAAATCAGAACTTGGTAAATTCGAGCTACCAAGTGGCAGGTTTGAACACATTCACATGGACTTAGTTGGTCCACTGCCCCAATCGAATGGCTATCATTACATTCTAACGATGGTCGACCGATTTACCCGTTGGCCAGAAGCTTTTCCAATCAGAGAAATGACTGCCAAAACCGTAAGCAAGATCTTCTACAATGAGTATATCTGTAGATTTGGAGTCCCACTTTATATAACGACAGACCAAGGAACACAATTTGAATCAACAATGTTCACCGAGCTCACGAAGCTCCTAGGTTCACATCGCATTCGGACAACAGCGTATAATCCAAAAGCGAATGGTCTTGTCGAGCGATTCCACAGGCAACTTAAAGCCGCTTTAACAGCTCGATGCAATACATCCCATTGGAGTTCGGATCTTCCAACCGTTTTATTGGGTATTCGAACCTCAGTCAAGGAAGACCTCAACTGCACTCCAGCAGAACTAGTGTATGGTCAAAACATCAAGGTATTCCCGGTGAATTCTTCATCAACGATCAAAATTCGAACCCAAACACAGATACTTCGGATTTCATAAAGCAGCTTCGTACCAACATGAGAGCTTTAGTTCCTACAGAACCGAGACATCCGACCAAACAGGATACATATATCCCCAAAAATCTGGAAAATTGCTCACATGTATTTGTTCGCATTGATAGAGTTAAAAGTCCTTTGAGTACACCGTATTCTGGACCATATCCAGTAACCCGCAAATTGCGCAAATTTTTTGTTGTGGACATCGATGGAAAACTCACGACAATTGGCATCGACAGGCTCAAGCCAGCATACGGAATACTTGTGGTTAACCCAGTCGAAAATCGTAGTGTCCACAAGACCGTGAGATTCCACCTTTAAACACTACGGTTTTCGATCCAGGAGGGGAGTGATGTAGCGGCACAACAATAACAAAAATAAATAGTATCGGCCGTTGCAAAAATATTTATGTCCGCGCCGCTTAGTTTTGAGATATTGCTCAATTGCTGAATAAAAATATTTCGATACTCGAGAATATCGATTATTATCGATTATCGATATTCTCTAATGTATGCAACCAAAACATAAATCGGCATATTCAATATATCGCGATGAATTGCAAAAATTCAGTAGTAATACGGAAGTAATACAATCGGGACACACTTACGAGAACATATATATATAACTCATAAAATTAACTAAATTATAATTGTACAAAAATTATAATATAAATATATAAACAAATATTGTGTAAATATTATTGTTTTAATTAATACAATACCCACTATACATACTTCAAAATAAAATATTAAAATACTTCAATAATAAGTAGATTTTTTGCTTATTAAAATAAAATGTTTAAAAACTTCACTTATATGTAATGATATGATGAAATTTGTAACTCTTGATGGCATGGGTCATTTATAACCGTGGCCGCACACACTTTTCTTTTTTTTTCCTTTTAAGGTAGCTACTATTCGGTTGGGCGGATTCATTTGACCACGAGTTACAATTGCCATCAAAGACATTTTGTGTATATTATATATAACAAAAAAAAATCAACGTCGACGAGCGTTCCATCATCCCATCTACCCCTTTGCTCCTTACCACATGATTACCTTACTGTTTACTCAGCAAGTGGTATATGTAATAGATAACAACATAAGTAAACAAAAAAAAACTCAAAAAATAGAAGTAAAATCAGAAAAACAATTTACATTGATTGTTTTACTAGTTATACCTATTTGTTACCTCACTTGGTTGTTGTTGCTGTTATAAGGATGCCAACATGTACCTCATATAATCATCCGGTGGTAACTTTCACTGTTGTGATTTTATCCACGGGAACCGTCTGACTACTCCTCGGCTTATTGTTCGGCTGAATTATTCCCGTCCGCCTGATTGATGAAATTCTAGTTCCAATTCAAAAATACCAGAAAGAACTATTCTGCACGGTTTAATTCTTTTGTTAGTCTTCGCCAATACAAAAGGGAAAAAAAAAACAAAATACACATATGTGTTAACACATTTAACACCGTATATTTATGTATCCACGTTTTATGTCCACCACTGTAATTTTTGTGGTACCGTAACCCTACGGGGTAGTATAGTATAATTTATTAAAAAATTTTATTTTTATTTTTTTATTTGCAACTAATAATTTTTCACAATCTACGAGTATACATAGTTTTTTTTTTAATTTTTATATTTATTTTTTTTACAATATTTATATTTTCATTAAATCTTTTTAATTTAATTTTTAAGAATTCATTCACAATTTTTTTTTTTTTTACAGAATTCACTTTAAATTTTTTTCTTTTATTTTGTATAATATATTTTTTTTATATACCATGATTACATAACTTATAATTTTCGTTACATTTTTATTTTATTTTTTTAATCAGCTTTTTTTTTTTTGTTCTTAACTATTATTCTTCTGATCTTCACTTGTTTAATTTCCAAAACGTAATCCCCAGTTAGAAACCCTCGCTTTCCCATCACAACTTTTCGCGCGCAAAAACAATCATCGTTATACCTATACCAATTAACTGATCGAGTCATCAAGTAATCATTTTTTTTATATACCTCTCATTATCATATACATATGTATATACACACCTAGACAATTCCTATTATTTTTTAATCTTAGTATTATTGTCTTTTTTTATGTATTGCCGATTATTAAAAATAATGATTTGGTTGCGAAATGTGATTATTATTGTCGGTGTAAGTTTTCTCCATACCTGTACCATCAGTAAATTATGGTCAAATTTGGAATATACTCTACATAATATAATGAACGGGTGGCAGCCGTTTTGCGCAGTACCGGCGATCGTTACAAATTCTTAATTCTTGTATGGCAATAAATTCTGTTCCTTGCCAAAAAACCAGTCCAATGTAGACTGCTGCCGAGTCGATCGTTCCTCCTTTAAAAGTTCAGTGTATGGCGTAAGATTATTTGTAACAACTCTCCGGATAAAACATGCGCGTTCAAAATCAGGGTCATTTTCGGTTAGAACATTTAAAGCTTGCGCAATTATTTATAAATTTTCTTGTAATATTTTTTTTGTTAATTTCTTTGGCTGCTCTACACATTCATCATCTTCAATTTCCGGGTTTCGGTATGATTCTTTTTCGATTTCGATTAAATTTTAATTTGAAAAGCCTGCATATGCAAATTGATAATTTCCTTTACATCTTCGCTAATTGGATCATCGAACCACACATCGGGCGCAGTTTGCACTGTTTCCACAATAATGGAGCGAAAATTATTGGCCACAGAATTTTCATGTTCTTTAAGAAGAGGTTTATTCCAAACACCTCGCATGCAATCACATGAAACTTCATTCCAGGATTCTCCGATATTTTCAATTGCATTCATTCTATTGAAACTTTTCCAAAATTTTAAAATGCTATCTTTTTGTACATCAACTGCTAGCAAAAGTTGTTTGAATGTACGTTATTTTGGGTTTAAAAAAAAGAGCATTATAACGAAACAGCTTTGTAAGAGGGAGCGTTGTATGAGGTATTACTGTAATATTATTTTATATATTACATTCTATTAATTTAATGATTTTGGTTTATTACGTTTTTTCAGAAAAAATTCTTTTAAATTTACACCTTTATATTTTTGAGTGTAAGATATTGCGCTGTGGTGTTTCAGTTTACTGAAAGATACACTCCAACATGAGATTAAATAGTATTGGGGACAGAGAATCCCCTGCCAAACAGCCGAGTTTACTACAAAAATCTCGATACCTTGTTCTCAACTTTAACACAACATTGAGATTGCCTCATTCCCATTCAACACAATAGTACCAATTTAGTTGGCATTCCTAGGCCTTACAGGGCAAACAACAAACACTCTCGACTGATAACTTCGGTTCGCTATACTAATCGAATAAGGTCGAAAAGACAGTTCAACAGCTTTAAATTAATAAAGCCCACTTCAGGTGAGCGCTTTCGTTTAAATTTCGAATGCCCTTAGTGAATTCCTTTTGGGAAGGACACTCAATGCAAATAGCTACAGTCTGTATTTGAGGTGACTCAACAACAGTCTGTGACGCCAAGCAAGTCAGTAAAGTGTCCACTTCATGTGTTAAGTACTGCGTCGATCTTGATACAGAGGTTTCCCGAATGGCAGTTCACACAAGCCTGAAAGTGCGAAGTAACCCAATAATTCCTTTAAAAACTTTTGACGCATTGCGCTCATTGCTAAGTTTCCGACTCTCGGTCTTCCACAGTTCTCACTTCTTACATTTACAAATCCCCTTGGCTGATCTCCTAGCAAGGGCAGCCTTGTTTTTCCTGGCGATTGTGAGACTGGTGACCTGTACTGACTTGCTGACTGATAAGTCATGTTTCTAATTGCAATTGCGTGGTAAGAATGTGCTTTATACCGTGAGCAATTGCGAAGTATATCGTTCTCTTACCACTATAGCTTACAGTTTCGGGTCGGGAGTATAGACCTATATTTTCACACAAGTCGCCTGATTTCGGCCAGCTCGAGCATTAAAGTCCCCAATTACCATTAACATCCTGTTCGGGTATAGATCCCTTCAGATTGTTCAAGTCATCGTAAAATGTGTCTTTATCTTGGGGCCTGCTGACTTCTGTAGGCGCGTGTATACAAATTATCGACAGGGTGGCTAACTTCAGGCGCAAACGAAGCTTATACAATCAGTTATTGGCTGCTTGAAAATTCAAAACGGCCTTCATTACCTGCGGCCCAAAAAGAAATCCAGCTCCAAGATTTCTGAGTTCATTTCCAGTAGCGCATAGCCCTGAGACACATATAGTCTCCACTTTTAGGCCAGCGAGTTTCTTAAAGAGCAACGATATCCAGCCGATATTCCTTCGTGAGCCTTCCAACGTTCTAGGTTTCCTAAGTGGCACACATTCCACGTGCCCATCTAAACCTCGTGTCCGGGAATTGAGCGGGAGTCCGGTTTTTCTCGTTATCCATTTTTCTTATTATTGACATTATAAACTGATGATTTTTTTACAGATGCGGGTCGTCACCTCAGCAATCAAACCGTTGAGTCGCCTCATACGACAAGCAAAGGATACTGTGGGGGGGATTTTTGGAAAACGGGTGCGTGACATGTATACGAGACATGGAAGTGCACCCCGACCACAGGGGTCAACTAGATCCTAAACTATTTTATAACTAAAGAAAAAGTATTCTACGTCATGCGTTACGTACATCGAGATAGACTATTTAGGAGCACTAGATGGGAGAATGTTGTAATTCAAGTAACTCCATGAATAAGTTAATGGTTGTTGCAATCATAATTATAAATTTACGTGGTGCAATAGCAGAGCTGCCGCACGCCACAGTGATGGCGGAATATTTAGCGAGAGCGTTTATGGCAAACGTTTTTCCGTAATGTTTTCGTGGCTGACGATGTGTTTGCGATTTTCAGCCGTTTAATGAAAATTAATTTGACATTCTAGCTATCAAATGGCGAATTATCCGGACCACTATTATAGCTGATGTCAGTTTGGTGATTGACCAAACCACTATTATAGCTGATGTCAGTTTGGTGAAGAGGCGAATTTGTTCATGGTAAAAATTGGATCCAATCTTAAAAGCGTTAAATGTATTTTAAAAAATTCTGCTATAATTTAAGGAAGTTGGCAAAGCGGTCAAAACTTTATGTCGCTTCAACTAATGAACAGAAATCCTACAAATTCAGCGAAAGCCATAAGGAAAAAGTATGCGTTGTTGAATACAGTGTTGAAGAGGGGCAGGGGAAATGCAAAAAATTAGAAATTATACACATATTTATGATTAAAATTAAAATTTATATATATAAATATATATATATATATATATATATATATATATATATATATATATATATATATATATATATATATATATATATATATATATATATATATATATATATATATATATATATATATCGCAAAACTCCCGCAGCCCAATTGACCGCGTGTCCATTTCGAAAGGGATGTGTGAGAATCTAATCGGTCAGCAACCAAATACGTAGGCAGCAATCATCACTTGTTCGCTGCAATTCATGAACCTAATTGCAAGTCTGGCTGTGTGAACTCTGTCTGGGAGGTACTGAAAACTTCGGTTGTCAGTCTGCTCAACAGACTTTAGGTATAGTAAAAGTTAGACCCAAGAATGATTGCTTTAATGACGAGTGTCGTCTTGCAGTCGACAACAAAATATAGTCAATAGTGAACTGCAACAGCGTCTAACAATCGCGAGGAAAAACAAGGCTGCCCTTGCTAGGAAAAAACAAAGCTAATTTGTCGATAGAAGAAGCGAGAATGGTGAAAGGCCGATCTTCTGAAAGTAAAACCACTCACGCAGTACTCGATTTTTATGGAATGGACATTTCACCGACCTGTTTGGTGTTCATCATGCGTCATAGACTGTAGTTGAGTCACCTCAAAAACAGACTAAGGAGATTTGCATTGAAGATTCATTCCATGAAGAATTCACTAAGGCCATGCAGAGATTGAAATGAAACCACTCACCTGGGGTGGACTGTATTAATTCGGAGCTCTTGATATTCGAAGGGGATACAAGTTACTGTCCTACATTATATTAAATAAAATCAACTCTCTGTAGCGGAGGGCCTTATTGGTGACAATCAAGAAGGACTTCGTCCTTTTTCTTCGTCCTCTCATGCTCTTTCCCCAATACTTTTTAATCTCATGTTGAGTACATGTTTTGTAAAACTGAAATACCTCAGCGCAACATCTTATATCGCCAATCCAATCAGGTGCTTACATATTCAGATGACATATGCGTGTTTGGGCTGACTAGCAATGGAGTGAAGGAAATACTTGATCCGCTTAGGGACTACTTCACGGCTCCCTATTTTTGAGAAAAGATTATGCAGTGATGTACGGCCCAGAATGCGAGGTAGATGGTATATAGCGAGCTTGAGATCGCAGATTTGATGAAGATTCCCTACATTGTACATGAGTACGCTGGCTCGGTCACGTTCTTCGTGCTGATCCGGAACGAATTGTTTAGCAACCTCTAAAAGGAGATATGGTAGGCTCACAGGGCGTTGCTTAGCTGCTTCAGGTGGTCTATATAAGACAGTATGAAGAACTACTCAGGATCGAAACTGTTGGAGCTACATTCTTCACTTATTAAAGGGGCCAGCAATGGTCTTTTAACAAATGTATTATTAATATTGTTTGGAAATTGGAACAGTTTTTCGGTTGACATCTTTTTTAAAGATATCTTACAATAAAGTTACATGATCTGGTGATCAACGAAATAATCATTAATGAATACAATTAGTCGGTAAATTTCGAAAAATTTGAACCCAACAACATAAGTTTTTCGGGATTTCTGAACAAGCATAATTGCCCTTACTGGGACGATGAAAATTCTCACTTTTTCACCGACGGATATATGCAACGGCCAGGAAAACTAAATTTCTGGACTGGTATGCAGCGAGATCAGCCCGCTCTATATTGATAATATTTTGACAGCTTCAAAATATTTAAGAATGCTCGAAGATACTGTTTACTTTCTGATAGTAGACGGTATGTAAACATGGGCACATGTTTGGTGAAAAGCTGTTACTGGTTAGACAAGTTAATTGAATGGCCATCAGGGGGTCGATTCTCGTTCCGTGAAAAAATTGGGTGAAAAAAATCTGTCCATTTCTCTTTTCATGCTTGTTTTTCATTTTTGTTTTCACAGATCAAATTTAAGAGATTCTCGTTTTCGTAATGAAAAGAAACGTGCTGAATTATGCTGAATAAATTATTTTCATTTTGTACTAGATTGCTAAATACATTTTGACATTTTATTATCTATAAAAATATATCCAAAGAAATTTTTTGAACCCAATTTAAATTTAAAATATTATAGTTTTGTAATATTTAATAAATAAAATGAGTTTGTCGCAATAAATTCACATATTTGAAACATACTTATCGTGCCAATGCCTATCGCTAGTTAAAATTTGAAATCGGCGAAAAAAATAACCGAAAAAATACTTCACTATTGTGAAATTTCGTTATGATCATTTTTTTTTTAAATTCATATTTTAATTAACTTCAATATTCAAATAACGATACAATTCTATTTATAAAATCAGTTGCTGCTCGAATTTTTATACATAATTTGTCCAATTTTCCATTAAATTATCCATTCTATGGAATTATACCTTTAATATTTAGAAAAAGTAAATGTTCAAGTTTATTTTTGTATTTTCACGACCAAAATAGTCAGTGAAAAGGTTTTTTTCATATGAAAATATTTTGACGTATTTATTTTCATTCTCACAGAACAAGAATCGGAAATGAATATTTCTCACAAAAAATATTTTTCACATTATTTTTCACGGAACGAGAATCGACCCCCAGGTCTCCTAATTTGAACTACCAAATTTTTTTAATGGAATTGGTCGGAGTTGGTCGGAATTTTTATATTTTTACTTTTATTGTTCAATATCTTTACTCATTATGACATTGTAGTGTAGTCAAGGCCTGCACGTCACGTTATGCTGTCGTTTTTAAGCGTATTTCATTTAAACTGAAATTAACTTTTAATAGCCATTTAAAAAGACAGGTAACTTCTTGAAATGTGGTGAAATGTAACTAAAACTGCAAATCCAAAACAGATTGGATTTGTTTTTGTCCATGTTTTGGTAATGACCTTCATCGAATTCCATTTCACGAGAAAGCTTTTTGAAATAGTTTGGTCGTTGTAAAATTAAAATACAATGCAAGTTATTCAAGGAAGTTCCAATCAAGGAAACTGCAACCTTTTTTTTAATGCCACGAAGTCCGCATTATAATCAAGTTTATGAAACACTGTGTTAACTAATACATTTTGTTGTTGTGGCTGTGATTAGTATTCTTCCTTAAGAATAGAAATTTAAGCACTAAATTTGCTTAGAAAAATAGGAAAACATAATATTTATCTGTCGTTTATGTACCAATGTTAAAAAATTCGAGCTAAGTAATACGGAAGTAATACAATCGGGACACACTTACGAGAACATATATATATAACTCATAAAATTAACTAAATTATAATTGTACAAAAATTATAATATAAATATATAAACAAATATTGTGTAAATATTATTGTTTTAATTAATACAATACCCACTATACATACTTCAAAATAAAATATTAAAATACTTCAATAATAAGTAGATTTTTTGCTTATTAAAATAAAATGTTTAAAAACTTCACTTATATGTAATGATATGATGAAATTTGTAACTCTTGATGGCATGGGTCATTTATAACCGTGGCCGCACACACTTTTCTTTTTTTTTCCTTTTAAGGTAGCTACTATTCGGTTGGGCGGATTCATTTGACCACGAGTTACAATTGCCATCAAAGACATTTTATGTGTGTGTATTATATATAACAAAAAAAAATCAACGTCGACGAGCGTTCCATCATCCCATCTACCCCTTTGCTCCTTACCACATGATTACCTTACTGTTTACTCAGCAAGTGGTATATGTAATAGATAACAACATAAGTAAACAAAAAAAAACTCAAAAAATAGAAGTAAAATCAGAAAAACAATTTACATTGATTGTTTTACTAGTTATACCTATTTGTTACCTCACTTGGTTGTTGTTGCTGTTATAAGGATGCCAACATGTACCTCATATAATCATCCGGTGGTAACTTTCACTGTTGTGATTTTATCCACGGGAACCGTCTGACTACTCCTCGGCTTATTGTTCGGCTGAATTATTCCCGTCCGCCTGATTGATGAAATTCTAGTTCCAATTCAAAAATACCAGAAAGAACTATTCTGCACGGTTTAATTCTTTTGTTAGTCTTCGCCAATACAAAAGGGAAAAAAAAAACAAAATACACATATGTGTTAACACATTTAACACCGTATATTTATGTATCCACGTTTTATGTCCACCACTGTAATTTTTGTGGTACCGTAACCCTACGGGGTAGTATAGTATAATTTATTAAAAAATTTTATTTTTATTTTTTTATTTGCAACTAATAATTTTTCACAATCTACGAGTATACATAGTTTTTTTTTTAATTTTTATATTTATTTTTTTTACAATATTTATATTTTCATTAAATCTTTTTAATTTAATTTTTAAGAATTCATTCACAATTTTTTTTTTTTTTACAGAATTCACTTTAAATTTTTTTCTTTTATTTTGTATAATATATTTTTTTTATATACCATGATTACATAACTTATAATTTTCGTTACATTTTTATTTTATTTTTTTAATCAGCTTTTTTTTTTTTGTTCTTAACTATTATTCTTCTGATCTTCACTTGTTTAATTTCCAAAACGTAATCCCCAGTTAGAAACCCTCGCTTTCCCATCACAACTTTTCGCGCGCAAAAACAATCATCGTTATACCTATACCAATTAACTGATCGAGTCATCAAGTAATCATTTTTTTTATATACCTCTCATTATCATATACATATGTATATACACACCTAGACAATTCCTATTATTTTTTAATCTTAGTATTATTGTCTTTTTTTATGTATTGCCGATTATTAAAAATAATGATTTGGTTGCGAAATGTGATTATTATTGTCGGTGTAAGTTTTCTCCATACCTGTACCATCAGTAAATTATGGTCAAATTTGGAATATACTCTACATAATATAATGAACGGGTGGCAGCCGTTTTGCGCAGTACCGGCGATCGTTACAAATTCTTAATTCTTGTATGGCAATAAATTCTGTTCCTTGCCAAAAAACCAGTCCAATGTAGACTGCTGCCGAGTCGATCGTTCCTCCTTTAAAAGTTCAGTGTATGGCGTAAGATTATTTGTAACAACTCTCCGGATAAAACATGCGCGTTCAAAATCAGGGTCATTTTCGGTTAGAACATTTAAAGCTTGCGCAATTATTTATAAATTTTCTTGTAATATTTTTTTTGTTAATTTCTTTGGCTGCTCTACACATTCATCATCTTCAATTTCCGGGTTTCGGTATGATTCTTTTTCGATTTCGATTAAATTTTAATTTGAAAAGCCTGCATATGCAAATTGATAATTTCCTTTACATCTTCGCTAATTGGATCATCGAACCACACATCGGGCGCAGTTTGCACTGTTTCCACAATAATGGAGCGAAAATTATTGGCCACAGAATTTTCATGTTCTTTAAGAAGAGGTTTATTCCAAACACCTCGCATGCAATCACATGAAACTTCATTCCAGGATTCTCCGATATTTTCAATTGCATTCATTCTATTGAAACTTTTCCAAAATTTTAAAATGCTATCTTTTTGTACATCAACTGCTAGCAAAAGTTGTTTGAATGTACGTTATTTTGGGTTTAAAAAAAAGAGCATTATAACGAAACAGCTTTGTAAGAGGGAGCGTTGTATGAGGTATTACTGTAATATTATTTTATATATTACATTCTATTAATTTAATGATTTTGGTTTATTACGTTTTTTCAGAAAAAATTCTTTTAAATTTACACCTTTATATTTTTGAGTGTAAGATATTGCGCTGTGGTGTTTCAGTTTACTGAAAGATACACTCCAACATGAGATTAAATAGTATTGGGGACAGAGAATCCCCTGCCAAACAGCCGAGTTTACTACAAAAATCTCGATACCTTGTTCTCAACTTTAACACAACATTGAGATTGCCTCATTCCCATTCAACACAATAGTACCAATTTAGTTGGCATTCCTAGGCCTTACAGGGCAAACAACAAACACTCTCGACTGATAACTTCGGTTCGCTATACTAATCGAATAAGGTCGAAAAGACAGTTCAACAGCTTTAAATTAATAAAGCCCACTTCAGGTGAGCGCTTTCGTTTAAATTTCGAATGCCCTTAGTGAATTCCTTTTGGGAAGGACACTCAATGCAAATAGCTACAGTCTGTATTTGAGGTGACTCAACAACAGTCTGTGACGCCAAGCAAGTCAGTAAAGTGTCCACTTCATGTGTTAAGTACTGCGTCGATCTTGATACAGAGGTTTCCCGAATGGCAGTTCACACAAGCCTGAAAGTGCGAAGTAACCCAATAATTCCTTTAAAAACTTTTGACGCATTGCGCTCATTGCTAAGTTTCCGACTCTCGGTCTTCCACAGTTCTCACTTCTTACATTTACAAATCCCCTTGGCTGATCTCCTAGCAAGGGCAGCCTTGTTTTTCCTGGCGATTGTGAGACTGGTGACCTGTACTGACTTGCTGACTGATAAGTCATGTTTCTAATTGCAATTGCGTGGTAAGAATGTGCTTTATACCGTGAGCAATTGCGAAGTATATCGTTCTCTTACCACTATAGCTTACAGTTTCGGGTCGGGAGTATAGACCTATATTTTCACACAAGTCGCCTGATTTCGGCCAGCTCGAGCATTAAAGTCCCCAATTACCATTAACATCCTGTTCGGGTATAGATCCCTTCAGATTGTTCAAGTCATCGTAAAATGTGTCTTTATCTTGGGGCCTGCTGACTTCTGTAGGCGCGTGTATACAAATTATCGACAGGGTGGCTAACTTCAGGCGCAAACGAAGCTTATACAATCAGTTATTGGCTGCTTGAAAATTCAAAACGGCCTTCATTACCTGCGGCCCAAAAAGAAATCCAGCTCCAAGATTTCTGAGTTCATTTCCAGTAGCGCATAGCCCTGAGACACATATAGTCTCCACTTTTAGGCCAGCGAGTTTCTTAAAGAGCAACGATATCCAGCCGATATTCCTTCGTGAGCCTTCCAACGTTCTAGGTTTCCTAAGTGGCACACATTCCACGTGCCCATCTAAACCTCGTGTCCGGGAATTGAGCGGGAGTCCGGTTTTTCTCGTTATCCATTTTTCTTATTATTGACATTATAAACTGATGATTTTTTTACAGATGCGGGTCGTCACCTCAGCAATCAAACCGTTGAGTCGCCTCATACGACAAGCAAAGGATACTGTGGGGGGGATTTTTGGAAAACGGGTGCGTGACATGTATACGAGACATGGAAGTGCACCCCGACCACAGGGGTCAACTAGATCCTAAACTATTTTATAACTAAAGAAAAAGTATTCTACGTCATGCGTTACGTACATCGAGATAGACTATTTAGGAGCACTAGATGGGAGAATGTTGTAATTCAAGTAACTCCATGAATAAGTTAATGGTTGTTGCAATCATAATTATAAATTTACGTGGTGCAATAGCAGAGCTGCCGCACGCCACAGTGATGGCGGAATATTTAGCGAGAGCGTTTATGGCAAACGTTTTTCCGTAATGTTTTCGTGGCTGACGATGTGTTTGCGATTTTCAGCCGTTTAATGAAAATTAATTTGACATTCTAGCTATCAAATGGCGAATTATCCGGACCACTATTATAGCTGATGTCAGTTTGGTGATTGACCAAACCACTATTATAGCTGATGTCAGTTTGGTGAAGAGGCGAATTTGTTCATGGTAAAAATTGGATCCAATCTTAAAAGCGTTAAATGTATTTTAAAAAATTCTGCTATAATTTAAGGAAGTTGGCAAAGCGGTCAAAACTTTATGTCGCTTCAACTAATGAACAGAAATCCTACAAATTCAGCGAAAGCCATAAGGAAAAAGTATGCGTTGTTGAATACAGTGTTGAAGAGGGGCAGGGGAAATGCAAAAAATTAGAAATTATACACATATTTATGATTAAAATTAAAATTTATATATATAAATATATATATATTATATATATATATATATATATATATATATATATATATATATATATATATATATATATATATATATATCGCAAAACTCCCGCAGCCCAATTGACCGCGTGTCCATTTCGAAAGGGATGTGTGAGAATCTAATCGGTCAGCAACCAAATACGTAGGCAGCAATCATCACTTGTTCGCTGCAATTCATGAACCTAATTGCAAGTCTGGCTGTGTGAACTCTGTCTGGGAGGTACTGAAAACTTCGGTTGTCAGTCTGCTCAACAGACTTTAGGTATAGTAAAAGTTAGACCCAAGAATGATTGCTTTAATGACGAGTGTCGTCTTGCAGTCGACAACAAAATATAGTCAATAGTGAACTGCAACAGCGTCTAACAATCGCGAGGAAAAACAAGGCTGCCCTTGCTAGGAAAAAACAAAGCTAATTTGTCGATAGAAGAAGCGAGAATGGTGAAAGGCCGATCTTCTGAAAGTAAAACCACTCACGCAGTACTCGATTTTTATGGAATGGACATTTCACCGACCTGTTTGGTGTTCATCATGCGTCATAGACTGTAGTTGAGTCACCTCAAAAACAGACTAAGGAGATTTGCATTGAAGATTCATTCCATGAAGAATTCACTAAGGCCATGCAGAGATTGAAATGAAACCACTCACCTGGGGTGGACTGTATTAATTCGGAGCTCTTGATATTCGAAGGGGATACAAGTTACTGTCCTACATTATATTAAATAAAATCAACTCTCTGTAGCGGAGGGCCTTATTGGTGACAATCAAGAAGGACTTCGTCCTTTTTCTTCGTCCTCTCATGCTCTTTCCCCAATACTTTTTAATCTCATGTTGAGTACATGTTTTGTAAAACTGAAATACCTCAGCGCAACATCTTATATCGCCAATCCAATCAGGTGCTTACATATTCAGATGACATATGCGTGTTTGGGCTGACTAGCAATGGAGTGAAGGAAATACTTGATCCGCTTAGGGACTACTTCACGGCTCCCTATTTTTGAGAAAAGATTATGCAGTGATGTACGGCCCAGAATGCGAGGTAGATGGTATATAGCGAGCTTGAGATCGCAGATTTGATGAAGATTCCCTACATTGTACATGAGTACGCTGGCTCGGTCACGTTCTTCGTGCTGATCCGGAACGAATTGTTTAGCAACCTCTAAAAGGAGATATGGTAGGCTCACAGGGCGTTGCTTAGCTGCTTCAGGTGGTCTATATAAGACAGTATGAAGAACTACTCAGGATCGAAACTGTTGGAGCTACATTCTTCACTTATTAAAGGGGCCAGCAATGGTCTTTTAACAAATGTATTATTAATATTGTTTGGAAATTGGAACAGTTTTTCGGTTGACATCTTTTTTAAAGATATCTTACAATAAAGTTACATGATCTGGTGATCAACGAAATAATCATTAATGAATACAATTAGTCGGTAAATTTCGAAAAATTTGAACCCAACAACATAAGTTTTTCGGGATTTCTGAACAAGCATAATTGCCCTTACTGGGACGATGAAAATTCTCACTTTTTCACCGACGGATATATGCAACGGCCAGGAAAACTAAATTTCTGGACTGGTATGCAGCGAGATCAGCCCGCTCTATATTGATAATATTTTGACAGCTTCAAAATATTTAAGAATGCTCGAAGATACTGTTTACTTTCTGATAGTAGACGGTATGTAAACATGGGCACATGTTTGGTGAAAAGCTGTTACTGGTTAGACAAGTTAATTGAATGGCCATCAGGGGGTCGATTCTCGTTCCGTGAAAAAATTGGGTGAAAAAAATCTGTCCATTTCTCTTTTCATGCTTGTTTTTCATTTTTGTTTTCACAGATCAAATTTAAGAGATTCTCGTTTTCGTAATGAAAAGAAACGTGCTGAATTATGCTGAATAAATTATTTTCATTTTGTACTAGATTGCTAAATACATTTTGACATTTTATTATCTATAAAAATATATCCAAAGAAATTTTTTGAACCCAATTTAAATTTAAAATATTATAGTTTTGTAATATTTAATAAATAAAATGAGTTTGTCGCAATAAATTCACATATTTGAAACATACTTATCGTGCCAATGCCTATCGCTAGTTAAAATTTGAAATCGGCGAAAAAAATAACCGAAAAAATACTTCACTATTGTGAAATTTCGTTATGATCATTTTTTTTTTAAATTCATATTTTAATTAACTTCAATATTCAAATAACGATACAATTCTATTTATAAAATCAGTTGCTGCTCGAATTTTTATACATAATTTGTCCAATTTTCCATTAAATTATCCATTCTATGGAATTATACCTTTAATATTTAGAAAAAGTAAATGTTCAAGTTTATTTTTGTATTTTCACGACCAAAATAGTCAGTGAAAAGGTTTTTTTCATATGAAAATATTTTGACGTATTTATTTTCATTCTCACAGAACAAGAATCGGAAATGAATATTTCTCACAAAAAATATTTTTCACATTATTTTTCACGGAACGAGAATCGACCCCCAGGTCTCCTAATTTGAACTACCAAATTTTTTTAATGGAATTGGTCGGAGTTGGTCGGAATTTTTATATTTTTACTTTTATTGTTCAATATCTTTACTCATTATGACATTGTAGTGTAGTCAAGGCCTGCACGTCACGTTATGCTGTCGTTTTTAAGCGTATTTCATTTAAACTGAAATTAACTTTTAATAGCCATTTAAAAAGACAGGTAACTTCTTGAAATGTGGTGAAATGTAACTAAAACTGCAAATCCAAAACAGATTGGATTTGTTTTTGTCCATGTTTTGGTAATGACCTTCATCGAATTCCATTTCACGAGAAAGCTTTTTGAAATAGTTTGGTCGTTGTAAAATTAAAATACAATGCAAGTTATTCAAGGAAGTTCCAATCAAGGAAACTGCAACCTTTTTTTTAATGCCACGAAGTCCGCATTATAATCAAGTTTATGAAACACTGTGTTAACTAATACATTTTGTTGTTGTGGCTGTGATTAGTATTCTTCCTTAAGAATAGAAATTTAAGCACTAAATTTGCTTAGAAAAATAGGAAAACATAATATTTATCTGTCGTTTATGTACCAATGTTAAAAAATTCGAGCTAAGTAATACGGAAGTAATACAATCGGGACACACTTACGAGAACATATATATATAACTCATAAAATTAACTAAATTATAATTGTACAAAAATTATAATATAAATATATAAACAAATATTGTGTAAATATTATTGTTTTAATTAATACAATACCCACTATACATACTTCAAAATAAAATATTAAAATACTTCAATAATAAGTAGATTTTTTGCTTATTAAAATAAAATGTTTAAAAACTTCACTTATATGTAATGATATGATGAAATTTGTAACTCTTGATGGCATGGGTCATTTATAACCGTGGCCGCACACACTTTTCTTTTTTTTTCCTTTTAAGGTAGCTACTATTCGGTTGGGCGGATTCATTTGACCACGAGTTACAATTGCCATCAAAGACATTTTATGTGTGTGTATTATATATAACAAAAAAAAATCAACGTCGACGAGCGTTCCATCATCCCATCTACCCCTTTGCTCCTTACCACATGATTACCTTACTGTTTACTCAGCAAGTGGTATATGTAATAGATAACAACATAAGTAAACAAAAAAAAACTCAAAAAATAGAAGTAAAATCAGAAAAACAATTTACATTGATTGTTTTACTAGTTATACCTATTTGTTACCTCACTTGGTTGTTGTTGCTGTTATAAGGATGCCAACATGTACCTCATATAATCATCCGGTGGTAACTTTCACTGTTGTGATTTTATCCACGGGAACCGTCTGACTACTCCTCGGCTTATTGTTCGGCTGAATTATTCCCGTCCGCCTGATTGATGAAATTCTAGTTCCAATTCAAAAATACCAGAAAGAACTATTCTGCACGGTTTAATTCTTTTGTTAGTCTTCGCCAATACAAAAGGGAAAAAAAAAACAAAATACACATATGTGTTAACACATTTAACACCGTATATTTATGTATCCACGTTTTATGTCCACCACTGTAATTTTTGTGGTACCGTAACCCTACGGGGTAGTATAGTATAATTTATTAAAAAATTTTATTTTTATTTTTTTATTTGCAACTAATAATTTTTCACAATCTACGAGTATACATAGTTTTTTTTTTAATTTTTATATTTATTTTTTTTACAATATTTATATTTTCATTAAATCTTTTTAATTTAATTTTTAAGAATTCATTCACAATTTTTTTTTTTTTTACAGAATTCACTTTAAATTTTTTTCTTTTATTTTGTATAATATATTTTTTTTATATACCATGATTACATAACTTATAATTTTCGTTACATTTTTATTTTATTTTTTTAATCAGCTTTTTTTTTTTTGTTCTTAACTATTATTCTTCTGATCTTCACTTGTTTAATTTCCAAAACGTAATCCCCAGTTAGAAACCCTCGCTTTCCCATCACAACTTTTCGCGCGCAAAAACAATCATCGTTATACCTATACCAATTAACTGATCGAGTCATCAAGTAATCATTTTTTTTATATACCTCTCATTATCATATACATATGTATATACACACCTAGACAATTCCTATTATTTTTTAATCTTAGTATTATTGTCTTTTTTTATGTATTGCCGATTATTAAAAATAATGATTTGGTTGCGAAATGTGATTATTATTGTCGGTGTAA